>CM038676.1:157909529-158309822 GCA_021605205.1 Aegilops longissima
ATCCCCAAGCTTAATTCATGCTCGTCCTCGAGTAGGTAAATGATAAAAAAGATAATTTTTTATGTGGAATGCTACCTAGCATAATCTTGATCATGTAATCTAATCATGGCACAAATATTAAGACACGAGTGATTCAAAGCAATAGTCTATCATTTGACATTGAAAAATAATAATACTTCAAGCATACTAATAAAGCAATCATATCTTTTTAAAAATAACACGTCCAAAGAAAGTTATCCCTACAAAATCATATGGTCCGGCTATGCTCCATCTTCACCACACAAAATATTCAAATCATGCACAAACCCGATGACAAGCCAAGCAATTGTTTCATACTTTTGATGTTCTCAAACCTTTTCAACTTTCACGCAATACATGAGCGTGAGCCATGGATATAGCACTATAGGTGGAATAGAATATGATGGTGGAGGTTGTGTGGAGAATACAAAAAGGAAGAAATTCCCACATCGACGCGGCTAATCAATGGGCTATGGAGATGCCCATCAATTGATGTCAATGCGAGGAGTAGGGATTGCCATGCAACAGATGCACTAGAACTATAAGTGTATGAGAGCTCAAATTGAAACTAAGTGGGTGTGCATCCAACTTGCTTGCTCGTGAAGACCTAGAGCATTTGAGGAAGCCCATCATTGGAATATACAAGCCAAGTTCTATAATGAAAATTCCCACTAGTATATGAAAGCGATAACTCAAGAGACTCTCTATATGAAGAACATGGTGCTACTCTGAAGCACAAGTGTGGTAAAAGGATAGTAACATTGTCCCTTCTCTCTTTTCTCTCATTTTTTTATTTATTTTGTTTTTCTCTTTTTTTAGGCTTCTTTGGTCACTCTCTCTCTCTCTTTTTTTGGGGGGAGGGGCTTCTTTGGCCACTTTTATTTTGATAACCTCACATGGGACAATGTTATAATAATGATGATCATCACACTTTTATTTACTTACAACTCAATATTACAACTCGATATCTTAGAACAAAGTATGACTCTATATGAATGCCTCCAGCAGTGTACCGGGATGTGCAAGGATCTAGCATAGCAATGAAATAAAAAACAGACAAGCCATGAAAACGTCATGCTAGCTATCTTACGATCATGCAAAGCAATATGACAATAAATGCTCAAGTCATGTATTGGATGATGATGGAAGTTGCATGACAATATATCTCGGAATGGCTATGGAAATGCCATGATAGGTAGGTATGGTGGCTGTTTTGAGGAAGATATAAGGAGGCTTATGTGACAGAGCGTATCATATCACGGGTTTGATGCATGCTAAGTTTGCACCGACTCTCGAGGTGAGAAAGGGCAATGCACTGCAATCAAGAGGCTAGCAATGATGGAAGGGTGAGAGTGCGTATAATCCATGGACTCAACATTAGTCATAAAGAACTCACATACTTATTGCAAAAACCCATTAGCTATTGAAACAAAGTACTACACGCATGCTCCTAGGGGGATAGATTGGTAGGAAAAGACTATCGCTCGTCCCGACCGCCACTCATAAGGAAGACAATCAATAAATACCTCATGCTCCAACTTCGTTACATAACGGTTCACCATATGTGCATGCTACGGGAATCACAAACTTCAACACAAGTATTTCTACAATCCACAACTACCCACTAGCATGACTCTAATATCACCATCTTTATATCGCAAAACTATTGCAAGGAATCAAACATATCATATTTAGTGATCTACAAGTTTTATGTAGGATTTTATGACTAACCATGTGAATGACCAATTCCTATCAACCCTCTAAATAGATGTAAGTGAAGCAAGAAAGTTTAATTCTTTCTACAAAAGATATGCTCACGCTCTAACATATATAAGTGAAGTAAAAGAACATTCTACAAATGGAGGTTTTCTTTGTGTAGGGAAAAAGGCAATCCAAATTTCAAATGATATATGTAATGCACATGAAGCATTCTATAAAGCCATACTCAAAAGATATAAGTGAAGTTCAATGAGAATTCTATAAATCAATCATTGACTATCTCATACCACTATGGTGCATCCAAGAAAAGTGAAAACTAAATGAAAAAGACGCTCCAAGATTTGCACATATCACATGAACGGAACGAAACAGAAAACATACCGATACTTGTCGAAGAAAGATGGGATGCCTTCCGGGGCATCCCCAAGCTTAGACGCTTGAGTCTACTTGAATATTTATTTGGGTGCCTTGGGAATCCCCAAGCTTGAGCTCTTGCCTCTCCTCCTTATCCTCATATCAAGACCTCCTCGATCTTTGATCACTTCATCCACACAAAACTCAACAGAAAATTTGGTAAGATCCGTTAGTATAATAAGCAAAACACTACTCTAAGTACTGTTGCAAACCAATTCATATTTTTTGCATTTTAGCTACTGTAATATAACTTTTTCATGGCTTAATCCACTGATAGGATCGATAGTTTCATCAAAACAAGCAAAACAATGCATCAAAAACATAATGTGTCTTAAACATGACAGTCTGTAGTAATCTGAACATTCACCATACTTCTGGTACTCCAAATTTTTTGAAACAATTAGGAAAAATAGACAATTTGTATACAAAGACAGTGCGAAAAGTTTCAGAACTGTTTGACATTCCAGTAAAAAAATGTAAAATCGAGCACTACAACCAAAGTTTCTGTTTTGCACCGCACAAACCAACAAACAATTTAAACATCCTAAAGGCAAATTTTGGCACATTATTTTATAATACAATGGAATTGTACAAGGGGATAATTATTTTTGCTGAAAAGTTTCTGTAATTAAGATTCACAAAGTTTCCGTGCGCATGAACAAAGTTCAAGGAGCCCCCCCCCCCCACTTCAACAATGCTTGTCTCTCTCACTTCCGCTTTCCTTGTTGAAAAGTTTTTGGTTCCCCTCTATATATTTTTTGTTTTTAAACTTTATAAAAGCACTCAACAGAAATAAATGACTCCTCTAAAACTTCCGGGTTGTCTCCTTGGCATCGCTTTCTTTAAAGCCATTAAACTAGGCATAAAGTGCTCAAGTAATGAATCCACCCGAATCCCAAGGTATATCAAAGCCAATTTTAATTAACAATGATTTGGCATTTAGTAGTGAGCACAAAGCAATATATATAAAGCAATGACGAAGTCTAAATCTCTTCCTATGCATCGGCATGTCATACATTAACAATTCCTGCACATCAAGTAAAGGCCAATACATAACATAAGAAGTTTCTTGCAATTTTATCGTGTTGGAAACATAGAGAGGCGGAGATGCAGTTCCTCACTCATAATAATTGCAAGTAGGAGCAACAAGCACATGCATATTATATTCATCAAAATTATCATGTGCAACGGTAAAAGGCCACCCATCAATATAATCCTTAATAAGTGCAAACTTCTCTGATATAGTATAGTTTGGAGAATTCAAAAAGATAATGGGACTATCATGTGTGGGTGCAATAGCAACAATTTCATGTTTAACATAAGGAACAATAGCAAGTTCATCTCCATAAGAATAATTCATATTGGCATCTTGTCCACAAGAATAGCAAGCATCAAGTTCGTCAAAAAGGGATATTTCAAGCGAATCAACGGGATCATAGAAATTATCATGGCATTCATCCTTCGGTAAGAACGAAGGGACATTAAATAATGTATGAGTCGGAGAGTTACTCTCATTAGAAGGTGGGCACGGGTAGCTAATCCGATCTTCCTCCTTTTGTTCTTCGCTCTCCTCATCATCTTTTTCATCCAATGAGCTCACAGTTTCATCAATTTCTTCTTCCATAGACTCCTGCAAAATATTAGTCTCTTCTCGGACAGCAGAGACTTTCTCAATAAATTCATCAATATCATAATTGTATTTATAATTTTCATAGCAACATTTAAGGATAGCTAAATTTTCAGGTCTATAAACTGAATCATCAAAATCTTCAAACTCTTTAAACAAAGATTCAATTTCACAAGCACCCTTAAAAGCAATAAATTCTTCTATTCATTCCATATCATAGTAATCATATAAGCCATTAGCATAAGAAGCTAAGGTTTCATTATCATTAAATTTACATGAAAAGGGAAGGTGTGGAGCCTTCATCCTAGAGCAACAAGTATAATCATATCTCAAGCATAGTTGCCGAGCATACCAATGCAACATATGAATTCAATCCCATAATAGTTTCCCTTTTTGAATCAAGCAATAATCCCTAAAGTGTTCACGTTGATCCAACGTGTCTCCCATTATATAATAGAATGGGTTTTTCTCAGGATTATTAAAGTAGTACATAATATCTTTCACATAATGAGCATCGAGGGTTTTAGGAGGTTCCCCATATACATGAGTAGCAAGTAAACCTATTTTTTTGGTATTTCGTGTTCCATATCCATTACTAAATATAGATAACAACTTAGAACAGCAAATAAAATCCACTTGGTGATAAAGCAAACAAGCACACACGAGAATATTCACCCCACGCTATTGCTCCCCGGCAATGGCGCCAGAAAAAGGTCTTCATAACCCACAAGTATAGGGGATCATTTGTAGCCTTTTTTGATAAATAAGAGTGTCGAACGCAACGAGGAGCTAAAGGTACAACAAATATTCCCTCAAGTTCTATCAACCACCGATACAACTCTACGCACGCTTGACGTTCGCTTTACCTAGAACAAGTATAAAACAAGAAGTACGTTGTAGGTGTGATAGGATAGGTTTGCAAGAAAATAAAGAGAATGTAATTAAAATCTAGGGGCTTTTTATATAAAGACACAACTAAGTTAGTTTTAGTAGAGAGTTTTTGTCAACAAGAAAGTTATTTGTCCCTAGGCAATCGATAACTAGACCGGTAATCACTATTGCAATTTTATATGAGGGAGAGGCATAAGCTAACATACTTTCTCTTCTTCGATCATATGCACTTATGATTGGAACTCTAGCAAGCATCCGCAACTACTAAAGATCATTAAGGTAAAACCCAACCATAGCATTAAAGTATCAAGTCCTCTTTACTCCCATACGCAAACAACCTACTTACTCGGGTCTGTGCTTCTGTCACTCACGGCACCCACCATAAGCAAATCATGAACATATTGCAAAACGTACGGCGGGGATCCCTCACGCTTGCGCGACATGGAGAGCACCATAGGACAGCACCAATAATATAACATGCAACTCAGACCAATCAAGATCATCAATGAACCCATAGGACAAAACGGATCTACTCAAACATCATAGGATAGCCATACATCATTGGGAAATAGTATATAGAGTTGAGCACCATGTTTAAGTAGATATTACAGCGGGTAAAAGAGCGGTTACACCGCTGCATAGAGGGGGAGAGAGTTGGTGATGACGGCGGTGAAGTTGTTGGTGTAGATTGCGGTGATGATGATGGCCCGTGGCATGCTCCGGCGCACTGGGAGAGAGGGGGAGAGAACCCCCTTCTTCTTCTTCTTCCTTGACCTTCCCCCTAGATGGGAGAAGGGTTTCCCCTCTGGTCTATGGCCTCCATGGTGGAGGAGGGGCGAGATCCCCTCCGAGATTGGATCTCTCTCTCTGTTTCCTTCTGTTTCTGCGCTCCATGATTCTGCCCTTTCAACGTTGCTTAAATTCCCGGAGATCCATAACTCCGATTGGGTTGAAATTTGGATACGATTTTTATGCAAATATTGGCTTTCTTGCGGCGAAAGAAGGGCACCAACCGCCTTATGGAGTGGACACGAGGGCCCAGGGCACGCCCTACCCCTGGGGCGTGCCCCTCACCCTCTTGGGCCCCTCGGGCATCGTCTCGCATTGATTCCACTTCCCAAAATTCACATATATTCCAAAGAAATTTCCGTATGTTTTTATCCCGTTTGGACTCCGTTTGATATGGATTTTCTGCGAAACAAAAAACATGCAAAAAAACAGGAACTGGCACTAGGCACTGGATCTATATGTTAGTCCCAAAAATAGTATAAAAAGTTGCCAAAAGTATGTAAAAGTTGTAGAATATTGGCATGGAACAATAAAAAATTATAGATACGACGGAGACGTATCAAAGTTGCATCGCAATATATCTTGGAATGACTATGCAAATGCCATAATAGGTAGGTATGGTGGCTTTTTTAAGGAATATATAAGGAGGTTTATGTGTGACAGATCATAAATATCACAGGGTTTGGATTCACCGGCGAAGTTTGCACCAAATCTCGAGGTGAGAAAGAGCAATGCACGGTACCGAAGAGGCTAGCAAATGGAGAAAAGGTGAGAGTGTGTATAATCCATGGACTCACATTATTCATAAAGAACTCACATACTTATTGCGAAAGTTTATTAGCCCTCGAAGCAAAGTACTACTATGCATGCCCCTAGGGGGGAGGTTGGTAGGAGTTAACCATCGCGCGCCCCGACTGATACGTCTCCAACGTATCTATAATTTTTAATTGTTCCATGCTGTTATATTATCATTCTTGGATGATTTACAATCATTTTATAGCAACTTTATACCATTATTTGGGACTGACCTATTGACATAGTGCCAAGTGCCAGCTGTTGTTGTCTGCTTGTTTTTTACATCGCAGGAAATCAATATCAAATGGAATCCAAATGCAGCGAAACTTTTTGTGGTTTTTTTGGACCAGAAGACACCAGATGTGCCAGAGAAGCACCTGGGGGTGCCCCGAGGGGGGCACAACCCACCAGGGCACGCCTGGGCCCCCAGGCGCGCCCAGGTGAGTTGTGCCCACCTCAGTGGCCTCCCACACCGCCTCTTTTCTCTATAAATACCAAAACATTCCAGAAACCCTAGGGGAGTCGATGAAAATCAATTCCAGCCGTCGCAAGTTCCAGAACCACCAGATCCAATCTAGACACCATCACAGAGGGGTTCATCATCCTCATTGGTGCCTCTCCGATGATGTGTGAGTAGTTCATTGTAGACCTACGGGTCTGTAGTTAGTAGCTAGATGGCTTCCTCTCTCTGTTCTGATTCTCAATACAATAGTCTCTTGGAGATCTATTTGATTAACTCTTTTTGCGGTGTGTTTGTTGGGATCCGATGAACTTTGAGTTTACGATCAGATCTATTTTTTAATCCATGAAAGTCATTTGAGTCTTTCGATCTCTTATATGCATGATTACTTATAGCCTCGTATTTATTCTTCGAATCTTTGGTTTAGTTAGGCCAACTAGATCGATTTTTCTTGCCATGGGAAGAGGTGCTTTGTGATGGTTTCGATCTTACGATGCTTGATCCCAGTGACAGAAGGGGAGCTGACACGTATGTATCGTTGCTATTAAGGATAACAAGATGGGGTTTATTTCTACATAAATAGATCTTGTCTACATCATGCCATCATTCTTATTGCATTACTCCATTTCTCCATGAACTTTATACACTAGATGAATGCTGGATAGAGATTGATGTGTGGAGTAATAGTAGTAGATGGAGGAAGGAGTCGGTCTACTAGTCTTGGACGTGATGCCTATATAATGATCATTGCCTAGATATCATCATGATTATTTGAAGTTCTATCAATTGCCCAATAGTAATTTGTTTACCCACCGTATGCTATTTTTCTTGAGAGAAGCCACTAGTGAAATCTACGGCTCCCGGGTCTCTTCTTTATTATATTTTCCTTCGCGATATATTTTTATTTGCTTTTATTTTCAGATCTATTAATCGAAAAATACAAGAATACCTTGCTGTAATTTTTATTTATTTACTTTATCTCGCGTTCCCGCGAGATCTATTTATCCAATCTACTACAATTTTACCTATCTTTTTACCCGTGAGGGATTGACAACCCCTCTCTTACGTCGGGTTGCAAGTATTTGTTCTTTGTGTGCAACACCTGTTTACATGGTGTTGCGTGGTTCTCCTACTGGTTCGATAACCTTGGTCTCATCACCGAGGGAAATACCTACCGTAGCTGTGTTGCATCATCCCTTCCTCTATGGGGAAATACTGACGTACTTCAAGCTGCATCACCGACCTTCACGCAAAGGAAGACACTCAATAATAAATTGTGCTCCAACTTCTTAGCATAACGAGAGACTGCACGTGCATGCTTTGGGAATCACAAACCTTAACACCAATATCTTACTAAACCACAATAATTCCCTAGTACCTCCCACATATTACCATCTTTATATCGTAAAACTATTGCAAGGAATCAAACTTATCATATTCAGTGATCTACATGAAAGTTTTTATTATATCCCTCTTGAATACCTATCATATTAGGACCAATTTCATAACTTGTGCATATTGCCATTACTATTATCAAAATCTCAAAATGATATAAGTGAAGCATGATAGTGCAACTATTTGTTTAAAATATAATCACCGCCGTGTTGTAAAAGCTATAAGTTAAGTACTAGAGCAACTGCCTAGCTCAAAAGATATAAGTGAATCACATAGAGTATTCTGACAAATCACGAATTATGTGTGTCCCTCTCAAAAAGGTATGTTCAGAAAATATGATTGTGGCAAACTAAAAGGCACACAAAGTAAATACTCATATAATACAAAAAGCTCCATGCAAAACTCATATCATGTGATGAATAAAATATAGCTCCAAGTACATTACCTATGGTTGGTTGAAGAAAGAGGGGATGCCATCGTGGCATCCCCAAGCTTAGAGTCTTGGGTGTCCTTGAATATTACCTTGGGGTTCCTTGTGCACCCCAAGTTTAGGGTCTTGCCACTCCTTATTCCTTCACCCATCGTGATCTCACTCAAAACTTTAAAACTTCAGCACACAAAACTCAGTAGAAAACTCATGAGATCCGTTAGTATAACAAGCAATCATAAACTTTAGGTATTGTTGTAAACCCATTCATGTTTTATTATTGCATAATACCTACTATATTATAAATTCACCATGACTTATAACCCCCCAATACAATCCGTAGATTCATTAAAAACAAGAAAATAATGCAACAAAAACAGAATCTGTCAAAAATAGAATAGTCTATAATGATCTAGATAAGCGCAATACTTCTGTGACACCAAAACTTCTGTAAAATTAGGACAACGTGGGAATTTTGAATATCAATCATGTGTAAAAAATGCAGATTTTTATCTCATTTCAGTGAATTTAAAGAATTCTTATATTGGGCACAAAAGTTTCTGTTTTCTGACAGAATCAAAACAACTATCAACCAAATCATCCCAAAGGCTTTACATGGCACCAATGCTAATTTAAAACACAAAAACACAACCTTAACAGTAGCATAATTGTGTGTGCACAAAAAGAAACAGAAATGATAACTATTGGGTTGTCTCTCAACAAGCTCTTCCTTGATAGCCATTAAATTGGCTTTGAGATTTCAATGATGCTCACATGAAAGATAAGAATTGAAGCACAAAGAGAGCATCATAATACATGTGACAAACACATTTAAGTCTAACATACTTCCTATGCATATGCATTTTATAAGGAAACAAATGATCAAGACAAGCAATTTCTAGCATATGCAAAAAGGAAGAAGGAAGCATTAATAATTTAACACATCGAGAGGTGATTTAGTAACATGAAAATTTCTAGAACCATATTTTCCTCTCTCATAATAATTACATGTAGGATCATACTCAAATTCAACAATATAGCTATCATAAACAATATTCTCTTTATGATCCACATGCATAATTTTTTATAATCTTCCAAGATAGTGGGATTAACATTAACTAAAGGCATGACCTATCCAAACCCACTTTTGTCAATAATTTTATAAGACACTCTCCAAATATGTGGGATTATTTTTTCCTAAATTTGACACTCTTCCAAACCCACTTTCAATATTATTGCGAACATTATTATCAATTTCATATTCATGATGGGGCTTAAATAAATTTTCAAGATCATAAGAAGCATCACCCCAATCATGATCATTATAATGAGTGGTGGACATAACAAGATCATCATCCCCAAGCTTGGGGTTTTGCATATCATTAACACAATTGACATTAATAGAATTTATAATAACATCATCGCAATTATGCTTTTTATTCAAGGAGCTATCGTGAATCACTTTATAAATTTCTTCTTTTAACACTTCATCACAATTTCTAGATTCATGAATTTCAAGCAAAACTTCATAAAGATAATCTAATGCACTCAACACACTAGCTCGTTCATCATAATAGGATCTTTTAAAAAGATTAGCAAGAGGATGAGGATCCATCTTATTTTTCTTATTTCTTTTATGTTCTTTTGAGTGTTGACATGAAGACAATAAAAGCAAGCAAGCAAAAAGGCAAACAAAAAATATTTTTTTGTTTTTTTCAAAAAGTTTTAGAAGTGGGGGAAATGAAAACAAGAGGCAATGGCAAATGAAAGTAAATGCAAGCAGATAAAAGTTTATGAGATGGTACTTGATAGGTCTTGGTGATGTCTCCCTAGCAATAACACCAGAAATTCTTCCTGGTACTTGTGAGCTGCGCCGGGATTTCCTCGAAGAGGAGAGGATGGTACAGTAGAGATAAGTATTTCCCTCAGTTAAGAACCAAGGTACCAATCCAGTAGAAGAACCACGCTAGACCTCGTGAATAACACCTACACACAAAAGAACAAATATGTAACATCCCAAATTTTCAATTTGGAATGTTATACATTAGATCATCATTGCATATCATATTTTATTGCATTTTTTTATCCTAGAAATTCTACGCAACTCAAGGACCTGCAGAGAGAGTTGGGGATTTCATTATTTTCATATTCGAGTTTTTCTCGAATTTTGAAAAAAGGATCGTTTGATTTTAATTATTTTCTCTTGAATATTTCTTTAAAAAAATAAAAAGACAGAGGATAAAATGACTTCCTCAAAATAAAGAAATATCGGAGATTTAATATTAAAATCAAATAAGATTTTTATTAGGAGTTTTATCGCTATTTTATTTGAATTAGGAAAAATATGCGTTTTTCAAAATTGCATTTTAGGCCCAAATAAATGTTCACCTTGTCCGGCCTATTTTTCAAGGACAGAGAAAATTTATTTCTGGATTTTTGGAGTCCGTTTCGTACTTCTTTTCTTTCTTTTTCTACACGTCGGAATTAAATATTTTTTTAAAAAAAAGAGAAACCGACTCCGGGCCGTACCCGAGCGGGAAAACTCCCGGGGGGCTTTATAAGTTGCCGACCGAGCCGCCCCAAGGCCCAGCTACCGCCGCCAGCCCACCCGCGCCCGCCAAGGCTCCAAACCCTAACCCTAGCCCGCCCGCCGCCCCCCAGCTTCACCGCCTGCGCCGCTGCCTTCCCGCTGCCGCGCCGTCGCCTCGTCATCGCCGGAGGTATCCGCCACCGCCAACTCGGTTTACGCAAGAAAACCGAACGGTTTTTTCTAAACCCTAGATCCGTTTTTTAGATCTGTTCGGTTTTTTTTTTGGTTTAGTTATTTAGCGAACACCCGTTCGTACGTTCGTTTTAACGAAGCTTTTCACCGTTTTTCCGCAGACAGCGAATGTTCGTCCGTTAGCCTGTTCGTCAGTTTTTCTTTTTCTCGGATTTTCCGCGATTATTTTCGATCGCGATTTCTGATCCGATTTTCGTTCTAGTATAACTTTTCGCTTGTTTATCGGAATCAGGCGATTCAAGTGCCTAGAGTTTCGTCTCGAAGCCCTCTTTCTGTTTAACCAACTTAAACAAGATTTTGCTACTGTAAAATTTGACTTTAGTCCAGATTAGTAATCGAAGCTTGTTTCTTTCGCCGTTTGAGTTTTGTTGTTTCGTTTGATTTGATTCTTTTTGCAAACCGGAGTTCTTAAGTTGAACTTTCTGGTTAGATCTCTTATTTGAGTTTTACCCGTGTCCTTGCTTGATTGCTTATTGTATGCTTGTTTGTTTGCGATAGAGTACCCGGAGTGTGAAGCGTGCTACTATGAGTTTCTAGGTTTCGCGGATCATCAGCAAGGCAAGTAACACTTTGATCATACCTCTTTCATACCCAGTTTTATTGCATTAGATCAATCCTCAAACAATTGCATGGTTAGGATCTGATTTAAATTGTGGGTTTGGGAAGTAGATGAGGTAGTACCGATTCACCTGTTTATTATCAAACCTTGGGAGTTACTTCTACGTTGCTTATATTGCTATGCTATGCTCGTAGACGTGGATTGGGTTCGAGTGTATTCATGACAGATGTGACTATTGTTAA
This sequence comes from Aegilops longissima, assembly GCA_021605205.1. Taxonomy (NCBI): domain Eukaryota; kingdom Viridiplantae; phylum Streptophyta; class Magnoliopsida; order Poales; family Poaceae; genus Aegilops; species Aegilops longissima. The sequence continues at coordinate 157,921,648 of CM038676.1, forward strand.
TTAATGGTTAACTTAAGGTGGCAACTTTAATACACATCTGGGTGGATTGAGGCACCTGGGGAATTCCAGTGATTGCTTGTATTTTTTTGGAAATCCCGGGGTACCGTGTGATTCTCCTATGGACTGCCACCCAGGCTCAAAGGGATCATAAGATTATTCATGCTAGAAACTTCCGTGTGTTGCCACATGCCATTATGGGCTCTGGCATAGTTGAGTAAGTTGTGGGAAACTTTTCCATGATGGGCTAGCAGATGTAGGGGATTGTAGGTTACAGGCCTATCTATCGGTTAAAGGGACCTCTTCGGAAAGACTGTGTCTCGGTCATCCGTTTCTCAAACAATATGTAGTGTGAGAAATCCAACGGAGGAGATCGAGTCTTGTGGGGAAAAGTGCACAAACGTCTGCAGAGTGTACAAACTAATCATGGTTAGCCGTGTGCCCGGTTATGGACGTCTTGAGTATCTAGTTTCTTGGATTATCATGTTGATCTCATCACTCTAAGTTAATTTTGTTGGGTTATTAATTACCTTTTAATTGGGATTGAGATGGGGTTTACCATTCTCAATGTTTTCAACCAACTTTGTAGTTAAATAAAATGTATTCCTTTGTTGTACGGAAAAATTGGATTTTCGCAAAACATATTAACCATACAGCCTCCACTAGCCATATATGCATGTAGTGATAGCTTTATTTTGTTCATTACTCTCTTGTGTTACATTGCCAGCATATTCCATGTGCTGACCCGTTTTCGGGCTGCAACGTATCATGTTGCAGACTTTCCAGACAACGAGTAAGGAGCCTTAGGTCGTGGTCTTTCACTCAGTGATGCCGTTGGAGTTGATGGACTCACTTTATCTTCCAAGCCTTCCGCTGTTATCGTATTAGATGGCCTTAAGCCATATTTATTGTAATAAGTTCTCTTTTGAGACATTTGATGTAATAAGTGTGTGATTGCTACTCTGTTATAAATCCTTCAAGTATCGCGTGTCAAGATTACCGATCCAGGATGACAGCGATGCACGAGATCGATCGCTTGAGGTCTGGTCGCTACAAGATGGTATTAGAGCACACGCTGACTGTAGGACACGACGACTAAGCTAAAGCCCTAGATCACTACTCTCTTCTCATTTCTAACTCCTCTCCATTTTCAACTCTTTAGGATGGCGGATGCAAGGATCAAGTTCACGCAACCGGATGAAGACACCCCTTTTGGACGCCACTTGAAGGAAGTCACTAGGTACCTTAACATCGGAATACCAAGCTTCACCGGGACTTACAACGCCACTTTACCAGAAGAGGAGCGCTGGATGATTCAAGTTCAAGTTCCAGGAAGGACATTCACGCTAGTCACTAAGCCCATAGAGTTTTCCTTTGATGCACCAACCTGGAGTCTAGGAAAGAGTATGGTAGCTCACATTACCATGGGACGCATTGGAGAAGTTTACCACCAGGATCTCAAGGATACTATCTACCAGATTTGTGGGCACCGACATGAGCAATGGGAGATGATCAGCACCAGGAAGGATAGATCGATTGCAGCTTTCATCCAGGAGTTAAACCAGCACATTTGACGCCAGGAGAACCTGATGTGCGTAGGCATGACAGATTTGAATAAGGCGATGACAAGGATCATGAAACTAGAGGAAGAACTCAAGGCTACACGTGAATATTATATGGAGGAAATCGTCGTACTAGTGGAGAAGAATGACGACCTGACAAGGAAGCTAGGAGTTTCCATGGGAGACCTCGCGCCAGGAGGAGAAGATGACGATTCCACTTGCCCAGAGAACTACATCATCATCGACGACACTGACTCGGACCCTGACGATAGCGATGATGACTATGTTGATGAAGCTGGAGCAAATATCATGGAGTCTTCGACCGATCAATTTTTCTAGTCGACCACCATATCAGTAGTAGTATTCCACCATGTATATAGTATAGTCGAAGCACTTTTGTAACGATAGTTATAGACCGATTGTATGCCCTTGTTTGATTGATTGAGTGATATGTTTGTGTTTGTCTCATGTGCATATGGGTCGTGTTTTCCCCCTAGACCTCATTATATTCTGTTTTCTCATCTTTTCTAAACCCAGCAGATGCCTCCGAGACGCGACAATGGATTTGCTTTCCCACCGGAGCTCACTTAGTTGATCCAGCAGCAGAATGCATTGATGCAGATACTAGTCCAGAATCAGAACCAGGGGAACAACAACAACAACAACCCACCACCACCACCAGTTGATCACTTAGCCCGTTTTCTTAGGCTGAATCCGCCGGTGTTCTCCAGTAGCACCGAGCCGATTGTTGTAGATAATTGGCTCCGCAAGATTGAAAGGGAGTTGACTACTGCAGGATGCAAAGATGCGGAGAGAGTGCGTTTTGCCACACATCAGCTTGATGGACCCGCAGCATCATGGTGGGAGAATTTCATAGTCACTTACCCCATTGACAATGTGACATGGGACCAGTTCCAGCAGGCCTTTCGCACTGCCCATGTATCAGCAGGAGCTATGGCCATGAAGAAGTGTGAGTTTCGCAACTTACGCCAAGGAGGGTGCACTGTTGGCCAGTATGTGGATGACTTTAGTAAGCTAGCACATTATGCCCCAGATGACGTTGCTACAGATGCGGCTAAGAAGGAGAAGTTTCTGGAAGGACTGAATGATGAGCTGAGCATGCAGTTGATGGTGGCAAATTTCAATAACTACCAGGAGTTGGTGGATAGAGCTCTCATGCTTGAAGGGAAGCGGCAGCAGATTGACAGCCGCAAGAGGAAGTATGGACAAGGGAAGTATAATTCTGGAGCTCAGCAGAGACCCCGTTTCACCCGAACTCGGGAGGACTTGTTCATAACCATGGAGGCCACACTCATAATGGAGGAAGTTCACACAATCATAGTGTGGCCCCAAGAATGGGAATGGTAATGGAGGAAGTAGCGGACAGAACCGTTCCAACCCGGCAACACCCGCCAAGAAAGATCTAAGCCACGTTACTTGCTACAAGTGCCAGAAGACTAGACATTGCGCCAATGAATGTCCTGAAGCTAAGAATGGAAACGGCAATGGAAGCTCTGAGAAGAAGCTCAACCCTTTCACCAGGGGACAAGTGAACCACGTTAACATGGAGGAGGTTGAATCTCAACCAGATGCAGTAATAGGTAAGTTTTTGGTTAAGTCATTTACTGCAGTCGTTCTTTTTAATACTGGTGCATCGCATTCATACATATCAAGGGGATTAGTGGATAAGTATAAACTGCCCACCGAAGTTCTTAGTACACATTTGTTAGTAAGCTCGCCAGGAGCAGAGTATATGGAAAGCCAAGGATGTTTTCTGATTCCATTGACCATAGGTAGGCATGTTTTCCCCTCAGATCTGACAATTTTGGAGTCGCAAGGTTTGGATGTGATTCTGGGTATGGATTGGCTATCGATGTATGGAGGAAACATCGATTGCGCCAGCAAGACGATTTTGCTCACCACCCCAGAAGGAGGAAGGATCAAGTATGTATCCCGGCATGTGCCGAATATGACTCAAGTAAATTCCTTATCAGGAGTTGTATAGGAGAAAGTACCAGTGGTGAAGGATTTTCCGGATGTATTTCCAGAAGAGTTGCCAGGCATGCCACCGGATAGAGACATTGAGTTTTTGATTGAGCTTTTTCCAGGCATAGGGCCAATATCTAAGAGACCGTACAGGATGACCGCAAAGGATTTGGAGGAAATTAAGAAGTAGATTAAGGAGTTACTGGATAAAGGTTATATCCGCCCAAGTTCGTCACCTTGGGGATCCCCAGTACTTCTAGTGGAGATGAAGGATGGATCATTAAGGATGGTTGTTGATTATCGAGGATTGAATGAAGTGACGATCAAGAACAAGTACCCACTGCCAATGATCAATGATTTGTTTGACCAGCTGCAAGGAGCTAAGGTGTTTTCCAAGATCGATCTGCGATCCGGATACCACCAGCTGAAGATTCGAGAGCAGGATATACCTAAGACAGCTTTTACCACGAGGTATGGGCTATATGAGTATACCGTTATGTCATTTGGCCTGACTAACACCCCTGCCTACTTTATGAACATGATGAACAAGGTGTTTATGGAGTTTTTGGATAAGTTCGTCGTGGTGTTCATTGATGACATTCTGGTCTACTCGAAGAATGAAGAGGAGCATAAAGAGCATTTGCGTTTGGTACTTGGGAAGCTTAGAGAACATCAGTTATACGCCAAGTTCAACAAGTGTGAGTTTTGGCTGAAGGAAGTTCGATTTCTTGGACATGTTATATGTAGAGAAGGAATAGCGGTAGACCCCACCAAGGTTGTCACTGTGACAAATTGGGAGTCACCCACGTCAGTTGGAGAGATCCGGAGTTTTCTTGGACTCGCGGGATACTACCGGAGGTTCATTGAAGATTTCTCAAAGATTGCGAAGCCTATGATGGAGTTGTTGAAGAAGGACACCAAATTAAAATGGACTGAGGAATGTGCCACTCCTTATTCCATAGTCCATCGAATCTTTACCCAAAACTTGAAAACTTCACAACACAAAACTTAACAGAAAACTCGTGAGCTCCGTTAGCGAAATAAAACAAAACACCACTTCAAGGTACTGTAATTAAATCATTCTTTATTTATATTGGTGTTAAACCTACTGTATTCCAACTTCTCTATGGTTTATAAACTCTTTTATTAGCCATAGATTCATCAAAATAAGCAAACAACACACGAAAAACAGATCTGTCAAAAACAGAACAGTCTGTAGTAATCTGTATCAAGCGTATACTTCTGGAACTCCAAAAATTCTAAAATAAATTGGTGGACCTTAGAAATTTGTCTAGTAATCATCTGAAAAAATAATCAACTAAATAGCACTCTCCAGTAAAAAGTTGAAGCTAATCTCGTGAGCGCTAAAGTTTCTGTTTTTTACAGCATGATCATAAAGACTTCACCCAAGTCTTCCCAAAGGTTCTACTTGGCACAAACACTAATTAAAACACAAAACTGTTGGAAATATGCCCTAGAGGCAATAATAAAAGCATTATTATTATATTTCCTTGTTCATGATAATTGACTTTTATTCATGCTATAACTGTATTATCCGGAAATCGTAATACACGTGTGAATACATAGACCATAACATGTCCCTAGTGATCCTCTAGTTGACTAGCTCATTGGTCGACAGATAGTCATGGTTTCCTGACTATGGACATTAGATGTCATTGACAATGGGATCACATCATTAGGAGAATGATGTGATGGACAAGACCCAATCCTAAGCATAGCACAAGATCGTGTTGTTCGTTTTGCTAGAGCTTTTCCAATGTCAAGTATCTCTTCCTTAGACCATTAGATCGTAACTCCGGATACCGTAGGAGTGCTTTGGGTGTACCAAGCGTCCACAACGAATCGGGTGACTATAAAGGTGCACTACAGGTATCTTCGAAAGTATCATTGGGTTGACACGGATCGAGATAGGGATTTGTCACTCCGCATGACGGAGAGGTATCACCGGGCCCACTCGGTAGTGCATCATCATAATGAGCTCAAAGTGACCAAGTGTCCGTCACGGGATCATGCATTACGGATGCGAGTAAAGTGACTTGCCGGTAACGAGACTTAACGAGGTATTGGGATACCGACGATCGAGTCTCGGGCAAGTAACATACCGTCTGACAAAGGGAATAGTATACGAGGTTGCTTGAATCCTTGACATCGTGGTTCATCCGATGACATCATCGAGGAGCATGTGGGAACCAACATGGGTATCCAGATCCCGCTGTTGGTTATTGACCTGAGAGCGTCTCGGTCATGTCGGCATGTCTCCCGAACCCGTAGGGTCTACACACTTAAGGTTCAGTGACGCTAGGGTTATTAGGAAGACTTGTATGTGATTACCGAATGTTGTTCGGAGTCCCGGATGAGATCCCGGACGTCACGAGGAGTTCCGGAAGGGTCCGGAGGTAAAGATTTATATATGGGAAGTTGTCAAACGGACATCGGAAAGTTTCGGGGCATACGGTATTGTCTGGGGCCACGGAAGGGTTCCGGAGGTCCACGGGAGGGCCACCCCTCCCGGGGCCACTTGGCTGCGATGGGGAAGGAGCCAGCCCTGGTGGGCTGGGCGAACCCCTTGGGCCCTTGCGCCTATGGTTTGGGGAACCCTAGAAGGGCCCCCCCTGCTTTGGGGCAAGCCACCCTCCCGGCCGCCGCCTCTAGATCCCATCTAGAGGGGCCGCCCCTGCCCCTTCCCCTATAAATAGAGGGGTGAGGGAGGCAGCCGCACCACAAGCCAAGGCGCAGCCCTCCCTCCCAACACCTCTCCTCCTCTGCTGTGTGCTCGTGAAGCCTCGTTGAGTATCGCTTCTCCACCATCATCACGCCGTCGTGCTGCCGGTGGAGCTGTCTTCCTCAACCTCTCCTTCCTCCTTGCTGGATCAAGACGGAGGAGACGCCACCCGCACTGCACGTGTGTTGAACGCGGAGGTGCTGTCCGCTCAGCACTTGGTCATCGGTGATCTGAATCACGCCGAGTACGACTCCATCATCACCGCTCCTCGAACGCTTCCGTGACGCGATCTACAAGTGGTATGTAAATGCAAACTCACTCCCTTGACTCGTTGCTTAGATGAACTCATAGATGGATCTTGGTGAAACCGTAGGAAAAATTTTAATTTTCTGCAACGCTCCCCAACAAAGGGTATCGAGCTAGGTCTATGTGTAGTTCTCTATTGCACGAGTAGAACACAATTTGGTTGTGGGCGAGATCTTGTCAACTTGCTTGCCGCTACTAGTCTTATCTTGCTTCAGCGGTATTGTGGGATGAAGCGGCCGGACCAACCTTACACGCACGCTTACGTGAGACCGGTTCCACCGACTAACATGCACTAGTTGCATAAGGTGGCTGGCGGTGTCTGTCTCTCCCACTTTAGTTGAAGTGGATTCGATGAAAAGGGTCCTTATGAAGGGTAAATAGAAGTTGACAAAATCACGTTGTGGTTATTCGTAGGTAAGAAAACGTTCTTGCTAGAACCCAATTGCAGCCACGTAAAAGATGCAACAACAATTAGAAGACGTCTAACTTGTTTTTGCAGCAATTTTCATGTGATGTGATATGGCCAAGTTGTGATGAATGATGAATGACATATTGTGATGTATGAGATCATGTTCTTGTAATAGGAATCACGACCTGCATGTCGATGAGTATGACAACCGGCAGGATCCATAGGAGTTGTCTTTATTTTTTGTATGACCTGCGTGTCATTGAAGAACGCCATGTAAATTACTTTACTTTATTGCTAAACGCGTTAGCCATAGAAGTAGAAGTAGTCGTTGGCATGACAACTTCATGAAGACACGATGATGGAGATCATGATGATGGAGATCATGGTGTCATGCCGGTGACAAGATGATCATGGAGCCCCGAAGATGGAGATCAATGGAGTTTTATGATATTGGCCATATCATGTCACTATTATATAATTGCATGTGATGTTTATTATGTTTATGCATCTTGTTTACTTAGAACGACGGTAGTAAATAAGATGATCCTTACAAAATTTCAAGAAGTGTTCTCCCTAACTGTGCACCGTTGCTAAAGTTAAATGCGTTCAAGCACCACGTGATGATCGGTGTGATAGATCCTTACGCTCACATACAACGGGTGTAAGACAGTTTTACACATGCAAAACACTTAGGGTTAACTTGACGAGCCTAGCATGTACAGACATGGCCTCGAACACGGAGACCGAAAGGTCGAACACGAGTCGATAGAAGATACGATCAACATGAGAATGTTCACCGACGATGACTAGTCCGTCTCACGTGATGATCGGACACGGCCTAGTCGACTTGGATCGTGTAACACTTAGATGACTAGAGGGATGTCAAATCTGAGTGGGAGTTCATTCAATAATTTGATTAAGATGAACTCAATTATCATGAACTTAGTCTAAAACTTTTTGCAAAATATGTCTTGTAGATCAAATGGCCAACGCTCAAGTCAACATGAACTTCAACGCGTTCCTAGAGAAAACCAAGCTGAAAGATGATGGCAGCAACTATACGGACTGGGTCCGGAACCAGAGGATCATCCTCATAGCTGCCAAGAAGGCATATGTCCTAGAAGCACCGTTAGGTGACCCACCTGCTCTCCCAAAGACTGCAAGCAGATTTGAGCGTTTGGCGGACACGCATCGATGATTACTCCCTCGTCAAAGTGCAGCATGCTTTACAGCTTAGAACCGGGCTCCAATAGCGTTTTGAGCAACACGGAGCATATGAGATGTTCGAAGAGCTGAAACTAGTTTTCCAAGCTCATGCCCGGGTCGAGAGATATGAAGTCTCCGACAAGTTCTATAGTTGTAAGATGGAGGAAAACAGTTCTGTCAGTGAGCACATACTCAAAATGTCAGGTTGCACAGCCGCCTGTCCCGGTGGAAATTAACCTCCGGACGAGGCGGTCATTGACAGAATCCTTGATCGCTCCCACCAAGCTACAAGAGCTTCGTGATGAACTATAATATGCAGGGGATGGTGAAGACCATTCTGAAGTATTTTCAATCTGAAGTCAGCAGAGGTTGAAATCAAGAAAGAACATCAAGTGTTGATGGTCAATAAGACCACTAAGTTTAAGAAGGGCAAGGGTAAGAAGAACTTCAAGAAGGACGGCAAAGATGTTGCCGCTACCGTAAGCCGATTGCCGGGAAGAAGTCAAAGAATGGACCCAAGCCCGAGACTGAGTGCTTTTATTCCAAGTGGAAGGGTCACTGGAAGCGGAACTGCCCCAAATACTTAGCAGATAAGAAGGCCGACAACACCAAAGTTATATTTGATATACATGTAATTGATGTGTACCTTACCAGTACTCGTAGTAACTCCTGGGTATTTGATACCGGTGCCGTTGCTCATATTTGTAACTCACAGCAGGAGCTGCGGAATAAGCGGAGACTGGCGAAGGACGAGGTGACGATGCGCGTCGGGAATGGTTCCAGAGTCGATGTGATCGCCGTCGGCACGCTACCTCTACATTTACCTATGGGATTAGTTTTGAACCTTAATAATTGTTATTTGGTGCCAAGTTTGAGCATGAACATTGTATCTGGATCTCGTTTCATATGAGATGGCTACTCATTTAAATCCGAGAATAATGGTTGTTCTATTTATATGAGAGATATGTTTTATGGTCATGCCCCTATGGTCAATGGTTTATTCTTAATGAATCTCGAGCGTAATGTTACACATATTCATAGCGTGAATACCAAAAGATGTAAAGTTGATAACGATAGTCCCACATACTTGTGGCATCGCCGCCTTGGTCACATTGGTGTCAAGCGCATGAAGAAGCTCCATCTTGATGGACTTTTGGAGTCTCTCGATTATGAATCATTTGACACATGCGAACCATGCCTCATGGGCAAGATGACCAAGACTCCGTTCTCCGGAACAATGGAGCGAGCAACCAACTTCTTGGAAATCATACGCACCGATGTGTGCGGTCCAATGAGCGTTGAGGCTCATGGAGGATATCGTTATGTTCTCACTCACAGATGACTTGAGTAGATATGGGTATGTCTACTTGATGAAACACAAGTCCGAGACCTTGAAAAGTTCAAGGAATTTCAGAATGAAGTAGAGAATCAACGTGACCGAAAGATAAAATTCTTACGATCGGATCATGGAGGAGAATATTTAAGTCACGAATTTGGTACACACTTAAAAATGTGGAATCGTTTCACAACTCACGCCGCTGGAACACCTCAAGCAGAACGGTGTGTCCGAATGTCGAATCGCACTCTATTGGATATGGTGCGATCCATGATGTCTCTTACCGATTTACCGCTATCATTTTGGGGATACGCCTAGAGACAGCTACATTCACTTTAAATAGGGCACCGTCTAAATCCGTTGAGACGACACCGTATGAATTATGGTTTGGGAAGAAACCTAAGTCGTCGTTTCTAAAAGTTTGGGGATGCGATGCTTATGTCAAGAAACTTCAACCTGAAAAGCTCGAACCCAAGTCGGAAAAATGCATCTTCATAGGATACCCTAAAGAAATCATTGGGTATACCTTCTACTTAAGATCCGAGGGCAAGATCTTTGTTGCCAAGAACAGATCCTTTCTGGAAAAAGAGTTTCTCTCGAAAGAAGTACGTGGGAGGAAAGTAGAACTCGATGAAGTACTACCTCTTGAACGGGAAAGTAGTGCAGCTCAGAAAATGTTCTGTGATGCCTACACCAACTCAAGAGGAAAATAATGATGATGATCAAGGTACTTGGATCAAGTTGCTACCGAACTTCAGAGGTCCACAAGGGCACGTTCCGCACTGCAGTGGTACGGTAACCCTGTCCGGAAATCATGTTGTTAGACAACGGTGAACCTTGAACTATGAAGAAGCGATGGCGGGCCCAGATTCCAACAAATGGCTTGAAGCCATGAAATCCGAGATAGAATCCATGTATGAAAACAAAGTATGGACTTTGGTGACTTGCCGATGATCGGCGAAAGCGATAGAAAACAAATGGATCTTTAAGAAGAAGACGGACGCGATGGTAATGTCACCATCTATAAAGCTCGACTTGTCGCTAAGAGTTATCGGCAAGTTCAAGGGATTGACTACGATGAGACTTTCTCTCCCGTAGCGAAGCTTAAGTCCGTCCGAATCATGTTAGCAATTGCCGCATACTATGATTATGAGATATGGCAGATGGACGTCAAAACAGCGTTCCTTAACGGTTATCTTAAGGAAGAGCTGTATATGATGCATCCGGAAGGTTTTGTCGATCCTAAGAACGCTAACAAAGTATGCAAGCTCCAGCGATCCATTTATGGGCTGGTGCAAGCATCTCGGAGTTGGAACATTCGCTTTGATGAGATGATCAAAGCGTTTAGTTTATGAGACTTATGGAGAAGCCTGCGTTTACAAGAAAGTGAGTGGGAGCTCTGTAGCATTTCTCATATTATATGTAGATGACATACTTTTGATGGGAAATAATATAGAATTCTTGGACAGCATTAAGGCCTACTTGAATAAGTGTTTTTCAATGAAGGACCTTGGAGAAGCTGCTTATATATTAGGCATCAAGATCTATAGAAATCGATCGAGACGCCTCATAGGTCTTTCACAAAGCACATACCTTGATAAGATTTTGAAGAAGTTCAAAATGGATCAGTCCAAGAAGGGGTTCTTGCCTATATTGCAAGGTGTGAGATTGAGCTAGGCTCAATGCCCGACCACGGCAAAAGATAAAGAAGAGATGAGTGTCATCCCCTATGCTTCAGCCATAGGATCTATTATGTATGCCATGCTGTGTACTGGACCTGATGTAAACCTTGCCGTAAGTTTGGTAGGAAGGTACCAAAGTAATCCCGCAAGGAACACCGGACAGCGGTCAAGAATATCCTAAAGTACCGAAAAGGACAAAGGACATGTTTCGTTTATGGAGGTGACGAAGAGCTCGTCAGAAGGGTTACGTCGATGCTAGCTTCGACACGATCTGATGACTCTAAGTCACAAACCGGATCGTGTATATGTTGAATGGTGGAGCGATGGCTGGTGCAGCTGCAAGCGAAGCGTCGTGGCGGGATCTACATGTGAAGCGGAGTACATGGCAGCCTCGGAGGCAGCGCATGAAGCAATTTGGGTGAAGGAGTTCATCACCGACCTAGGAGTCATACCCAATGCGTCGGGGCCAATCAAACTCTTCTCGTGACAACTTTGGAGCTATTGCACTTGCCAAGGAGCCCAGGTTTCACAAGAAGACCAGGCACATCAAGCGTCGCTTCAACTCCATCCGTGAAAATGTTCAGGATGGAGACATAGAAATTTGTAAAGTGCATACGGATCTGAATGTCGCAGATCCATTGACTAAACCTCTTCCATGGACAAAACATGATCAACACGAGAACTCTATGGGTGTTCGATTCATCACAATGTAACTAGATTATTGACTCTAGTGCAAGTGGGAGACTGTTGGAAATATGCCCTAGAGGCAATAATAAAAGCATTATTATTATATTTCCTTGTTCATGATAATTGTCTTTATTAATGCTATAATCTGTATTATCCGGAAATCGTAATACACGTGTGAATACATAGACCATAACATGTCCCTAGTGAGCCTCTAGTTGACTAGCTCATTGGTCGACGGATAGTCATGGTTTCGACTATGGACATTAGATGTCATTGACAATGGGATCACGTCATTAGGAGAATGATGTGATGGACAAGACCCAATCCTAAGCATAGCACAAGATCGTGTAGTTCGTTTTGCTAGAGCTTTTCCAATGTCAAGTATCTCTTCCTTAGACCATGAGATCGTGTAACTCCCGGATACCGTAGGAGTGCTTTGGGTGTACCAAACGTCACAACGTAACTGGGTGACTATAAAGGTGCACTACAGGTATCTTCGAAATTATCTGTTGGGTTGACACGGATCGAGATAGGGATTTGTCACTCCGTATGACGGAGAGGTATCACTGGGCCCACTCGGTAGTGCATCATCATAATGAGCTCAAAGTGACCAAGTGTCTGGTCACAGGATCATGCATTACGGTACAAGTAAATTTACTTGCCGGTAACGAGACTTAACGAGGTATTGGGATACCGACGATCGAGTCTCGGGCAAGTAACATACCGTCTGACAAAGGGAATAGTATACGAGGTTGCTTGAATCCTTGACATCGTGGTTCATCCGATGACATCATCGAGGAGCATGTGGGAGCCAACATGGGTACCCAGATCCCGCTGTTGGTTATTGACCTGAGAGCGTCTCGGTCATGTCGGCATGTCTCCCGAACCCTTAGGGTCTACACACTTAAGGTTCGGTGACGCTAGGGTTATTAGGAAGACTTGTATGTGATTACCGGATGTTGTTCGGAGTCCCGGATGAGATCCCGGACGTCACGAGGAGTTCCGGAAGGGTCCGGAGGTAAAGATTTATATATGGGAAGTTGTCAAACGGACATCGGAAAGTTTCGGGGGCATACCGGTATTGTACCGGGGCCACCGGAAGGGTTCCGGAGGTCCACCGGGAGGGGCCACCCCTCCCGGGGGGCCACTTGGGCTGCGTGGGGGAAGGAGCCAGCCCCTGGTGGGCTGGGCGCAAACCCCCTTGGGCCCTTGCGCCTAGGGTTTTGGGGAACCCTAGAAGGGCCCCCCCTCCTTGCTTGGGGGCCAAGCCACCCCTCTCTGGCCGCCGCCCCCCCTCTAGATCCCATCTAGAGGGGCCGGGCCCCCTTGCCCCTTCCCCTATAAATAGAGGGGTGAGGGGAGGGCAGCCGCACCACAAGCCAAGGCGCAGCCCTCCCCTCCCCAACACCTCTCCTCCTCCGTTGTGTGCTCGTGAAGCCTGCCGAGATCTTGCTTCTCCACCATCATCACGCCGTCGTCGCTGCTGGGTGGAGCTGTCTTCCTCAACCTCTCCTTCCTCCTTGCTGGATCAAGACGGAGGAGACGTCACCCGCACTGCACGTGTGTTGAGCGCGGAGGTGCTGTCCGTTCAGCACTTGGTCATCGGTGATCGACTCACGTCGAGTCGACTCCATCATCACCGCTCCCTCGAACGCTTCCGTACGCGATCTACAAGTGGTATGTAGATGCAAACTCACTCCCTTGACTCGTTGCTTAGATGAACTCATAGATGGATCTTGGTGAAACCGTAGGAAAAATTTTAATTTTCTGCAACGTTCCCCAACAAAAACCACATCTAAACAGAAGCTAGATGGATTATTTTTTACTAAACAGAACCAAAAATCAAGAAACTAAAATAAAATTGGGTTTCCTCCCAACAAGCACTAACGTTTAACGCCCCTAGCTAGGCATGATGATTTCAATGATGCTCACATACAAGATAAGAATTGAAACATAAAAAGAGAATCATGAAGAGTATGACTAGCACATTTAAGTCTAACCCGCTTCCTATGCATAGTGATTTTGTGAGCAAACAACTTATGGGAACAATAATCAACTAGCATAGGAAGGCAAAACAAGCAAATCTTCAAAATTTTCAACACATAGAGAGGAAACTTGATATTATTGCAATATGTAGAAGCATATGATCCTCTCTCATAATAATATTCAGTAGCATCATGAATGAATTCAACAATATAACCAGCACCTAAAGTATTCTTTTCATGATCTACAAGCATAAATTTTTTACTACTCTCCACATAAGCAAAATTCTTCTCATTCGGAATAGTGGGAGTATCGTTAGAGACTTGAATACTATAAATTGTTTCCACATTAAAAGAGTAATGTTCAGAAAAAGGGTTATCACAATCATGACAAGTTTTATAAATATAATCATCACTACTTTTTATAGCATAAGTTTCATCACAATAATAATCATAAGTAGCAACTTTGTTCTCATCATAATCGATTGAAACCTCTTCCGAAATAGTGGATACATCACTAAATAAAGTCATGACCTCTCCAAATCCACTTTCATCAATATAATCATCATAGGTAGAAGGCATGCTATTATCATCATAACTTTGCATATCAAAACTTGGGAGGCTAAAAATGTCATCATTATTAAACATAGCATCCCCAAGCTTGGGACAAACATTAATTTCAGCAAATATATTCTCAAATACATTATCTTCATCAAACATAGCATCCCCAAGTTTGTGCCTTTTCATATCATAAGCATAATCACTCTCATCGTTAATAGTATGGATAGCACCAATAATATAGCAATTATCATATTCTTCCAAGCAAGTGCCAAAAAGCTTTTCAAGATCGTAAGGAGTATCATTATCTTCCCAATCATAATCATCATAACAAGCAATAGGCATAACGAGATCATCATAAAGTGCATCATCTTCCACAATTATTTTTGATTCATTTTCATGGGGCACAACAATAATAGGAGCAACATCATTTGGGAGAGATATCTTTATACCTCTCTTCCTTTTTTCTTTTCTTCTTCTTCACCTCATGTGTGGGTTCAATCCTCTTTTCGGAGCTCCTTATTAATGAGATTGGTTGATAGAAGGCTCCTCCTCGTTACATGATTCATCATAAGAAATAATAGGAGAATATTGGGAAGTCTCTTCCCTTTCGTTAGTATTCTCTTCATCTTCTATTTGTTTTCTTTTCTTTATGTAATTGACAATATAAGGATTTTCAATGCAATTCACCGCACAATACATATAAATCTTCTCTAGATCAAAACGAAGAAGTTTATAACGGGCAAATTCTGGAAGATGCCTAGTTATATGTTTCATTTCTTCGCAACCCATAAGCAAGCTAAGTTCATTATAATGTGCAAGGGAAATCAACTCATCACTATTTTTGGACACGATTAGATCATGAAACAATTTACATCGGATAGCTAAATGACCACTTTCATTGCAAAGTCCACAAGTACGGCCAAGAAAATTTAAATTTTCAGCACAAACATATAGCCTTTCTTGCAACAATTTAGTTTCTAAGTGCTTATGACTCTTGCAATATCTATCTTCCCTATTTGGTGTGCACTTGCAAACCCAATGCACTCCACAAAAATTGACATGTTTATAGGAGGCATTTTCATCATAACTGGTGCAATCATCATTAGTACCATGGATATTCAAGAAGTTCATACTAACAACATTGCAATCATGCTCATCGTTCAAAGATTTAGTGCCAAACATTTTAATGCATTCTTCTTCTAACACTTTGGCACAATTTTCTTTTCCATCATACTCACGAAAGATATTAAAAAGATGAAGGGTATGAGACAAACTCAATTCCATTTTTTGGTAGTTTTCTTTTATAAACTAATTTAGTGCTAAAACAAGAAACAAAAAGATTCAATTGCAAGATCTAAAGATATACCTTCAAGCACTCACCTCCCCGGCAATGGCGCCAGAAAAGAGCTTGGTTGACGGGGTGTGAGTGCCGCTTACCTAGCCTCCCCGGCAACGGCGCTAGAAAAGAGCTTGATTTCTACTACGCAACCTTCTTCTTGTAGACGTTGTTGGGCCTCCAAGTGCAGAGGTTTGTAGGACAGTAGCAAATTTCCCTCAAGTGGATGACCTAAGGTTTATCAATCCGTAGGAGGCGTAGGATGAAGATGGTCTCTCTCAAACAGCCCTGCAACCAAATAACAAAGAGTCTCTTGTGTCCGCAACACACCCAATACAATGGTAAATTGTATAGGTGAACTAGTTCGGCAAAGAGATGGTGATACAAGTGCAATATTGATGATAGATATGAGTTTTTGTAATCTGAAAAATATAAAAACAACAAGGTAGCAAGTGATAAAAGTGAGCGTAAACGGCATTGCAATACTAGGAAACAAGGCCTAGGGTTCATACTTTCACTAGTGCAAGTTCTCTCAACAATAATAACATAATTGGATCATATAAATATCCCTCAACATGCGACAAAGATTCACTCCAAAGTCACTAATAGGGTACGAAACCACCTCAAAGTTATTCTTTCCAATCAATCCATTGGGCTATTCCTATAAGTGTCACAAACAGCCCTAGAGTTCGTACTAGAATAACACCTTAAGACACAAATCAACCAAAACCCTAATGTCACCTAGATACTCCAATGCCACCTCAAGTATCCGTGGGTATGATTATACGATATGTATCACACAATCTCAGATTCATCTATTCAACCAACACATAGAACCTCAAAGAGTGCCCCAAATTTTCTACCTGAGAGTCAAGACAAAAACGTGTGCCAACCCCTATGCATAGGTTCATGGGCGGAACGCGCAAGTTGATCACCAAAACATACATCAAGTGAATCACGTGATATCCCATTGTCACCACAGATACGCACGGCAAGACATACATAAAGTGTTCTCAAATCATTAAAGACTCAATCCGATAAGATAACTTCAAAGGGAAAACTCAATCCATTACAAGAGAGTAGAGGGGGAGAAGAAACATAAGATCCAATTATAATAGCAAAGCTCGCGAAACATCAAGATCGTGCCAAATCAAGAACACGAGAGAGGGAGAGATCAAACACATAGCTACTGGTACATACCCTCAGCCCCGAGGGTGAACTACTCCCTCCTCGTCATGGAGAGCGCCGGGATGATGAAGATGGCCATCGGTGAGGGTTCCCCCTCCGGCAGGGTGCCGGAACAGGGTCCCGATTGGTTTTTCGTGGCTACAGAGGCTTGCGGCAGTGGAACTCCTGATCTCTTCTGTTCCCCGATCGTTTAGAGTATATGGGTATACATAGGATGAAGAAGTACGTCAGGGGAGCCACGAGGGGCCCACGAGGGTGGAGGGCGCACCCTAGGGGGGTGGGCGCGCCCCCCCTACCTCGTGGCTCCCTCGTTTCTTTCCTGACATGCACTCCAAGTCTATCAGGTTGCATTCCTTTCAAAAATAACTTCTCCAGAAGGTTTCATTCCGTTTCGACTCCGTTTGATATTACTTTTGTTTGAAACACTGAAACAAGGGAAAAAATAGGAACTGGCACTGGGCTCTGGGTCAATAGGTTGGTCCCAAAAATAACATAAAAGTGTAAAATAAAGCCCATAAACATCCAAAACACATAATATAATAGCATGGAACAATCAAAAATTATAGATACGTTGGAGACGTATCATGGCGTAATATGTGCAGGAGCCACGACCAAGGTCGAGGCCCCGAAGAAGGCTCTGGGCAAGGCCGAGGAGAAGGCTGTCCAGTAGCAAGCCGCCCGTAAGAAGCTCAAGGCCCGGGTCAAAGAAGTCCAGCAGGAGCTCCAGGATGCGGTGAAAAAATGCGAGGCCTTGGAGCATGATGCGTCGGCTCAAGGGGCCGAACTCGCCAAGGCTCGTCAGAGCGCGGAGACCGCACGGAATGAGGCCCAGGCCGCCCTCCAGGAGATCCAGGAGGCCAAGAAGATCACGGCCAGTAAGGAATTTAAGATGCAAAGCAAGTATGCGGAGAAGCAGTACCTTTTACTAACCCGGGTTCGAAGTTCCCCACGGGATTTTGTGGATTTTCCATGCAGTGTATCACACGTCATGGAGTTCTATCGAGCCGAAGGAGGGGGTTCTACGAAGAAGCTATTCTAGTCACAGTATGCGGCGCCAGAGCATCCTGTGTCCTTCACCGATCAGCTGAAATAGCTGGTGGAGCTGCATAGGGTGGCCGAACTAGCCATGAAGGATTCGATAATCCGGCTATGGCCAGCCGAAGCTATGCCAGGCAGCTACTTCGGACTCGTGAGGCGGATGGTGAACGCCTGTCCTCGGCTGGATGTCATCAAGCGCTCTGCCTATATTGAAGGCGCGCGCATGGCATTCGCCCTTTGCCTTGTATTATGAAAACAAAGCCTATTTTGTAATGTAATTATGTTATGCTTTCAATTGTTTCCTCCTGTGCGGCCGTGTTGTATGTAATCTGAGGGTTGGCCAATCGTCGGCTTCTGCCCTCACGTAGGTAGTGCGGAGGTGTTCGGGATGGAATCTAAACAATCTTGATCCAATTGTATGGTCCTTGAAGGAGTTGTCTAGCGCAACGAACAAGGCAATCAGACTATTTGGCTTAAAAGCCCTCACTTAGCCATAGGAGTTTTATAATAAAGCATGGGCGCAGCCCATGGTTCGAACCAGAGTGCTGTCAGCATCTGATCGGGAAGTGCCTATCTTTCGCATAATGCGGAAAAAATCTCCAACGATTTGTAACCCTCGAACAGCTGACCGGCTCTCGCTGCATCATGACAGTTAGTTTTCAGCTTTCTCTACTGAGGTGCTCATCTGGTCAAGGACAGGGCACAATCGCAGTAGTTCTCCCTTTACTACCCTAGCCGATTTAGCAGAACGTAGGGTAGCAAGCACAGGAGCCGGGCAACCCAACTATTTACCAAAACATGATTCGGAGCCAATGCATATAATGCTAAATTCAGGGTGCCGAACTTCTCTATAAGAAGTGTTCAGACTTTGTTGCCGTGTTATGGGGCGATGAGGAGCCCCTGGCAAATATGAAACGTACCAGAGTGTACGGTTGCAAGGAAATAAGTAGTTGAAAGGAAAACAGAAGGAGAACAGAGATGGTATCTGGGGCCCTTGAACTTGGACCGTGAACTGTTTCCATTATAGTTGGATTAATGCGTCAAAGCGCATTGGTACAAAATAATGCCATAATCAACCGGCTATTTGACATGCCTCAACTAAATGCGAGCTGCGCGTGGGTCCTGAAAACAGATAGAGTAATCGTTGGATGGGCCTCTAGGGCTGCCCCTGTACGCCTGTGCTCCATGTCGATCCGGTGTATTTGTCCTTTGACAGAATCATAACTTAGGCCATCAAAAGAGGCCCGCCTAGGAGAAACCTGCGAAAAAGGGAAAAGGGAAATAGTAAAGTTATATGTGTGTCCGGGATCGGTCTAGCTGAACTGTAGATCCCGGGCTTGCTTGTGCCTCCGTCGATGTCCATGGAATTTTGAGTGCGTAATTATGTACGCGTGGTATGAATGCCACTACTTCATCGGGACTGAGACAGAGGCTAAATTGCTAATCAAGCTCTTGACGAGCCGCGCTATCCCGTTGCAGTGTAGTCCGGAACCTCTTGATGATGTCCAAGGGCTCGGCAGCCGTATTATGGTGCTGCTTGAGAAGGCCGCTCTATACCTCTGCTGCTAGGGCGGCGGTATGCTCCTCTGTTCGGAGGGAGCGTTCCGTATTGCCATTGACTGTTATGACGCCGCGTGGACCATGCATCTTGAGCTTGAGATAAGCATAGTGTGGCACTGCATTGAATCTAGCAAACGTGATTCGTCTGACCAGTGCATGGTAGCCGCTGCGGAAGGGGACGATGTCGAAGATTAACTCTTCGCTTCGGAAGTTGTCCGGAGAACCGAAGACTACCTCCAGCGTGATTGAGCCCGTACAGCGGGCCTCTATGCCTGGTATGACTCCTTTGAAGGTAGTCTTTGTGGGTTTGATTCGTGAGGGATTAATACCCATCTTCCGCACTGTATCCTGATAGAGCAGGTTGAGGCTACTACCATCGTCCATTAGGACTCGTGTTAGGTGAAATCTGTCGATGATTGGGTCGAGGACCAGTGCGGCTGAACCGCCATGCCAGATACTAGTTGGGTGATCTTGACGATCGAAGGTGACCGGGAATGACGACCACATATTGAATTTTGGGGCGACTGGCTCTACCGCATAGACGTCCCTAAGTGCTCGCTTACGCCCCCTTTTGGGGATGTGTGTAGCGTATATCATGTTCACGGTTTTGACTTGAGGGGGAAATTTCTTCTGCCCCCTTTGTCCTCACTTTGTGATCCCTTTTTCTTGTTTTCGGCATTTAACTTGCCAGCCTATTTGAAAACCCAACAATCCCTGTTGGTATGATTGGCTTGTTTATCCGGGGTACCATGTATCTGGCACGGGCGGTCGAGTATGCGGTCCAGGCTGGAAGGTGCTTCATTGTTTCTTTTGTAGGGCTTCTTCCGTTGGCCGGACTTGGAGCCGCTGAATCCGGCGTTAACTGTGGTGTCATGGTTGTTGTCACCATTGCTTCGGCGTTTGTGTCTATTGCGTCGGAGCTTGCCGGTGTTGTTCTTGGCCTCGGAGGGGCCTGCCTCGCTCGCTGTGTTGTTGCTATGAGCCAGCCAGCTGTCCTCACCCGCGCAAAAGCGGCTCATGAGTGCCGTAAGGGCTGCCATAGACTTCGGCTTTTCTTGGCCGAGGTGGCGCGCATTCATCATGGATGCTGTGTTTGAAGGCCGCTAGGGCCTCGGCATCCGGATAGTCAATGATCTGGTTCTTTTTAGTTAGGAACCTAGTCCAGAATTTTCTGGCTGATTCTCCAGGTTGTTGAACTATGTGGCTTAAGTCATCGGCATCTGGTGGCCGAACATAAGTTCCTTGAAAGTTATCAAGGAAAGCCTCTTCCAAGTCATCGCAGCTGCCGATGGAATTCTCAGGCAGGCTATTTAGCCAGTGTCGAGCTGGTCCTTTGAGCTTTAATGGGAGGTATTTGATAGCGTAGAGGTCATCTCCTCGGGCCATGTGGATGTGGAGAATGAAATCTTTGATCCACACTGCAGGGTCGGTTGTTCCGTCGTATGATTCGATATTGACGGGCTTGAACCCCTCGGGGAATTCGTGATCCAGCACCTCATCTGTGAAGCAGAGAGGGTGTGCGGCGCCTCTATAGCGGGCCGTGTCACGGCGCACCTCCGATGAAGTCTGTCTGCAGTTATCGGCCCGGGTGTGATTAACTTTATCACGTCCGAATAGGTAGTTGCCATCCCGAGTAGGGAAGCGTCCCCATGATTCGTAGATTGATCTGGTGTGTCCTGCTCTACTGTCCAATTCCTGCCAAAGGTTGTATGTATGGTCCCGAGCTGGTCTGTCCCTGTGTTTGCGAGGCGGTGGGGCGGGCTGTTGTTCGGCCTGAGTTGTCGTTTTATCCCGACCGCGGGGTGGTCGGTCTGCCGCACTATCACGACCGCGTGGTGGCCGGTCCGCATTGCACGAGGGAGGTACAGGATCTGGTGCCTCCTCATTGAACTAAGGTAGCAGTCTGCATTTCGGGTAACTCTTGGCTGGGCGCTTGAGGTCGTATTCTTCGGCTGCCAGGACATCGGTCCATCTATCGATGTGTAGGTCTTGATCTGCTTGGAGCTGCTGCTGCTTCTTCTTTAGGCTTCTTGCAGTAGCTATGAGTTGGCGCTTAAAGCGCTCCTGCTCGAAGGGTGCCTCAGGCACGATGAAGTCCTCATTGCCAAGGCTCTCGTCATCCTCGGAGGGTGGACGATAACTGTCATCATCCGGGTCATTGGGCGTAGCCTGTTTATCAGGGTTAACTTGCTCGTTGTCTTGTTCCTCCTATTCGGATGCAGCTCCAACAGGGTCTTCATTGTTTTCGGCGTCGCCCAGAGTACTATTTTCTCCGGTGCCAGTGTTGCCATCTTTTGAGCGACGAAGCTTAGAGCAGCGTTTGGGGCGCCGGCGCTTGGACTGTGTCTTAGAGGCTTTATTCGCATCTGGCTCTTTATCGTCGCCAGATCCTTTAGGTGTATCAACCATGTACACGTCGTATGAAGAGGTGGCCGTCCAACGTCTAGTAAATGGCGGGTCTTGGCCTTGCTCCTTGTCGGCATCATCGTCCATACCATCGATGTCTTCGGAGCCATAATCGAGCTCGTCGGTAAAGTCCTCGACGGTAGCTATGAAGTGGGTGGCGAGCGGAAAGCAAAATTCCCCATCATCAGCCTCTAACTTGAACCGAACATAGTTCGTCTTTGAGTCCTTCTCCAAGGACAAATTCTTTAAAGAGTTCAGCACATTGCCCAAAGGTGAGTGCTGGAAGACGTCTGCGGCGTTGAATTCGAGGATCGATAACTGATCTAGCTCGGTGTCCGCAGGCGCACATGGTCCGGAACTTATAGCCGGAAATGAGTCCGAAGTTCCGTTGTCGCAAATATTGCAGGGTGTTGAGTCCGTGTGCGGCTCCAACACCGCAGATTCTATGACTTTGGATGGCACGATCTGCTCTGGTTCTAAGGCTGTTGCAGCAACAGGAACCATCTCCTGGATGTGATTTGATGACAGATTTAAGTCATGTTCATCGGAGCGAGGGGGAGCGACCGCCGCGGTCTCAAAACCATTGAAGATCAAGTCTCCATGGATATCTGCGACGTAGTTCAAGCTTCCAAATCTGACCTGATGGCTAGGGGCGTAGCTATCGACCTGATCCAGATGGCCAAGCGAGTTGGCCCGCAGTATGAAGCCGCCGAACACAAAAATCTGTCAGTGGAGGAAGGTTCCTCCTTGGACAGCGTCATTATCGGTGATTGAAGGGACCATTGAACCTTTTGTCGACGGCACAGTGAAACTCTCAATGAAAGCACCAATGTCGGTGTCGAAACCGGCGGATCTCGGGTAGGGGGTCCCGAACTGTGCGTCTAGGATCGATGGTAACAGGAGACGGGGGAAACGATGTTTATCCGGGTTCGGGCCCTCTCTATGGAGGTAATACCCTACTTCCTGCTTGATTGATCTTGATGAATATGAGTGTTACAAGAGCTGATCTACCACGAGATCGTAATGGCTAAACCCTACAAGTCTAGCCTAAATGACTGTGATAATGTATATGTCTTTTCCGTACAAACCCCTCCGGTTTATATAGACACCGAGGGATCTACGGTTTACATAGAGTCGGTTATATAGGAAGGAATCTTCATATTTGGTCGCCAAGCTTGCCTTCCACGCCAAGTAGAGCTCAATCCAGACACGGGTACAGTCTTCAGCCTTCATGTCTTCACAGCCCATCAGTCCAGCCCATGGATAACAGTTCGGACGCCCGAGGACCCCTTAGTCCAGGACTCCCTCAGCGATGGCCGCGGGGAACTCCAGCGGGCGCCTCGGGCGAGGGGCCTCATCCCCAGGAGTGCGAGGCGTCATCAGGACGTCGGCGTAGGAGCGGGCGGGGTCGCGGCATGGCGGCGGCGCGTCGGAGTTGGCGGTCGGGTCGAGGGAAATAGGGGACGGGGAGGGAATAGGACGAAAAGGCGGCGTGCGATGGGAAACCCTACAAGCAGCGACGCCGAACCGGGCTACGTCGACACAGGGTGCAGGCCACCCCAGCGGCCAGGTCGTTTGATCCGCTTTGGATCCACCTCCAGCGGGCCGGATCGGCAGGAGCTAGGGCCCATGCCCTATTCGCGGCATCTAAGGCCAGCTGACCCCCAGGAGACAGCACCGGCCCAACGGTGCGTCCCCAGCACAGTCGCGACCCCGTGGGCCGACCCCTAGTGGCCGCAACCGGCCCACTTAGCCTGGACGCCCTAGCCGGCCCATTCTAGGGGGAGGAAGTATCCCCTCCCGCACTGAACGAGCCAGCCGCTGGCGGCGGCGGCAGCCAGGCACTACGGCCACCCGGCGCGGACCCATCGACCAGGAGGAACTTCGGCCAGGGTCGGCCGTCTGTTCCTCCTCAGAGGAGGGGGCAGGCACACCAGGGGCGGCCACAGCATCACCAACATCACCGGCAATGAGGACCGCGAGCCGAACCGCCCGGAGTGGCTGACCTATAGCCCCTGCCAGCGGGCGCGCGCTAGATCGCTAACCACCATGCGAGCCCGCGGGCTTAGCTAACGCGAGGAACTCACCTAAGGACGGAGGAGCCAGGGATACTTGCCACTCCACCCGGACACCCGCCTCGGCCTCGTCATCGTCGATGTCCGCCCAACGGAATGGGGTGGGGCATGGCACCCAGGTCGGCCCCAGCGAGGATGGTGGCAAGACCGCGCCCGCAACTCCCTGGGTGCGTGCGCCGGCAACACCATCCAGCCCGCAGCCGGAGCTCCATCGTGAGGCATGGTGCGCCGAGTCTCCGTACCAGTCGCAGAAGCCTTGATCGTACAATTCCCTCCTCCCAAACCCTGACCACTTTGTGTTCCCTTCTCCTATCAAACTTGATAACGCCACACTAGAATTAGATTGAACAATCACCCGAAGATTGGTGTGTTGTATAGCAAGTGACATCTCTTGCATAAGCGTATTGTCTCCACTTCCAGTGCATCCTTGCAATTGAAAATATAATAGTATGCTGCAAAAATAAATGATCCATCATGTTGCCGGAGAATCATGCATGCGGCCACGACACCAGAATCAAATGAGAAATATCCATCAACTGGTAGAGCAACACAGTCTATAGTAGGAGGTGGCCAAGGCTTAGGAGCAGGATTAACTCTCACTTTGGCCAAAGCCCAATCAGCAACCGGCATTTTCCCCTTGAGTATTTCCAGAGTGTTGAACTTCTTGGGATCAAATAGAATTTATATAGCTCACCAAAAATTTAACAGTAACATATGTCGGCATTCTGGAAATGGGGGTCCCCCAGACTTGCCTGCTTGCGGCCCACGGCGTGGCTCTGCTAGCAGGCCTGTACGGCCCACCTTCATCAATAAAGCATTCAAGACCCTCGCGAGGGGCCAAGCCTCGCGAGGCGGACGACGCAAGACCTCCCTAGGAGCAGCATCACTAGGAAGGCTCACGAGGAGCGGAGATATCAAGGCGGGGCAAACCTCGCGAGGCTCTCGTGACGTGAGCCATGACGGTCGACACCAGGCGAGCGCCAGCGCGCGCAGCGTCCTTGTTTCCTCTTTGGTGCTAAGGAGGCCAGCGCAGGCGCGGAGTACCGAGGCATCGTGCAAAGGTTTCCATATCACGTGCAACGAGACAAAGACCAGCAGGCCAGCAGGACAAAGGTCTCCGTGGAGCCCAAGACGGCGTCATCACCAGAGCCCTTTCGCAGGCGAAGACCGCTTTTGTCAGGATAGCTTGTACTAGCTATCCCCTTTCAAATTGGCCGCCGTTGTTGGCTCCCTTCCCGCTCAATATTTGAGGAGAGGACTAGGGCCTATATAGGTAGAACTAGCCACCACCAAAGGGGGCAACTTGATCTCATCTGATCAAGGGCCAACCCTTAGCCACACCAAACACAAGAACACCTCAACCTCAGGAGGCTGTTCTTCCCCTTGTACCGTTCTTCAACAGTCCAAGAGGCAATCCACCACCACACACTGGAGTAGGGTATTACACCACAACGATGGCCCGAACCAGTATAAATCTTGTGTATTTGTGTTGCTAGTTCGTCGAGTCCGTCCGCAAGATCTTACTGAGCTAGGGCGTAGATCGGTAGGAGGGAAAGAACTTCGCGCGCACCCCAGAGTTTGAACCTTAAGGGTTTTGCCGGAACCCCATATCCGACATTTGGCGCGCCAGGTAGGGGTGCGCCGTAGCTTCCCTTCCGTCGATCGGCGCTCCATCGCTCCGTCGTCTCCATGGCGGACGCTCGCCGCGCTCGAGCTGAGCGCCGGGCCGCCCTCACCGCCTGTGTTGCTCAGATGGCTCCCGTCGGTGGGCCACCTCATCGTTCCCCGTCGCCTGTCGCCAACGCCGACACCGGCCCGGCGGGGAACGAGCAGCAAGCGTCCTCGCTGCACCCGTCGGTGTGGCAGGATGGCCGCATCGCCACTCCATCGCTGACCCCGGCCGGTTCCTCGTCCCACGCACGTCGCGCTCCGATGGACGTGCAGGCCGCGCTCCTCATGGCGAACGAGCTCCTGCGCTACCGCCCGGTTGACGACCTCTACGAGGAATGGCTCGACCGCGTCGTCGAGCTCGTCTACGCCGTAGGGGGCTACCCGGCGCCGTCCCTCTATCTGTCTCGCCCTCTGCCAGCCACGGGCGACGTGGCTCATGGAGCGCCTCCACCACCTCTGCGCCAAGACGGTGCATTGGCGCCAAGGCGCGCGGCCCCATGGCGTAACCCACCACGCCCGGTGCCCGCACGCAAAGAGAGAAGCTGCCAAGAAATTCCTCAGCCGCGAGAAGCTGCACCTGCTCTCACCGCGCCACCTCGCCAAGACCGCGCGCTACCCGCGGTGGCGGGACGCGGGCCTCATCAAGACCAAGCTCCACCTCCGAGACGGGCCCCGATGACCATGGCCGGCTGCCGCGCCTTCACCCCCCGAGCTGCGCAGCGTCGCCTCGCCGGGCAAGTTCAAACCGGATCTACCTCCTCGCTACGACGGCACCCTCGACCCCGCGGAGTTCTTACAGCTCTACGAGCTGAGCATCGAGGCGGCCAACGGCGACGAGAAAGTCATGGCGAACTGGTTCCCAATGGCGCTCAAAGACGGCGCCCGTTCGTGGCTCCTGAACCTGCCTTAGGGTTCGATCTCCTCCTGGGCCGAGATGCGCAACCGCTTCGTCGCCAACTTCCAGGGCACTCGTGATCGCCCGCCGGCCGCGGGTGACCTTCGCCGCATCAAGCAACAACCAGGAGAGACCCTCCAGAAGTACATCCAGCACTTCAACAACACCCGCCTCAAGATCCCCAAGGTGACGGATGAGGCCATCATCTCCACGTTCTCCGATGGTGTCCGCGACATCAAGATGAAGGAAGAGCTCGCTATCCACGAGGAGCTGTGCACATCTCAGGAGCTGTTCAACCTGGCAACCAAGTGCACAAGAGCTGAGGAGGCGCCTTTCCTCCTCGAGTGTCGGTGAGGGTGCAGAGGAGAAGAAGGCCAAGGCCAAGGACGTGAAGCGCAAGGAAGCAGCTGTGCTCGCAGCGGAGCCGGACACCAAGCGAGGCAGAGACTAGCCCGAGTCGTCCAAGAACAGCCGACCGTTCTGCGCCTTTCACAACCTGAACACCCACAACACCAGTGACTGTCAAGAGCTCAGAGCCATTCGTGAAGGACGCTTCGGCCGCCGCCCCAAGCGCAGCGACCGGGGCTACGGCCGAGGAGGAGGACGTGGAGGCGGACGCTGGGACGACCGTGGCCCGCACCAGGAGTGGCGCGACAGGCCTCGTGAGGACCGCTGGCAGGATCATCCTCACGAGGGCGCCTGGAGAGACCAGCCTCGCGAGGACCATCCTCAGGGCAACACCGATCTTCCCCCGCTGCCGCCACGGCCAAGAAGGAACGACGACCACCATCAGGACGAGGGGGATGGTGGCTTCTAGGAGCCGCGTGCTATCGCCTGCATCTTGGGCGGATCCCAGGCCTCAGCCTCGCAGCGCATCTTCAAACAGTCCGCTCGTGAAGTGAATGCAGTCCTCCCCAAGCTCGAGGCCACGCGCCCGCTTAGGTGGTCCTAGTGTGCCATCACGTTTAACTCGGGCAGACCAGCTCAAGTGCGCAGCCACCGCTGGCGCCCTCCTGATGCTTTGCTCACCAGTCATCAGCAATGTACAAGTCACCAAGACCCTCATCGACGGCGGCGCAGGTCTCAACGTCCTGTCCGTCGACACGTTCGACAACCTTCAAGTGCCCTATGACCAGCTTCAGCCTACCAAGCCTTTCTCAGGAGTGACCGACGGCTCCACCACATCGATAGGGCAGGTCCGCCTCCCTGTCACCTTCAGGGAACACAAGAACTACCTCACCGAGCTCATCGGCTTCGACGTTGCCCACATCCGCCTGCCATACAACGCCATCCTCGGATATCCAGCCCTGGCCAAGTTCATGGCGGTGACACACCACGGTTACAATGTCCTCAAGATGCCAGGAAGCGACGGAATCATCACGGTCCCGTGCGAAGAAAGAGATGCGGTGTGCTCCCTTGAGCGCGCCTTTCAAGCTGCCGCAATAGACGACCCCGACAGCAAGAGCGACGATCCTCCCGAGGCCATCCCCAAGAAGAAGAAGCAGATGCACCGTGCAGGATCTCAGGAGGGTGGCGTCGTAACTGGAACCTCGTCACGATCAGCGCCCGCTCTAGGGGCGCCTCCCTCCATCGCATAGGAAGGTGCACCCGGCGCCCTCCTCGGGCAGGGCTCGGGGGCTCTCTTCTGGAGGGCCTCAGACCTTGCCAACATCATGAGGGAGGCGCTCGGGCACCACTTGGAGGCTTGCTTCGCGACACGTTTCCCTCAGGAGAATACAGGGCAAGGAGTGCCCACCACTCAGGAGTTCATCACCAAGACCACTCAGGAACTACAAGACGCAAGGGCCATGCACGGCGACCGCCGCTTAAGAGGCGCAGCTCCCCATCCAGTCGAGGATGCCGGGCTGCACGTCTGCATCGATGTTCCAGGGCTCAACAGGGCCGCTTCTCAGGAGCTTTTCTGGCCTAGGCGTGTGGGCCGTTGCGAGAGTCCACCACACAGCTACGTTCGCACGCCTTTCGGCTTGCCGAGTGGTAACCCACAAGTATAGGGGATCGCAACAGTTTTCGAGGGTAGAGTATTCAACCCAAATTTATTGAGTCGACACAAGGGGAGCCAAAGAATATTCTCGAGTATTTGCAGTTGAGTTGTCAATTCAACCACACTTGGATAACTTAGTATCTGCAGCAAAGTATTTAGTAGCAAAGTAGTATGGAAGTAACGGTAGCAAAAGTAATATTTTTGGGTTTTGTAGTGATTGTACATGAGTAAGCGGAAAAGTAAATAAGCAAAGAACAATATGTGAAAAGCTCGTAGGCATTGGATCGGTGATGGAGAATTATGCCGGATGTGGTTCATCATGTAATAGTCATAACATAGGGTGACACAGAACTAGCTCCAATTCATCAATGTAATGTAGGCATGTATTCCGAATATAGTCATACGTGCTTATGGAAAAGAACTTGCATGACATCTTTTGTCCTGCCCTCCCGTGGCAGCGGGGTCCTAGCGGAAACTAAGGGATATTAAGCCTCCTTTTAATAGAGTACCGGACCAAAGCATTAACACATAATGAATACATGAACTCCTCAAACTATGGTCATCACCGGGAGTGGTCCCGTTTATTGTCACTTCGGGGTTGCCGAATCATAACACACAGTAGGTGACTATAGACTTGCAAGATAGGATCAAGAACTCACATATGTTCATGAAAACATAATAGGTTCAGATCTGAAATCATGGCACTCGGGCCCTAGTGACAAGCATTAAGCATAGCAAAGTCATAGAAATATCATCCTCAGAAAATAGTGGATACTAGGGATTAAACCCTAACAAAACTAACTCGATTACATGATAAATCTCATCCAACCCATCACCGTCCAGCAAGCGTACGATGGAATAACTCACGCACGGCGGTGAGCATCATGAAATTGGTGATGGAGGATGGTCGATGATGACGGCGGCGATGGATTCCCCTCTCCAGAGCCCCGAGCGGACTCCAGATCAGCCCTCCCGAGAGAGTTTAGGGCTTGGTGGCGGCTCCGTATCGTAAAACGCAATAAATCTTTCTCTCTATTTTTTTCTCCCCAAACACGAATATATGGAGTTGGAGTTGAGGTCGGTGGAGCTCCAGGGAGCCCACGAGGCAGGGGGCGTGCCCAGGGGGGCAGGCACGCCCCCACCCTCATGGCAAGGGTGTGGGCCCCCTAGCCTTGATTCTTTCGCCAGTATTTTTTATTATTTCCAAAATTAATCTCCGTGGAGTTTCAGGTCATTCGGAGAACTTTTGTTTCTGCACATAAATAACACCATGGCAATTCTGCTGAAAACAGCGTCAGTCCGGGTTAGTTTCATTCAAATCATGCAAGTTAGAGTCCAAAACAAGGGCAAAAGTGTTTGGAAAAGTAGATACGACGAAGACATATCAACTCCCCCAAGCTTAAACATTTGCTTGTCCTCAAGCAATTCAGTTGATAAACTAAAAGTGATAAGGAAAAACTTTTACAAACTCTGTTTGCTCTTGTTGTTGTAAATATGTAAAGCCAGCATTCAAGTTTTCAGCAAAAATTATGAACTAACCATACTCACAATAACACTTAGGTCTCATGTTTACTCATGTCAATGGCATAATCAACTAGCGAGCAATAATAATAAATCTCGGATGACAACACTTTCTCAAAACAATCATAATATGATATAACAAGATGGTATCTCGCTAGCCCTTTACGAGACCATAAAACATAAATCAGAGCACCTTTAAAGATCAAGGACCGATTAAACATTGTAATTCATGGTAAAGAGATCCATCATAGTCATACCCAATATAAATTAACGATAATGGATGCAAATGACAGCGGTGCTCTCCAGTGGTGCTTTTTAATAAGAGGGTGATGACTCAACATAAAAGTAAATAGATAGGCCCTTCACAGAGGGGAGTAGGGATTTGTAGAGGTGCCAGAGCTCGATTTTAAAGCAGAGATAAATAATATTTTGAGCGGCATACTTTCATTGTCAACATAACAACCAAGAGATGGCGATATCTTCCATGCTACACAAATTATAGGCGGTTCGCAAATAGAATGGTAAAGTTTATACTCCCCCTCCACCAACAAGCATCAATCCATGGCTTGCTCGAAACAGCGAGTGCCTCCAACTAATCAACAATCCTGGGGGAGTTTTGTTTGCAATTATTTTGATTTGATTTGCATAAAGCATGGGACTGGGCATCCCGGTGGCCAGCCATTTTCTCGTGAGTGAGGAGCGGAGTCCACTCCTCTTGAGAATAACCTGCCTAGCATGGAAGATACAGACAACCTTAGTTGATACATGAGCTATTCGAGCATACAAAACAGAATTTCATTTGAAGGTTTAGAGTTTGGCACATACAAATTTACTTGGAACGGCAGGTAGATACCGCATATAGTAAGGTATGGTGGACTCATATGGAATAACTTTGGGGTTTAAGGGATTGGATGCACAAGCAGTATTCCCTCTTAGTACAAGTGAAGGCTAGCAAAAGACTGGGAAGCGACCAACTAGAGAGCGACAACAGTCATGAACATGCATTATAATTAACAAACATTGAGTGCAAGCATGAGTAGGATATAATCCACCATGAACATAAATATCATGAAGGCTATGTTGATTTGTTTCAACTACATGCGTGAACATGTGCCAAGTCAAGTCACTTGAATCATATAAAGGAGGATACCACCCCATCATACCACATCACAACCATTTTAATAGCATGTTGGCACGCAAGGTAAACCATTATAAACTCCTAGCTAATTAAGCATGCATAAGTAACTATAATCTCTAATTGTCATTGCAAACATGTTTATTCATAATAGGCTGAATCAGGAACGATGAACTAATCATATTTAAAAAAACAAGAGAGGTCGAGTTCATACCAGCTTTTTCCATCTCAATCAGTCCATCATATATCGTCATAATTGCCTTTCACTTGCACGACCGAACGATGTGAATAATAATAATAGTGCCGTGCATTGGACTAATTTGGAATCGCAAGCATTCAATAAGCGAGGAGAAGACAAGGCAATATGGGCTCTTGGTTAAATCAACAATAATGCATATAAGAGCCACTTCAACGTTTTCATTATGGTCTTCTCCTATCGACCCCCAAAGAAAAGAAAAGAAATAAAACTATTTACACGGGAAAGCTCCCAACAAGCAAAAGAGGAACAGGAAATATTTTTGGGTTTTCTATTAACTATTACTACTACAGCAAGAAAAGTAAACTAGCTAAACGCTATAACTATTTTTTTTCTTAAGGTTTATCAAACACACAAGAAGAAAGCATAAAAAGGAAAATAAACTAGCATGGATATTACAGTGAAAGAGTATGAGCACCGACAACTAGCAATGAGTGCGTAAACATGAATGTAATGTCGGTGGGAAATACGTACTCCCCCAAGCTTAGGCTTTTGGCCTAAGTTGGTTTATTGCCACGGATGGCCGGGCGGATATCCATAGTTGTAGTTGGGGTCGTACTGAGAAGAAGCCTCGAATTGCCACTGGTTGGCAATTGCCTCCGGGTCCCACTGGTAATTAGACTGTCGTGGAGGATCAAATTGTGGTTCCGGCTCTGACTCTGTGGCTGATGTAGGGTTCCGGTAGGCGTGAATGGCCGCCAGCGGAACGAGATACTGGCCTGCAGATAAATCAAACTAGGAAGGAGCAGGTGAAAGCACAAGTGCTCCCTAGGTGGTTTTGGTAATTAATGTCAACATATCTCTTGTTGGACTAACACTTTTATCTAGTATGTTTCAGATAAGTTCAACAATGGAGTGGCATGGACTAAAGGATGTGGGAACTCCTTCAAGATGCTAAGGACAAAGGATTGGCTCAAGCTTCAAGCTCAAGACTCTTCATTTTACATTTTAGTGATCCAAGATCACATTGAGTCTATAGGAAAAGCCAATACTATCAAGAAGGGATGAGGTGTTGCTTAATGAGTTTCTTGCTCCACAGTGCTTAGTGATATGCTCCAAAACCCTCAACTACTTTCCCACTTCCACACATATGACCTAAACCTAAAGTCAAACTAGGCCCTACCGATTCTTTCTATCCGGCGCCACCGAGTTCAGATGTCATAGCCACTGCCACAAACCCTAGGCAAATCGGTATCACCGATAGGGATCTCGGTCTCACCAAGATGGGATTGTAATCTTTCTGCGTATGTCCATTACCAAATTCGGTCTCACCGAGTTTGTGCAATCGGTACTACCGAGATTACAATGCAAACTCTCTGGTTAACTTATTACCAAAATCGGTCCCACCGAGTTTGAGTAATCGGTCCCACCGAGTTTGCCTGACCAACTCTCTGGTTAGCTAATTACCAAATTCGGTCTCACAGAGTTTGTGTAATCGGTCTCACCGAGATTATGCTATGCCCTAACCCTAACCATATCGGTCCTAGCGAGTTGCATATCGGTCCCACTGAAAACCCTAACCATCACTAGATTTGCTAAATCGATCCGACCGAGTTTGTTGATTCGGTCCCATCGAGTTTGGTAAATTGTGTGTAACGGTTAGATTTTGTGTGGAGGCTATATATACCCCTCCACCTCCTCTTCATTCGTGGAGAGAGCCATCAAAACAAGCGTACACTTCCAGCATCCTATTTCTGAGAGAGAACTACCTACTCATGTGTTGAGGCCAAGATATTCCATTCCAACCACAAGAATCTTGATCTCTAGCCTTCCCCAAGTTGCTTTCCACTCAAATCTTCTTTCCACCAAATCCAAATCCTGTGAGAGAGAGTTGAGTGTTGGGGAGACTATCATTTAAAGCACAAGAGCAAGGAGTTCATCATCAACACACCATTTGTTACTTCTTAGAGAGTGGTGTCTCCTAGATTGGCTAGGTGTCACTTGGGAGCCTCCGACAAGATTGTGGAGTTGAACCAAGGAGTTTGTAAGGCAAGGAGATCGCCTACTTCGTGAAGATCTACCGCTAGTGAGGCAAGTCCTTCGTGGGCGACGGCCATGGTGGGATAGACAAGGTTGCTTCTTCGTGGACCCATCGTGGGTGGAGCCCTCCGTGGACTCGCGCAACCGTTACCCTTCGTGGGTTGAAGTCTCCATCAACGTGGATGTACGATAGCACCACCTATCGGAACCACGAAAAAAACATCCGTGTCTCCAATTGCGTTTGAATTCTCCAAACCCTTCCCTTTACATTCTTGCAAGTTGCATGCTTTACTTTCCGCTGCTCATATACTCTTTGCATGCTTGCTTGTTATGTATTGTGAGTGTTAAACTTGTGCCCAAACTCCACTTAAACCTAAAGAAGATAAAAACTACAACTTTGGTACTTAGTGTCTAATCACCCCCCCTCTAGACACCTCTTCTCAAGATCCTACAAGTGGTATCAGAGCATTGGTCTCCATTGCCTTGGTTTAATCACCAGTGGAGGAAGATGGATGAGTCTACTTTGGGGAGTCTTAGACATAGAGTGCCTATTCTTGATGGAGAGTATTTTCATGAGTAGAAAAATGAGATGCTTGTAATTTTCAATCAATATCATTTGAACAAGTACATTGCTAGCCCTTGTGCACCTCATGTTGATCCTATGCATCCTACCCTTGATGAATCAATTGACATGATTAGGAATCTTAGAACTGTTAATCTCATCACTAGAGGCTTGCCTAGAAACTTAATTAGAATCTTGCCTACTCTTGACTGTGCCTACACTATATGGAAATTTCTTGAGGAACGCTTTCCAAATTATTCCTTGAAAAAATCTAGATGAGATTCTCTATAAGTCTATTGCCTTGAGTAAGATGAATACTAATGATCCTATGTTTGGTGATCATCTATTTGAACTTACCGACCTTATGCGTGCCAAAGGAGATGTTGGAATTATTGGTGATATTATTTCCAAAGCTATAAGAATTCATAAGCAAGATCATTGTCAAACTCACTCTAACGAATTACCCTCTCTAGGACTTGATCCAACACATGACGATGTTGAACATGGATACTATGATGAGGATGATGATAGTGACTTCATATTGATGATGCAATGAGACATTTTGGTCTTATGGCAAATCTTCGGGGATATGCGTCAGGAGGAAAGGAATGGGTTCTTGACAGTGGATGTACCGATCACATGACCGGAGATAAAGACATGTTTCGTGAGCTTGCTGAAAATGATAGTCCTCGAAAGTATGTCACTTTCGGTGACAACTCAAAGGGTAAGGTGGTTGGCCTCGGTAAGGTGGCCATCTCACATGATAGCTCCATTCAGAATGTCATGCTCGTTGAATCTCTTGGCTACAACTTACTTTCAGTATCTAGACTTGCTGATTTCGGTTTCAATGTCCTATTTACTGAAGTAGATTGCCAAGTGTTTTGTCGAGACAATCATAAAATGGTCTTTACCGGCATACGTAGAGGTGATCTTTACATTGTTGATTTCTCTAAAAAGGCACAACCTAAAACTTGCTTCATTGCTAAATCCTCAAAAGGTTGGTTATGGCATAGACGACTAGGTCACGTTGGCATGAGAAATCTTGACAAGCTTATTAAAGGAAATCATATCCTTGGAGTTAACGATGTCATATTTGATAAGGATAGAATATGCAGTGCTTGTCAGGCAGGTAAACAGGTTGGAGGAAGGCATCCCGTGAAGAACATCATGACCACAAGGAGGCCACTCGAGCTTCTTCATATGGATCTCTTTGGTCCCAACGCTTACAAAAGTCTCGGTGGAAATTCTTTTGGTCTAGTTATAGTTGATGATTTTTCAAGATTTACGTGGGTATTCTTTCTCGATGATAAATCGCAGGTCCAAAAGATCTTCAAAAACTTCGCTAGGAAGGCCCAAAATCAGTTTGAAATGAAGATCAAGAAGGTTCGCAGCGACAACGGAACGGAGTTCAAGAACGCAAATGTGGACACCTTTCTAGATGAAGAGGGGATTTCACACGAGTTCTCGGCTACGTACACACCTCAACAAAATGGAGTTGTTGAGAGGAAGAACCGGACGCTCATCGAAATGGCGA
The DNA here is from genome assembly GCA_021605205.1 of Aegilops longissima. Lineage (NCBI taxonomy): Eukaryota > Viridiplantae > Streptophyta > Magnoliopsida > Poales > Poaceae > Aegilops > Aegilops longissima. Next base: position 157,957,264 of record CM038676.1, read on the forward strand.
GAACGATGCTTAATGAGTACAAGATGCCGAAGCACTTTTGGGCAGAAGCGGTTGAGACAGCTTGTCATGCAACAAATCGCTTATATCTTCACAAGCTACTCGGCAAGACGGCATACGAGCTCCTCACCGGTAACAAACCCCAAGTTGGATATTTTTGAGTATTCGGCTCAAAGTGCTACATTCTTGATAAGCATCGTCGTTCAAAATTTGCTCCTAAGTCTCATGAAGGTTTCCTACTAGGTTATGGCTCAAACTCTCACACTTACCGTGTCTACAACAATTTCACCCGAAAGGTTGAAGAAACGGTAGATGTGAAGTTTGATGAATCTAACGGCTCGCAAGTAGAGCAATTGCCAATTGATGTAGGAGACAAATACCCTTCTGAAGCAATCCAAGACTTGTCTATTGGCAAGGTCCGTCCAACGGAGGTGAAGGAGAGTACCTCGTCAGTCCAAGTGGAAGCTTCTACTTCACGACAAGGTGAACCAAGAGTTGATACTGAAGCATCCACAAGTGGAACACGTCAAGATGAAGAAAACGAGGAAGAACATCACGAACGTCAACAACCTCCTTCTCCACCACGACAAGAAAACGACAACGCCAACAATGAAGAAGATCAAGAAGAAGAAGAAGAAGAACAAGATGAAGAAGATGTTCAACCAAGACCCAAGCAAAATCTTTCACGAGTTCGAGCAAGAATTGCTAAAGACCATCCCGTCGAGCAAATCTACAATGATATTCAAACCGGGAGAATCACTCGCTCTAAAACTCGTTTAGCTAAATTTTGTGAAAACTATTCTTTCATCTATAGCATTGAACCTATGAAGGTCGAAGAAGCATTGGAAGATCCGGATTGGATAAATGCTATGCATGAAGAGCTACACAACTTTGAGAGAAACCAAGTTTGGACATTGGTTGAGAAGCCCGACAACAACCACAACATCATCGGTACCAAATGGGTGTTTCGCAACAAGCAAGATGAAGATGGACAAGTAGTTGGCAACAAAGCATGTCTCGTCGCCCAAGGCTACACACAAGTCGAAGGTATGGACTATGGTGAGACTTATGCTCCCGTTGCTAGACTTGAGTCCATTAGCATCTTACTTGCCGATGCTAATCACCATGATATCACCTTGTACCAAATGGGCATTAAAAGTGCTTTTCTAAATGGTGAAATAGAGGAGGAAGTTTATGTTAAACAACCTCCCGGCTTTGTCAATCCTAAGAAACCAAATCATGTTTACAAACTTCACAAAGCCCTTTATGGTCTTAAACAAGCTCCTAGAGCTTGGTATAAATGCTTGACCAAGTTTCTTCTTGAAAAGGGATTTGAAATTGGGAAAATTGATTCCACACCTTTTACTAAAAGGGTTAATGGAGAATTATTTGTATGCCAAATTTATGTTGATGATATTATATTTGGTTCAACTAACCCTCATTTTAGTGAAAAGTTTGGAAAGCTAATGCTGGAGAAGTTTGAGATGTCAATGATGAGTGAACTCAAATTCTTTCTTGGGTTGCAAATCAAGCAAACTAAGGAAGGTACTTTTGTTTCTCAAACAAAGTACACTAAGGACTTATTAAAGAAGTTCAATGTGCAAGAGTGCAAAGGTATGTCTACACCCATGCCTACTAGTGGACATCTTGATCTGACCAAAGATGGTAAACCAGTTGACCAAAAGGTTTATCGCTCTATGATTGGTTCATTGTTATACCTATGTGCTTCACGTCCCGATATTATGCTAAGTGTGTGCATGTGTGCAAGATATCAAGCTGCTCCTAAAGAATGTCATCTTAAGGCCGTAAAAAGGACAGTGAGATACTTAATTCATACTCCAAATTTTGGCATTTGGTATCCTAAGAGGGCCTCTTTCGATCTTGTTGGCTACTCCGACTCGGACTATGCCAGAGACAAGGTTGATAGAACGTCCACTTCGGGTACTTGTCAATTTCTTGGTAGATCTCTTGTGTCTTGGTCCTCCAAGAAAAAAAACTCGGTATCCTTATCTACAGCCGAAGCGGAGTACATTGCCGCTGGTTCATGTTGTGCTCAATTACTTTGGATGACCCAAACTCTTAAAGATTATGGGATATATGTGAAACATGTTCCATTGCTTTGTGACAATGAAAGTGCTATCAAAATTGGTCATAATCCCGTACAACATTCTCGAACTAAGCATATTGAAGTTCGTCATAATTTCATTCGAGATCATGTTGCTAAGGGTGACATTAAACTTAAGCATGTTCGCACCAAAAAGCAATTAGCGGATATATTTACTAAACCTCTTGATGAGAAAGTGTTTTGCAGGTTGAAGGAGAATTGAACATCATTGATGCTTCAAACTTGGAGTAGAAACTCCATTGGATACATGCAAGACATGAGCTTATGACTAATCCTTGATAATTCTCTTATGAAGAATATCTTATGTCTTGGATATATTTGCATCTTGCATGTTATCTAACCCATTTAGGTACTTGGTTGAAACAATTTCCATGAGATTGTAGTCTACTCATATCTTGAGAAATCTCTACATCACCAAGTCTCTACACTATGGTGGTTGAAGACAAGGAAGCACAGAATCATTCAAAAATATCCTTTAACAAACTCTATGTTGAGCTTCATGATTGACATTTTTGGATACACAAGTGCTACTCCTTGCAAGAACTAACCCATGTAGGTAGATGGACTCAAATTCCAAGTGGTGCTCCCAACTCTTGATGAGCTACATCAACCTTGAGCAACCCACACAAGTTCAACTACATGATCAACACCACCAACCAAGGTATGTTATTCCATCTTAGAGAAGCTTTACTCCGAGTCATGAGCTAAAGCAACTCGACAAGATGTGAATACATCAAGATGCTTAAACGAAAAATGGTAACCCCATTTTGAGCTTAAACGATGAGTATGACCTATGATCAAGTGATCTCACTTGACTCCTAAGTCAATATACTCTAACATAGGTGACTTTGTCGCCGACCATCTCTAGATTAAGTTCTCTCGTGTTCTTTTCTGTGTTTTTGCATTTGTCTCATGCATATTTGTTTCCCCTTTCAAAACAACTTCATCTAGATTTCTTTCTTTTCTTTTCTGTTTGCTCTGCATTTCCTGCATCCAATTCATTGCACATCATTTAGTAAATTCCTTGCAAATCTTTGTGACATCTTACTAGTCTAGTGAGCTGAGGTGACAAGTGTTTTCTCTGCGATGAACTCGGTTTCATCGATTTGTTTTTTTCGGTCCAACCGAATCCTTTCGGTACAACCGAAGCATACCACTCGGAGCCACCGATTTCCCAACAGGAAAAACAGTTTGCCACTTATTCTGTGTTTCTTCTGATCCAGCTCCACTAAATGAATCTTGTCCTCTACAAGCACCACAATTTTATCCAGTGCTTTGTGTTGTGACTCAAGGACCAAACCCATTCACAACAAATTCCAGAAGACCCTTCTTGGAAATTGATGTCAAAGGGGGAGAGAGAGATCACATCAAAGCTTATTACTTCCAAAAGGGAGAGAGTATTAAGGGGGAGAAAGAGATCTCCAGGGGGAGAGAATACTCAAGTAGAAAGTATTTCTTAAGGATACCAGATGCTTGATGTTCAAGAGGAGAGATGCCACATGTCTTTTTGGGGGAAAGACATGTTCATATGTGCCTATTTGCATTTAGCTCTGTTCATTTATATCTTTCAGTTCTGATTTTCTGTTCCCTATTGATGCGGAGCATCCCACGATCATCCCCATGCTTCCACAACCGTCTCATCAAGAGCCAAGAGGACCCATGACACGAGCAAGAGCTAGAGCTCTCGAGAACGAGGTGACCTCCTTCCTTATTGATATCGCATATGATCCACTCGAGACATGGCTACTACCTAAGTCCGATATGCTATGCATGATTAGGTGTCAAGGGAAACCTCCCGAGGGTGCACGTGAAGATGGACAAGTCCCCAAGTACAAGGATGAAGGAACACGACGAGAGGAACCGGAGAAGTTTGCCCAGCCCGGACATCCGGCACCATGCCCCGGACATCCGGCTCTTCCTTAAGCCCCGGATATCCGGCCCCTTCGCCGGGAAATCCGGCCCCTCCATCACCGAATGCGTCTAGAAGACCCAGGCCAGCCCGGACATCCGGCCTCCCCGCCCGGACATCCGGCCCGTCACGAAGCCCCGGATATCCGGCCACTCGCCCGGAAATCCGGCGCCCCGCACCCGAATCGGCAAAACCAGCCGCGCCAGCCCGGACATCCGGCGCCTCGGGAAAGCCCGGACATCCGGGCCGACGCCGGGACATCCGGCTCCGTCTGTCTGCGCACAGTAAAGGGCCGAGACTCATGTACCTCTCCGCCCCTAGACTATATATACTCCATCTCCTTCCTCTTTCTAGGGTTAGCATTGGATTAGGTCATATTTTGGTGTGAGAGCCTTTGCTCATCCACTTGGCTACTTCTCCTCGGAGATCAGGACCTCTACGGAGAAGATCCCCCAAGCGGATTCAAGACCCCCTTCTAGGGCGGACCCCATCAAGACCTCCTCTCGGAGAAGAACGGCTACTCGTGTATCCTTACCTTTGTTGATCTTGAACCTTGTGCCACTCTATGTGTTCGATAATCTAGCACTTGTGTGATTGATTTCTTGTCGGTTGAGTGTTTTCCCTTGTTCCTCCCCGTGATTTCCTCGTGTTCTTCCGCTCGTTCTTCGTGATTTCCCCGTAGGATCCGCTCCAACGTGAAAGATCATCCACGTAGGGTTCCGCCCTACATCATCTATGGTATCATGAGCCACGTTGATCACGTTATAGGAGCCCCTACGCCTCTTTTTCTAGCTTGATTTTGTTGTTTTTGTCCTAATTTCGAAAATTCCCCACAAAAATAGCCCCCAAATTTTTTTTGTGATTTGTTAGTGTGATGAAGTTTTGTTGGATTTGATCCGCGGATTTCGTGTGTTGCAGGTAGATCTAGCTTTTCCCCACCATTTCCACAATTTCCATCCACAAATTCGCCCAAAATTTGATCCGATTTGACCTCTCCTCGCGGTGTTCTTCGAGCCCGGACATCCGGCCCGAGCAGCCAGGACATCCGGCCCGATCAGCCCGGACATCCGGCGCCCCGGACATCCGGCTTCTAGCCCGGATTTCCGGCCCCTGGTAGCAACAATCCCTTCCACCATCCCGATCACCGCCTAACTTTCGCCAAATTTTGTCCCGTGCCCACATACACTTCCACTTACCTCCACCACTTCCGCATAACGCCACCATAGCCTTGCCCAATACCAATTTCGACTACGTTGCCAAATTTCGCCTTGAGAATTTGAGTTGGGGTTTTCCGTATCCTTTTGTGTTTCGGCTATCTAGGTACGGTTCAACATCAACATCACCACCGCTCATCTTCGCCAAGGACGGTAACATCGTCGACACCTTTGTCATTACTTGAAATTGCATTGATAACCATCATAGCCCATCTTTTGCGTTGCTTACCCATCGAGACTAGCCATTGAGTATTGCAGGCAACGTGACTTGTGCACATTAGTGATCATACTCCATAGCATACATACCATACCAAAGTGGTGCCTATCTTAGCATCAACTTGTGTGTCACAAAGTTGTCATAGCATACACAATTGCTATCTTGGTTTGTGAAGTTTTGCAAGAGAAAAAGAGCTCAAAAGAGAAAGAGCCAATCAAGCTTTTAAGCAAAGAGAGAAAGATAAGCAAAGAGCTTATGAGCAAGAACCATAGCATCATAAAACATTAAGATTGTCATACTTGATCATCTTGGATCAACACGTCGAAACACCATACATATAGCATACTTGGGATAGAAGTCATTGCATTTTTGCTTAGTAGGTTGTGCACAAGTTCCTATCCGCCTATTGTGCAATCGTGCTAGCGTCTCTCTAATGTTGTGCAACAAGAGCGTCTTGGTGAATTCCACATTTTGGCTCATCCTTGGTTGCATAACCCCATATTATCTATTTGCGCGTGTGTTTCCGTGTACCATATCTTGCTATTGGTCTACTTGTTGCATTTGCAAATTTGTGAATCATTTCCAACTTTATTGAGTCTCACTTACAATTGCATCAAATTTTGTGCCACCATCCTAACCGAGCTCCACCATAAGCTTTTATTTGTGTAGGTGTGAGAACCGACAAGAATCGGTACCAAGAGTGCTATTTCATTGTCCGCATTTGAGTGAACTTGATTCATTTTCAACATCGGTCAAAGGTACATTGGTATAAGTTCTTTTCCGTTCTACCACTCACATCTTGCTTGGAATGATGGATAGGCCAAGTTCTTCTACCAACCCACTCTTCATCGAGCAAGACGACGACATGACTTCATCGTCACCAAGAGCCACCTCTTGATTGCACTGTGAGCGTTGCACCAAGAACAACAAGCAATGGCGATCGCATCGACAACCTCGCCACCGACTTGCGACTCTCCGAGCAACGTACAAGAGACTACTTCGACAACAAGTTCGAGGCTCACAAGCAAGAGAACGATGCAAGAATGGACGAGATCCGCGCTTTGATGAGAAACCGGCATCATTCAACTTCTTCATCATCAAGACGGAGCCGCTCGAGTCGACACTCCGACGACACCTTCTATGACTCAAGTACACCTACGTCGAACACTCTTCGTCGTGCCGCTCGCCAAGACCGTCATGCATCTCGCAACCCGCTACATGACAAGCATTCACAAGAGCAAGTTGATGATCAAGTTCCTCGTCCTCAATCAAACCAAGAGGCTTTTGCCAAAGCTCAAGAACAACAACGTCTTCGTCGCCAACAAGAGGAGGAACGAGCGCGTCTACACCAAGACGAACAAGACGCCAAGGCTCAACGTCTTCAACAACAACAACGTGAAGCGCAAGCTCTTGAGGCGCAACGTGCCCTTCAAGAATCAAGTAGAGCCTTCGCCAACCGCAATCGCGAACGGCGCAATCAAGAGGCAGCCCTCCGAGAAGAAATCCAAGAGAGGAACTACCAACCTCATGTACAACGTCAAGTTCCTCAAGCTCCTCCACAAGCTCGTCAAGCTCCACCTCAACCTCAAGTTCAACAAGAGCAAGTTGATCATGGTCTTTCTCGCGCCAAGAGCAACATGAAGGCGAGTACAATCCACGTCAAGGGCGTCATCATCAACATCGCCAACAACACAATGAAGAGCAACGCTTCTGACAAGCTAAAATTCACCATGCCAAAGTTCAATGGAAGCAATGACCCCAAGACTACCTCTCATGGGCATTGAAGGTTGACAAAATCTTCGCTTGCACAACTACGATGAAGCAAAGAAAATCGCTATGGCATCACTTGAGTTCCAAGATTATGTGCTCATATGGTGGGAACAACTCATTGAGCGACGACAAGCAAGAGGTGAACCTCCAATCACCACTTGGGCTCAAATGAAGGATGTCAAGCGAGCACGTTTTGTACCAACCTACTACAACGCGACCTCTTCAAGAAACTCCAACTACTCAAGCAAGGAACAAAAGCGTTGAAGAATATTACAAGGAAATGGAGATAGCCATGATTCGAGCCAATGTCAAGGAAGATGATGAGCAAACTATGGCACGTTTCTTGAATGGACTCAATCATCCCATCAAGAAGATCGCCGACTTCCAACCATACTCATCCCTCATTGAGCTCGTGCATCAAGCTACAAAGGCGGGCGCCAAGTGCAAGATGACTTCAAATGCCAAGTACTCATCCAAGACCTCACGGCTTCTCCAACAACCAAGCTTCAACGACTCCTCCAACATCTACATCAACCAAGCTTTCTTCAAGAAACGACGACAAGTCAAGTTACAAGAAGACATCGACAAGTTCAAGTCGTCCTCCTCCTACTACAAACAACCTCAAGCCGCGTGCTTCATCCTCTACTCCGATCGATGAGACCATCAAAACAAGCTCCTTCAAGTGTTTCACTTGCGGCGGCCGAGGCCACAAGTCATACGAATGCACCAACAAGTGCACCATGATCCTCAATGACGATGGCACATATGACTCCATGAGTGAAGAGGAAATGGAAACCCTTGAGCAAGTGGCCATGCACTGGCAAGTGAATGAAGATGAAGATGATCAAGTCTTTTGTGACGAGGATTCGAGCCCCGCTCTCGTTGTCTCCAAGGTCTTGACTCTCCAACATCAACAAGAAGAAGACCAACGATGCCACATCTTCCACACAAAAGCCGGCATCAATGGACGGTCCATCAAGGTCATCATCGATGGAGGTAGTTGCCACAACTTGGCAAGTGAAGAACTATGCTCCAAGCTCCAATTGGTCAAGAGGAAGCACCCGCACCCCTACAAGGTTCAATGGCTAAGTGACTCCGGCACTATACGAGTCGAGCATACGGTCCAAGTCTCCTTCAAAATTGGTGCTTATGAAGAGACATTGGAATGTGATGTGGTCCCAATGACCGTTTGCCATCTACTTCTAGGTCGACCATGGCAATTCGACCGTGGTGACATCCACAATGGGCGCACCAATCACTATAGCTTCAAGATGAAAGGGAAAGAATATGTACCACGACCTATGTCTCCTAGTCAAGTGATAGCCGACAAGCAAGCCACACATCATAGAGAAAAGAGTGAGAAAGTGATCCACCCAAAAGTGAGTGAGAGCCACAAGCCAAATTTGAGCGACACTTCGCCTAGAGAGAATAACCTCATCCTATTTGCCACCAAAAGTGAGATGAGAGAAGTGTGTGAGAACCCATCTACCGTGATGCACTTTGTCCTTGTGTGCAAGGATGAAGAACCAAAAACTAACAACATTCACGAGCTACCTTTGGTGTTTCAATCTCTTTTGCAGGAATTTAAAGATGTTTTCCCCGATGAGCTACCTCCGGTCTACCTCCTCTTCGAGGCATTGAGCATCGAATCGACCTCATTCGGGCGCCGCTACCAAACAAAGCTCCATACCGAGTCAATCCGGAAGAAACCAAGGAGATTCAACGGCAAGTACAACAACTAATCGACAACGGTCATGTGCGTGAAAGCTTAAGCCCTTGTGCGTTCCGTTATTCTTGTGCCTAAGCCCGATGGAAGTTTCCGCTTGTGTTCGATTGTAGACCTATCAATGCTATTACCGTTCGATATAGGCATCCCATTCCTCGCTTAGATGACATGCTTGATGAACTTAGTGGAGCCAACTTTTCTCAAAATTGATCTTAAAAGTGGCTATTATCAAATCCACATACAAGAGGGTGATGAATGGAAAACTGCTTTCAAAACCAAATTTGGTTTATATGAATGGTTAGTGATGCCTATGGGTCTTTCGGAAGCTCCCGGTACTTTTGTGCGTCTTATGCATCATGTGCTTCGTCCTTATATTGGAGTCTTTGTTGTGGTTTACTTTGATGATATTCTTGTGTTTAGCAAAACCATGAAAGAGCACATCAATCATGTAAAATCTGTGTTGCAAACTCTTCGCAAGGAAAGCCTTTATGCAAACTTGAAAAAATGCACTTTTGGAGTTGACAAAGTGGTTTTCTTGGGTTTTGTAGTTTCCTCAAAGGGTGTCCATGTTGATGAATCTAAAATTGAAGCAATCTAAACTTGGCCCCAACCCACCAATTTGCAACAAGTGCGAAGTTTTCTTGGTCTTGCGGGTTTCTATCGTCGCTTTGTGAATTTTTTTAGCACAATTGCCGCTCCTTTGCATGCTTTGAGCAAGAAGAATACTCCCTTTGTTTGGGGAACTTTGCAATCAACCGCTTTTGATGACCTCAAGTCTTTGCTTACTCATGCTCCGATTCTTGCTTTGCCCAATTTTGACAAAACTTTTGAGGTTCATTGTGATGCAAGTGGTACCGGAATTGGCGGAGTTTTGATGCAAGAAAAACGAGCCATTGCATATTTTAGTGAAAAACTCTCCGGTGCTCAACTTAATTACCCCATCTATGACAAAGAGTTGTATGCTTTAGTGCGTGTGCTACATGTTTGGGAACATTACCTTAGACCTCACGAGTTTTTCATCCACACAGATCATGAAACGCTTAAGTACCTCAAAGGTCAAACTAAATTGAACAAGCGTCATGCAAAATGGAGTGAATTCATCGAATCTTTTCCTTATGTGATCAAGTACATTAAGGGTAAAGAAAATGTAGTTGCCGAAGCGCTTTCACGCATATGCATGCTTGTCACTCAACTTGAATTGAATGTTATTGGTTTTGAGCATATAAAAGACTTGTATGAGCATGATCCATCTTTTGCTTCTTCTTATGCTAAGTGCTTGATGCATACGTCTTGGGAACAATATTACATCAAGGATGGTTATCTTATGAGAGCTAACAAACTTTTCATTCCCGAGTCTTCTCTTCGTTTGCTCCTTTTGCAAGAGGCTCATGGAGGCGGACTCATGGGACACTTTGGACGCGACAAGACATTCGCCACGCTCTCCAACAACTACTTTTGGCCCAAGATGTTCCGCGACGTCTCACGCTTCACCAACCGATGCTATACATGTCACAAAGCTAAGTCTAAAGCTCAATCTCATGGTCTTTACATGCCTCTCCCTATCCCATATCAACCATGGGAAGACATTAGTATGGATTTTGTACTTGGTTTGCCTAGGACTTAAAATGGCAAGGATTCCGTGTTTGTTGTTGTGGACAGATTTTCTAAAATGACATATTTCATTCCTTGCAACAAGATAGACGATGCTTCACATGTTACAAATCTCTTTTGTAGGGAAATCTTGCGACTCCATGGCGTACCAAAGACAATCGTATCCGATCGTGACGTCAAGTTCTTGAGTTACTTTTGGAAGACCCTATGTGCCAAGCTCGGAATCAAGCTCTTGTTCTCCTCGGCATACCATCCTCAAACCGACGGCCAAACGGAGGTGACGAACCGCACACTATCCACTCTACTTCGTGTCTTGATCAAGAAGAACATCAAGGAGTGGGAAACATGTCTACCCATCGCCGAATACGCCTACAATCGTGCAAGACACTCAACTACCGGCAAGTCCCCCTTCGAGGTCGTCTACGGTTTCAACCCGTTGTCCCCATTGGACATTCTACCACTTCCTCTCCAAGAGCGCACCAACATGGATGCAAGTGAACGAGCAAGCTACATCAAGAAGATGCACGAAGATACAAGACACACCATTGAGCGCCAAGTACAACGTCAAGCAAACAAGCTCAACGCCAACAAGCAACCCATCGTCTTCAACATTGGTGATCTAGTGTGGCTACACCTTCGCAAGGACCGCTTCCCCAAAGAACGCAAGTCCAAGCTTCTCCCTCGAGCCGATGGACCTTTCAAGGTACTATGCGCTACAGCGACAACGCTTACAAGATCGACATACCTCGAGACAAGTACAACGTGGCGACATCTTCAACGTCAAGGACCTCGCACCTTTCCATGGAGATGAAGCTTTTGATCCGAGTCGGATCTCTCCCAAGGGGAGATGATGCGGAGCATCCCACGATCATCCCCATGCTTCCACAACCGTCTCATCAAGAGCCAAGAGGACCCATGACACGAGCAAGAGCTAGAGCTCTCGAGAACGAGGTGACCTCCTTCCTTATTGATATCGCATATGATCCACTCGAGACATGGCTACTACCTAAGTCCAATATGCTATGCATGATTAGGTGTCAAGGGAAACCTCCCGAGGGTGCACGTGAAGACGGACAAGTCCCCAAGTACAAGGATGAAGGAACACGACGAGAGGAACCGGAGAAGTTTTCCCAGCCCGGACATCCTGCACCATGCCCCGGACATCCGGCTCTTCCTGAAGCCCCGGATATCCGGCTCTTCCTGAAGCCCCGGATATCCGGCCCCTTCGCCCGGAAATCCGGCCCCTCCATCACCGAATGCGTCTGGAAGACCCAGGCCAGCCCGGACATCCGGCCTCCCCGCCCAGACATCCGGCCCGTCACGAAGCCCCGGATATCCGGCCACTCGCCCGGAAATCCGGCGCCCCGCACCCGAATCGGCAAAACCAGCCGCGCCAGCCCGGACATCCGGCCGGCTAGCCCGGACATCCGGCGCCTTGGGAAAGCCCGGACATCCGGGCCGACGCCCGGACATCTGGCTCCGTCTGTCTACGCACAGTAAAGGGCCGAGACCCATGTACCTCTCCGCCCCTAGACTATATATACTCCATCTCCTTCCTCTTTATAGGGTTAGCATTGGATTAGCTCATATTTTGGTGTGAGAGCCTTTGCTCATCCACTTGGCTACTTCTCCTCGGAGATCAGGACCTCTACGGAGAAGATCCCCCAAGCGGATTCAAGACCCCCTTCTAGGGCGGACCCCATCAAGACCTCCTCTCGGAGAAGAACGGCTACTCGTGTATCCTTACCTTTGTTGATCTTGAACCTTGTGCCACTCTATGTGTTCGATAATCTAGCACTTGTGTGATTGATTTCTTGTCGGTTGAGTGTTTTCCCTTGTTCCTCCCCGTGATTTCCTCGTGTTCTTCCGCTCGTTCTTCGTGATTTCACCGTAGGATCCGCTCCAACGTGAAAGATCATCCACGTAGGGTTCCGCCCTACATCACCTATCTTCTCCCAATATCCCATGCTAGATTCAGGGGGAGCAAGACATATAAGGGAAAGAAATCATTTAAATTCATTGCATATATTTACTCTTGGGGACATGTCTAATCCAATGTGGTACTCAGTACTCACTCTCTACATGTCATCCCAGTCTTGGTATTCTTGTGGTTTCTTCTGTTTGCTCGGCTAGTAGATGTACTGTGTTATCTAACCTTGTTTGTGCAGGTTCATTCCACCTAAGCCAACTCAAGACTACAAGGTAAGTATATGCATCACAATCATGTGTATGAGGAATTCTTGCCGGCGTACATACTGTTTGCAAGAAGGACTCATGAGCATGAAGGTATTTTCTTTAATATTCTTTGCTCTGATGCATATGGCCAAGATACATGTAACACATTGCCTACTCTATCATGGTTTTGCTCTCACATGCTTCTATATTCCATATTCACATGATTGCATACATGTAGGGGGAGCCTATGCTTGTTACATGTCTTTCTGAAGCTTTACTTGCTATTCTTTATATCTTTATCTAAAGCTTTGATGTATGTTGTCATCAATTACCAAAAAGGGGGAGATTGAAAGCACAAGTGCTCCCTAGGTGGTTTTGGTAATTAATGTCAACATATCTCTTGTTGGACTAACACTTTTATCTAGTATGTTTCAGATAAGTTCAACAATGGAGTGGCATGGACTAAAGTATGTGGGAACTCCTTCAAGATGCTAAGGACAAAGGATTGGATCAAGCTTCAAGCTCAAGACTCTTCATTTTACATTTTAGTGATCCAAGATCACATTGAGTCTATAGGAAAAGCCAATACTATCAAGAAGGGATGAGGTGTTGCTTAATGAGTTTCTTGCTCCATAGTCTTAGTGATATGCTCCAAAACCCTCAACTACTTTCCCACTTCCACACATATGACCTAAACCTAAAGTCAAACTCGGCCCTACCGATTCTTTCTATCCGGCGCCACCGAGTTCAGATGTCATAGCCACTGCCACAAACCCTAGGCAAATCGGTATCACCGATAGGGATCTCGGTCTTACTGAGATGGGATTGTAATCTCTCTGCATATGTCCATTACCAAATTCGGTCTCACCGAGTTTGTGCAATCGGTACTACCAAGACTACAATGCAAACTCCCTGGTTAACTTATTACCAAAATTGGTCCCACCGAGTTTGAGTAATCGGTCCCACCGAGTTTGCCTGACCAACTCTCTGGTTAGCTAATTACCAAATTCGGTCTCACCGAGTTTGTGTAATCGGTCTCACCGAGATTACGCTATGCCCTAACCCTAACCATATTGGTCCTAGCGAGTTGCATATCGGTCCCACCAAAAACCCTAACCGTCACTAGATTTGCTAAATCGGTCCGACCGAGTTTGTTGATTCGGTCCCATCGAGTTTGGTAAATGTGTGTAACGGTTAGATTTTGTGTGGAGGCTATATATACCCCTCCACCTCCTCTTCATTCGTGGAGAGAGCCATCAGAACAAGCCTACACTTCCAGCATCCTATTTCTGAGAGAGAACTACCTACTCATGTGTTGAGGCCAAGATATTCCATTCCAACTACAATAATCTTGATCTCTAGCCTTCCCCAAGTTGCTTTCCACTCAAATATTCTTTCCACCAAATCCAAATCCTGTGAGAGAGAGTTTGTAACATCCCAAATTTCCTATTTGGAATGTTTTACAATTATAGCTAAGCATCTATGCATCTTGTTTGAATTTGAATGCCATTTGGAGTTTCAGAAGAGATTTGAGTTTTGAATTTGAATTCAAACTTTGGCAAGTGGGAATCATTACAAAAACTATACCTGATAAATACTTGAGCAAAAGTATGAGAGGAGTAAACATGACACTCCAAAAATATCAGAGGAAAACCTTGCCAAAAGTTTTGAATTCAAACTTGAGATTTATTTGAATTTGAAAAAAATGAACTTTTATAAAGTTTGGATTTTGCCTTTGGAAAAATGTTCAAATGATAGGGAATATTCCCCTGATCATTTTGGTATATATATGTCCTATATAAAATATTTATATTTTATAAGTTATCTCTGTTTTTGTTTTATTTAAAAAAATAAATTTTAAAAAAAAAAGACCCTCCCAGCGCCGGCCAAAGCATCGCCCAGCCGCCAGACTGCCCACCAGCGGCCCAGAGGGCCGGCCAATGAGCCAATGAGCCAGCCAGCCAGCCACCCGCGCCGAAACCTCTTGAGCCGGTCGCCCGACCGCACCGCACCTCCCCTCTCTCTCTCGCAGCGGACCCCACCTCGTCTTCAACCCCCCCCCACATAGCGCCACGCCGCCGATCGCGGGATCCGTGAGATCCGGATCCGATCCCCTCCCGATCGCCTCCCTTGCCACGCCGAGGCCCCCTATTTATACCCCTCCCCGCACCCCATTCCCCCCTCGCCCCTCCGGAACCCTCCTCCTCTCTCACGCCGTCGCGGGCCGAGCCTACCTCCGCCGCCATTTGCGTCGCCGTCGCCGCCCTAGCCTCCCGAGCTCCACCCACTCCACTGAACCCTCCTCGTCGCCCCGCACCACGGACGACTCGCCGACCTCCCGACGACCGGAGAGGCCAACACACTCACCACCGCCGCCGCCGCCGCCGTCGAGCTACTGTGAAGTCGCCGGAGATCACCCCGCCGTCCGATCTCGCGTGAGCGGTTAGGATTAGAACCCCAAGAAGAATAAGTTCTTTAATAAAACCGGTTCGCTCGGTTTAGTCCGGTTTAGTTTTAGTTAGGTTTTTTTATTTAGCCGCCCGACTAGTTTAACCCTAGGGCCCGTTTAGTTTATATTACGCTCGGTCGTAGGTTAGCCCATTAGGCCATTTTTCTTTTATTTTCATTTTCTGTTTTAACAGAATAGTTCCTGATTTGGAAAATTCATATCTTTTATTCTGTTTAATATTTTAGGTGATTCTTTTTTCTTGGTTCGCAAATTTTCTATAGTTTCTGTAGAAAATATAATTAGCTATGTTAAATTTAATTAAAATTGCTTTAATTTAGTTTTATTCAGAATAGTAAATCTGTTATAACATGAGTTAGGAAAATTATTTTATATGATTCTTTTGTCCCAACTTTATTTTGACATTGCCAAACCATAGGAACTAATTTGGGTATTTTAGGATTAATAAAAAATTAGTTTCTAGCAGATTCATGTTATTCTTAATTAATTAACTAGCTACTGTTTTCCTATTATTTTAATTAGCAAATAAATTTATTTTTCACATGTGATTGATTATTCTAGGATAGTTTCTGTCACTTTATAGGATGAACTTTTATTTATAATAAATAAAAGTTTTATTTTATTTTCTTAATAGAAATTGAATTAGGCCTAATAGGAGTTTCATAATAGATTTTAAATTGATTCTTTTTGCTCCTAGTTGCTTAATGCATTCTTTTCTGTTAAGTTAACCTAAATCCATGATTAGGTTATGTTGAGAAAATTTTATTATATAAAACTATTTCTAGTTGTTGTTTGAAGTAGGAAAACTTTGAGTTGGTTTTCTTTGAGTTTTCCTTTGGGTTTTGCTTTGTTGGTTTTGGTGTGTTATGTTGCTATTGCTATTGTGTTAAGTGATGATATGCTATATGCTTATTGTGGTCATTGTTTGTCTCGGTAGAGTTTCCGGAGTGCGAAGCTTGCTACTACGAATCCCTAGCTTACGAGGATCATCAGTAAGGCAAGTCTTGATCATGTTATTTTTCTATACCTATGTTTTTGTGCATTAGAATTATCACCACCCCACCATGCATGCAGTAGTTGAAAATTTGAAGTTATTAATCTTGAGTAGTATCATGTGGTAGGATGAACCAATCCCCTTGTTACCATGACCCCCGGGACGAAGTAGTTTATTTTGCTATGCTCGTAGACGGGTTTTGGTTGAGTGAAATTCATAAGAAAGATATGAGAGTCAATGATGATGACAACCCCATGAACTACAAGATCAAGATGGACTTGAATTCACTCTTGGGTGGAGGGCGGTTGTGGGCACCTGGAGAACCCAGTGGTTGGCGGGATGCATGGAGAAGTGCCATGACATCTTGGAAAGCTTCACCCAGCCACGAAGAGGCGGATGGATGCCCCATGACCGGAAGCTTACATGCAGCCGCAAGCCATTATGGGCTCTGGCAGGGTTAACCCTAGTAGTGACGCTGGCTGGACGGTACTACGAGATGTAGAAGAACGGTAGGATTGGATGGGTACGGCAGAGCGGAGGAACTCTTTGGAAGACCTGTTTCATTCATCCGTCTTCAAACACCATGAAGTGCGAAGACTTAAAAGGAGGGAATGATTCTTGCGGGTAAAGTGTGCAAACCTCTGCAGACTTAAAGATCTAATCGATTAGCCGTGTCCCCGGTTACGGACAATTTGAGCCTCTGGAACTTGGAAGTATTCGGAAATCTCAACACTAAAACTAATGAATTAATTTGAGGGGTTTATGACTTAATAATTTGGGAATGAGATATTGGTTGGCGGAACCATCTCAATAATTACCAACAATTTGTAGCAATTTTTGCAAGCAAGTCCACTGTAGTAGGAGAAAATTGGCTTTTCGCAAAATGATGAAACTTAGAGCCCACAGCCAAAATGCATATAGTGTTAGTAATTTTATTATTGTTATTCTCTTCATGACTTGCCAGCTTATTCAAAAAGTTGACCTACACGGCTGCAACGTCTTATGTTGCAGTGATTTATTCCGATCAGGAGTGAGGCTACGCTCCGCGCTTGGCGATTGCCCTTTGGAGTCAGATGGACTCGCTTTATCTTCTACGCTTCGGCAGCATTAGTAGTTTATTTCTCATGAGTTGGCCTTGAGCCGAATTTATTCTCTTGTAATAAAGACTCTATATGAGAATCGTGTAATAAATTCAGGTGTGATTGAACTTTGATTATTTCATCGATGTACAGTGAGTACCAGCATGAGCTTGGGATGGTATAGACATAGAGATTTGACCGATTTTGGGTCAGGTCGCTACAGAGATGGTATCAGAGCACACGCTGACCGTAGGATCGTAACCCCTAGGATCGGAAAGCCATAGGAAGAGACCATTTACTTTATATCCTTACCATTCCGTAATTCTCCCCTGTTCATTTCTAACTCCTCTCCGATTTTCAGCATTCTAGATGGCCGTCGAGTTCACCCCAGTTTTGCTACCAGAGTTTTGCCAGCCCGATGAGACGATGCCCTTCGGCAGGAAGCTGGTCCAGATGGTGAAGAAGCTCAAGATTGCTCTACCCTCGATCACCGGGAAGCCAACCAATGCACTTCCGACGGATACCCGCTACAGGATTGAGGTGCATATTCCAGGGAGAACCTTCGGAGGACATACAGAGCTAATTGACTTTGAGTTCACTGATTTCAACTGGATCATCGGAAGGGACATGGCGATCTATCGTGCCCTTGGACATCTCCGAGAGGAGTACAGGGCCGAGCTCGATCCCTCAGACCTCGCCATGGTTTCTCGCAGGGCAAGGAATGGAGATATCATCCGCACCGTGGAGGACGACTCCATTCTCTCTTATGTCCAGGACTTGGAGTGTCTCCTCAGGAAACGGGAGATTCAGACTCGCCGTAACTCGAAGGCACATAGGAGGCTTTTGTTCCGTGAACTGGAACTGGAGGAGAAGGCACACGCAGACTTCCTTAACCATGAGGAAGAAGTCGCGGACTTCATGGAGACAGTCGACGACCTGAAGATGAAGCTTGCCGCGATAGAGGAAAAGATGGACTTGGGAGAGGACCTTTTTCCGAGTGGAGATGATGGACCCCTCGTGAGTAATGATCAGGATTATGAAGGGAGTTCCACTGGAGGAAGCCGCAAGAGGAGGCGCCACAACAGTGGACATCACACCAGAGGATGCAAGGATTATTGATGAAGACTCTTAGTCGACCACCATGTTATTTTTACTTTTTCGTCGATCAGTTAGGCCGATATTTTCGATTAGTCATGAGCTTTTGTAATCGAGATTGAACCATGTTTGAGTGGAATGAATAAATGATTGGTGTGTTTTATGATTGTGCATTCATATGGGTAGTGTTATTTCACATAGATCATTGTTCTATTCTAATTTTCTCATCCACTCCAAAACACCAGATGCCTCCGAGACGTGACACCGGTTTTCCGCCAGAGCTCACCTAGCTGCTCCAGCAGCAGAATGCCCTCATGCAGCTACTCATCCAGAATCAGAACAACAACACCAACAATCCACCGCCACCACCCCTGTGGACAACTTGACTCGATTCACGAGGCTGAATCCATGATGTTCTCTAGTAGCACCGAGCCGATTGTGGCTGATGATTGGCTCCGCAAAGTCGGAAGAGAGCTAATCACTGTTGGATGCACCGATGCGAGAGAAGGTGCGCTTTGCAAGCATCAACTTGATGGACCTGTAGCTTCTTGGTGGGAGAATTACACGCCACTTATCCCATTGGTGCCATCACGTGGGATCAATTCCAGCAGGCCTTCCGCACCGCTCATGTTTCATTTGGAGCCATGAGCACGAAGAAGCGTGAGTTCCGCAACTTATGCCGGGGAACCGTCTTGTGGCACGAAGCGTGGATGAGTTCAGCAAGCTAGCTCGCTATGCCCGGATGATGAGGCCACAGATGCCGCAGCAGGAGAAATTTCTCGAGGACTCAACGATGAGCTGAGTATGCAGCTTATTGTGGCTACCTTCAACAACTACCTGGAGCTGGTAGACAAGGCCACCATACTTGAAGGCAAGCAGCAGCAGATTGAAAGCATAGCGGAAGTACAGCCGGGGAAGCACAACTCAGAGCTCAGCGAAGCCCGTTATGCACCATACTCGGGAGGGCACACCCATCATAACCATGGAGGTCATAACCATGGAGGAAATGGGAACAACCGCAACCAGGACAACAAGTCGTGCAATGGCCATGGCAATGGAAGCGGTAATGGCAATCAGCATCGTTACGCCCGGCTCCAAGGATCTGAGCCACATCACCGCTTCAAGTGCCGGAAGATAGGGCACTATGCCACCGACTGCCGGAGGCCAAGCAGAGGAATGGAAATGGCAATGGAGGCTCAGCGAAGAAGCCCAATCCGTTCCCTCATGCTCAGGTGAACCACATTGACGTGGAGGACGTCTATGATCAGCCAGACACTGTGGTTGGTAAGTTTTTATTGAATTCACGTTCAGTATTGGTACTCTTTGATTCTGGTGCAACGCATTCATTCATATCAAGGGTAGTTGTGGAAAAGTACGGGTTGCCCACTAAAACCCTTAGAAGCCCCCTTCGCGTCAGTTCCGTAGGAGGAGAAATGATGGCAGGTTTAGGCTGTCATGCAACCCTCAACATCGGGAACCATAAATTTCCCGCAGACCTCATAGTGTTGGAAACCCAGACCTTGGATGTAATCCTAGGCATGGATTGGTTGACAAAGTTTGAAGGAAACATAGACTGTGCCCGCAAGTCTATTCTGCTCACCACCCCGGAGCAGAAGAGGATCAAGTATGTAGCCAGGCACAGCCAGATGAAGAATCAGGTGCATTCCCTCACGGGAGTTGTTCAGGAGGAAGTGCCAGTAGTGCAAGACTTTCCTGATGTTTTTCCGGAGGAATTACCAGGAATGCCACCGGACATGGACATTGAATTTCTGATCGAGTTATTGCCCGGCACAGCCCCAATATCCAAGAGACCTTATCGGATGCCACCGAATGAGTTGAAAGAGATCAAGGATCAAATTAATGAGTTATTGGAGAAAGGATATATTCGGCCAAGCTCATCACCTTGGGGAGCCCCAGTTCTTTTGGTAGAGAAGAAGGATGGAAGCTTGAGGATGGTTGTGGATTATCGTGCGTTGAGCGAAGTAACCATCAAGAACAAGTACCTCTCGTCGATGATTAATGATCTGTTTGATCAGCTAGTTGGAGCCAAGGTATTCTCTAAGATCGATCTTGATCGTGGTATCATCGATTGAAGATCCGTGAAAAGGATATACCCAAAACAACATTCACTACGGTATGGTTTATATGAGTATACCGTCATGTCATTTGGATTGACTAATGCTCCCTGCATACTTCATGAATTTGATGAACAAGGTGTTTATGGAATATCTGGACAAGTTTGTCGTGGTGTTCATCGATGATATATTGATTTTCTCCAAGAGCGAGGAAGAGCATAAGGAACATTTGCGTCTAGTTCTGGAGAAACTTCGAGAACATCAGTTGTATGCCAAGTTCAGTAAATGTGAATTTTGGCTGAAGGAAGTCGGATTCCTCGGACATGTTATTTCAGGAGAAGGAATAGCAGTTGATCCCGCCAAGGTTGAATCAGTCATAGATTGGCAGTCACCCACCTCAGTCAAGGAGATCCGCAGTTTTCTCGGACTCGCAGGATATTATCGGAGGTTCATTGAGAACTTCTCGAAGATTGCCAAGCCCATGACTGAGCTGTTGAAGAAGGAAGCCAAGTATGTTTGGACCGAGGAATGTGAAGCCAGTTTTCAGGAATTGAAGAAACGATTGGTTACAGCCCCAGTGTTGATTTTGCCGGACATACACAAGGAATACCAAGTTTATTGTGACGCTTCTCGTCAAGGACTCGGAGGAGTATTAATGCAGGAAGGTAAAGTTGTAGCTTATGCCTCCAGACAGCTACGACCTCATGAGATGAATTATGCCACACATGATTTGGAGTTAGCAGCCGTAGTGCATGCACTCAAGACCTGGAGACATTTCCTCATCGGAAACCGTTGCGATGTTTACACAGATCACAAGAGCTTGAAGTATATTTTCACGCAGAAGGAATTGAACCTCAGGCAGAGGAGATGGCTAGAGTTGATAACGGATTACGACATGAGATTGCATTACCACCCCGGTAAGGCTAATGTTGTAGCCGATGCTTTGAGCCGTAAGAGTTATGTGAATACTCTCACAGCAGGAGGATTACCCCAGGAGTTAGTCGATGACCTCAGAGATCTCCGACTGGAGATAGTTCCGAGAGGATATGTTGCAACTCTGGAAGTTCAGTCCACTTTGGCCGAAAGGATTCGTGAAGCCCAGAAGTCGGACAAGGAAATTGATGAGATAAAGCAGAAGATGAATGAAGGAAAAGCTAAAGGATTCCGTAAGGATGAGCACGGAACTATTTGGTTCGAGGACCGTAATTATGTGCCCAATGATCCCGAACTCAGGAAGCTAATTCTTCAGGAGGCTCATGATTCACCGTACTCGATTCACCCCGGCAACACCAAGATGTACCTGGATTTGAAGGAAAGTTTCTGGTGGACAGGTATGAAGAAGGATATTGCCGAGTACGTAGCCGTATGCGATGTTTGTCAGCGAGTAAAGGCAGAACATCAGAAGCCAGCAGGGTTACTTCAACCTTTGCTGATTCCCGATTGGAAATGGGAGAAACTTGGAATGGATTTCATCACAGGATTACCCAGGACCCGTTCAGGTTATGATTCCATCTGGGTCGTGGTTGGTCGTTTAACCAAGGTAGCTCACTTCATTCCCGTGAAGACTACCTATACCAGTGCTAAGTTGGCCAAGATATACATGACCAGGATCGTATGTCTGCATGGAGTTCCGAGGAGTATCGTGTCGATAGAGGAACGCAGTTTACCTCAAAGTTTTGGAAGCAGTTGCATGAAACTTTGGGTGCGAGGCTGGAATTCAAGTATAGCTTTTCATCCATGAGCAGATGGATGACCGAGAGAGTCAACCAGATTACGGAGGACATGTTGAGAGCTTGTGTGCTAGACTATGGGTCTAGCTGGGATGATAATTTGCCGTCGCAGAGTTCTCACACAACAACAGTTATCAATCCGATCGAAGATGGCCCCTTTCGAAGCTCTATACGGAAGGAGGTGCAGAACACCATTGTTGTGGGATAGTGTTGGAGATCGATCACTTTTCGGTTCCGACCTTATCAGGGATTCCGAAGAGAAAGTCAAGCTGATTCGAGACAGACTCAAGATAGCACAGTCGAGACAGAAGAGTTATGCCGACAGTAAGCGCAAGGAAGTGACTTACGAAGCGGGAGACCGAGCATATCTTCGTGTGTCTCCACTTCGTGGAATCAAGAGGTTTGGTGTCAAAGGAAAGTTAGCACCCCGATTCATTGGCCCGTACAAAATCCTCGAACGTCGTGGAGAAGTTGCTTACAAGTTGGAATTGCCGGAAGGATTGTCTGGAGTTCATGATGTCTTCCATGTTTCTCGGTGAAGAAGTGTCATGCCGACATGGCCGATATACCGTTGAGAGACACGGTGCCCTAGAGGCCATACAGCTTGACAGCGGTGATCGACCAACAAGGAGAAACCCGTCCGAATTCTCGAGGCTGCAAGCGAGTCACCCGCAGCAAGGTCATCAAGTTTTGTAAGGTTTGTGGAGTCACCACTCGAGGAAGAAGCCACTGGGAGCGCCAAGAAGACCTTCTTCGAGATCACCTGCACCTATTTGCTAGCCAACCCGAATCTCGAGGGCGAGATTCATCTTAAGGTGGGTAGGTTTGTAACATCCCAAATTTCCTATTTGGAATGTTTTACAATTATATCTAAGCATCTATGCATCCTGTTTGAATTTGAATGCCATTTGGAGTTTCAGAAGAGATTTGAGTTTTGAATTTGAATTCAAACTTTGGCAAGTGGGAATCATTACAAAAACTATACCTGATAAATACTTGAGCAAAAGTATGAGAGGAGTAAACATGACACTCCAAAAATATCAGAGGAAAACCTTGCCAAAAGTTTTGAATTCAAACTTGAGATTTATTTGAATTTGAAAAAAATGAACTTTTATAAAGTTTGGATTTTGCCTTTGGAAAAATGTTCAAATGATAGGGAATATTCCCCTGATCATTTTGGTATATATATGTCCTATATAAAATATTTATAATTTATAAGTTATCTCTGTTTTTGTTTTATTTAAAAAAATAAATTAAAAAAAAGACCCTCCTCAGCGCCACCAAGCCATCGCCCAGCCAATACCAGACTGCCCACCAGCGGCCCAGAGGGCCAGCCCAATGAGCCAGCCGAGCCGGCCAGCCACCCGCGCCTAAAACCTCTTCGGTCGGTCGCCCGACCGCACCGCACCCTCCCCCTCTCTGCAGCGGACCCCACCTCGTCTTCAACCCCCGCCATAACGCCCGCGCCGCCGCCGATCGCGGGATCCGTGAGATCCGGATCCGATCCCCTCCCGATCGCCTCCTTGCCACGCCGAGGCCCCCTATTTATACCCCCCCCACCCCATTCCCCCTCGCCCCTCGCGGAACCCTCCTCCTCTCTCACGCCGTCGCCGGAGCCGAGCCTACCGCCGCCGCCATTTGCGTCGCGTCGCCGCCCTAGCCCTCCCGAGCTCCACCCACTCCACTGAAACCCTCCCGTCGCTTCAAGCACCACGGACGACTCCGCCGACCTCCCGACGACCGGAGAGGCCAACACACTCGGCAACGCCGCCCGCCGCCGCCGTCGAGCTACTGATGAAGTCGCGGAGATCACCCCGCCGTCCGATCTCGCGTGACGGTTAGGATTAGAACCTCAAGGGGTAAGTTCTTTTAATAAAACCGGTTCGCTCCGGTTTAGTTTTTAGTTAGGTTTTTTTTATTTAGCCGGCCCGACTAGTTTAACCCTAGGCCCCGTTTAGTTTATATTACGCTCAGTGCGTAGGTTAGGCCCATTAGGCCATTTTTCTTTTATTTTCATTTTCTGTTTTAACAGAATAGTTCCTGATTTGGAAAATTCATATCTTTTATTCTGTTTAATATTTTTAGGTGATTCTTTTTTTGTTGGTTTGCAAATTTTCTATAGTTTACGTAGAAAATATAATTAGCTATGTTAAATTTAACTAAAATTGCTTTAATTTAGTTTTAGTCAGAATAGTAAATCTGTTATAACATGAGTTAGGAAAATTATTTTTATATGATTCTTTTGTCCCAACTTTATTTTGACATTGCCAAACCATAGGAATTAATTTGGGTATTTTAGGATTAATAAAAAATTAGTTTCTAGCAGATTCATGTTATTCTTAATTAATTAACTAGCTACTGTTTTCCTATTATTTTAATTAGCAAATAAATTTATTTTTTCACATGTGATTGATTATTCTAGGATAGTTTCTGTCACTTTATAGGATGAACTTTTATTTATAATAAATAAAAGTTTTATTTTATTTTTCTTAATAGAAATTGAATTAGGCCTAATAGGAGTTTCATAATAGATTTTAAATTGATTCTTTTTGCTCCTAGTTGCTTAATGCATTCTTTTCTGTTAAGTTAACCTAAATCCATGATTAGGTTATGTTGAGAAAATTTTATTATATAAAACTATTTCTAGTTGTTGTTTGAAGTAGGAAAACTTTGAGTTGGTTTTCTTTGAGTTTTCCTTTGGGTTTTGCTTTGTTGGTTTTGGTGTGTTATGTTGCTATTGCTATTGTGTTAAGTGATGATATGCTATATGCTTATTGTGGTCATTGTTTGTCTTGGTAGAGTTTCCGGAGTGCGAAGCTTGCTACTACGAATCCCAAGCTTACGAGGATCATCAGCAAGGCAAGTCTTGATCATGTTATTTTTCTATACCTATGTTTTTGTGCATTAGAATTATCACCACCCCACCATGCATGCAGTAGTTGAAATTTTGAAGTTATTAATCTTGAGTAGTATCATGTGGTAGGATGAACCAATCCCCTTGTTACCATGACCCCCGGGACGAAGTAGTTTATTTTGCTATGCTCAGAGCGGGTTTTGGTTGAGTGAAATTCATAAGAAAGATATGAGAGTCAATGATGATGACAACCCCATGAACTACAAGATCAAGATGGACTTGAATTCACTCTTGGGTGGAGGACGGTTGGCGGGCACCTGGAGAACCCGGTGGTTGGCGGGATGCATGGAGAAGTGCCATGACATCTTGCGGAAAGCTTCACCCAGCCACGAAGAGACGGATGGATGCCCCATGACCGAAGCTTACATGCAGCCGCAAGCCATTATGGGCTCTGGCTGGGTTAACCCTAGTAGTGACGCTGGCTGGGCGGTACTACGAGATGTAGAAGAACGGTAGGATTGGATGGGTACGGCAGTAGCTGAGGAACTCTTTGGAAGACCCTGTTTCATTCATCTCGTCTTCAAACACCATGAAGTGCGAAGACTTAAAAGGAGGGAATGATTCTTGCGGGTAAAGTGCGCAAACCTCTGCAGAGTTAAAGATCTAATCGATTAGCCGTGTCCCCGGTTATGGACAATTTGAGCCTCTGGACCTTGGAAGTATTTGGAAATCTCAACACTAAAACTAATGAATTAATTTGAGGGGTTTATTACTTAATAATTTGGGAATGAGATATTGGTTGGCGGAACCATCTCAATAACTACCAACAATTTGTAGTAATTTTTGCAAGCAAGTCCACTGTAGTAGGAGAAAATTGGCTTTTTGCAAAATGATGAAACTTAGAGCCCACAGCCAAAATGCATATAGTGTTAGTAATTTTATTATTGTTATTCTCTTCATGACTTGCCAGCTTATTCAAAAAGCTGACCTACACGGCTGCAACGTCTTATGTTGCAGTGATTTATTCCGATCAGGAGTGAGGCTACGCTCCGCGCTTGGCGATTGCCCTTTGGAGTCGGATGGACTCGCTTTATCTTCTACGCTTCCGCAGCATTAGTAGTTTATTTCTCATGAGTTGGCCTTTAGCCGAATTTATTCTCTTGTAATAATGACTCTATATGAGAATCGTGTAATAAATTCAGGTGTGATTGAACTTTGATTATTTCATCGATGTACTGTGAGTACCAGCATGATCTTGGGATGGTACAGACACAGAGATTTGACCAATTTTGGGTCAGGTCGCTACAGAGTTGAGTGTTGGGGAGACTATCATTTGAAGCACAAGAGCAAGGAGTTCATCATCAACACACCATTTGTTACTTCTTGGAGAGTGGTGTCTCCTAGATTGGCTAGGTGTCACTTGGGAGCCTCCAACAAGATTGTGGAGTTGAACCAAGGAGTTTGTAAGGGCAAGGAGATCGCCTACTTCGTGAAGATCTACCGCTAGTGAGGCAAGTCCTTCGTGGACGACGGCCATGGTGGGATAGACAAGGTTGCTTCTTCGTGGACCCTTCGTGGGTGGAGCCCTCCGTGGACTCGCGCAACCGTTACCCTTCGTGGGTTGAAGTCTCCATCAACGTGGATGTACGATAGCACCACCTATTGGAACCACGACAAAAACATCCGTGTCTCCAATTGCGTTTGAATTCTCCAAACCCTTCCCTTTACATTCTTGCAAGTTGCATGCTTTACTTTCCGCTGCTCATATACTCTTTGCATGCTTGCTTGTTATGTATTGTGAGTGTTAAACTTGTGCCCAAACTCCACTTAAACCTAAAGAAGTTAAAAACTGCAACTTTGGTACTTAGTGTCTAATCACCCCCCGTCTAGACACCTCTTCTCAAGATCCTACAGCAGGCAAGGTAATAGTCTCAGGGTGATGTTTATCAAAGAACAATTTGTATTTAAGCTCCCTTTCCCTATTCTTAACAATAAAATCATGCGCTACCATACTCTTATAATCTAAATAAACAGTAGGCAACAATTTTTCTTCTTTTTCATAGTGCCTAATAGGTATGTTATAGTATGCAGCAAGGCGTGAGGCATAGACACCTCCAAAGATGGGGCCCTTTGTACAATTCAGACTTAACCGTTTGGCAATAATAGCGCCCATACTAACAGAGTCATCACGGAATAAAGCATGGAACAAAATAATAATATCAGGAACACTAAGGTTTCCACAGTTTCCGCGACCAATTAAGCAACGACTAGCAAATATTGCAAAGTAGCGTAAAACAGGAAAATGTATGCTAGTGATTCTTGCATCGGAAACCTTCCTAGTTTCCCCTACAGTAATAGTATCAACAAACCCGTCCACATCTTTACGATGTGGTTCCTCTAAGCTACCCTCGAAAGTATTTTGTAAACCCTGCAAAATTCATATAGTGACATCTTCTTAACCACATCATATAAATGAAACTCTACTAAAGGAGGTGATTCCTTAGGATAATAGTAGAAGTTTTGCACAAAATTATTGGTGAGTAAGAGATACTGTTTGCATTGGTCGCGAGGGAAGTCGGTGCGGCCTCCGCGGTGCGAGGCAGATTATATTTGGGCCTCTCTACTTCTTCACTTTGCTTTTCCTTCGAGCTTCGGCTCGATGAGCCCCTCAAAAATCTCTTCATCGTTTTCTGAAAATTTCTGAAATTTTTAGTAACTTCAAATAAAAGTGAACCAAGCTCAACAAAATTGATAGAAACTACTCCTACAAGTGCCTAGAGCCTATAGCATGCATTAGAACTACTTGGGACCATATAAATTTGTCATGCAAGCTCAAGAACATGGTCACCTAGGCAGCACAAATTTGCAATGAATAAAGCACTAAAACAAAAACTAATTGGACCACTGGAGGAGTCACATACCAAGGAACAATCCCACAAAGCAGTTTTGTGAGAGGTGCTTTGAGCAAGGAGATCGAAAATCGCAGCAAAATGAGTTAGAACTCGTTCTTGAGCTGGATGGTGATTTTCTTGGGAGGAAGAAGTGTGTGGTGGCTGGCATAAGTGGAGGGGGGCCACCATGGGCCCACGAGGTAGGGGGCGTGCCCTGGACCCTCGTGGCCAGGTGCCAGCTCCCCCTGATGTGTTCTCAGTGCCAGATATTCTCAAATATTCCAGAAAAAATCATATTAAATTTGAAGGGCATTTGGAGAACTTTTATTTTCGGGGTATTTTTATATTGCACGGATAATTCAGAAAACAGAAAGAAAAATACTATTTTTTACTTTATTTCAACTAAATAACAGAAAGTAAAAGGAGGGCACGGAAGGTTTTGCTTTCTAACTTCATTCATCTCATGCTCATCAAAAGGAATCCACTAACAAGGTTGATCAAGTCTTGTTAACAAACTCATTCCGAATAACATGGAACCGGAGAAATTTCGAATAACACTATGTTACCTCAACGGGGATATGCACATCCCCGATAATAAGAATATCATATTTCTTCTTGACAGTATGTAGAGGAAATTAAAAACCTCCAAAAATAATCGATGGAATTTTTCCAATAAAGTTGATACGATGAACTTGAGGTTGTTTCCTCGGAAAGTGTACCGTATGCTCATTACCATTAACATGAAAAGTGACATTGCCTTTGTTGCAATCAATAACAGCCCCTGCAGTATTCAAAAAGGGTCTTCCGAGAATAGTAGACATACCATCGTCCTCGGGAATATCAAGAATAACAAAGTCCGTTAAAATAGTAACGTTTGCAACCACAACAGGCACATCCTGACATATACCGACATGTTCAGTAGGTGTCAACTAATTCAAATCAAGTCTACGATATAAAGAGAGAGGCATAACACTAACACCGGCCCCAAGATCACATAAAGCAGTTTTAACATAGTTTCTTTTAATGGAGCATGGTATAGTGGGTACTCCTGGATCTCCTAACTTCTTAGGTATTCCACCCATAAAAGTATAATTAGCAAGCATGGTGGAAATTTCAGCTTCCGGTATCTTTCTTTTATTAGTAACAATTTCTTTCATATACTTAGCATAAGGATTCATTTTGAGCATATCAGTCAAACGCATACGCAAGAAGATGGGTCTAATCATTTCAGCAAAGCACTCAAAATCCTCATCATCCTTTTTCTTGGAAGGTTTAGGAGGAAAAGGCATGGGTTTCTGAACTCATGGCTCTCTTTCTTTACTGTGCTTCCTAGCAACAAAGTCTCTCTTATCATAACATTGATTCTTTGATTGTGGGTTATCAAGATCAACAACAAGTTCAATTTCTACATCATTATCATTGCTAGGTTGAGCATCAACATGAACATCATCATTAACATTATCACTAGGTTCATGTTCATTACCAGTTTGTGTTTCAGCATCAGAAATAGAAATATCGTTTGGATTCTCAGGTGGTTCAACAACAGGTTCACTAGAAGCATGCAAAGTCCTATCATTTTTCTTTTTCTTCTTTTTAGAAGGACTAGTTGCATCTAAATTATTTATCTGAGAATCCTGCTCAATTCTCTTAGGGTGGCCTTCAGGATACAAAGGTTCCTGAGTCATTTTACCAGTTCTAGTAGCCACTCTAACAGAAAAATCATTATTCTTACTATTTAATTCATTGAGCAAATCATTCTGAGCTTTAAGTACTTGTTCTACTTCAGTGGTGACCATAGAAGCATGTTTACTAATGAGTATAAGTTCACCTTTAACTCTAGACATATAATCACCCAAGTGTTCAATCATATAAGCATTTTGTTTCAATTGTCTACCAAAATAAGCATTAATGTCTTCCTTCTTAACCATAAAATTAACAAACTCATCCAAACATTGGCTAGCAAACTTAGTAGGAGGGATTTCAGCTTTATCATATCTATAGAGAGAACTTACCTTTACTACCTGTGTCGGGTTATCAAGACCATGTGTTTCTTCAATAGGTGATGGATTAAAACCATGTATTTCTTCAACAGGCGGTAAATTAAGACCATGTATTTCTTCAACAGGAGGTAAATTCTTAACATATTCAGCTTTAATACCCTTTTCTTTCATAGATTTCTTTGCCTCTTGCATATCTTCAGGATTGAGAAATAGAAATAGAACACCCCTCTTCTTCGGAGTTGGTTTTGGAATAGGCTCAGGAGTTGGCTCAGGAAGTGTCCAATTATTTTCATTGGTCAACATATTATTCAATAGAATTTCAGCTTCATCCGGTGTTCTTTCCCTGAAAACAGAACCGACACAGCTATCCAGGTGGTCTCTGGAAGCATCGGTTAGTCCATTATAAAAGATATCAAGTATTTCATTTTTCTTGAGAGGATGATTAGGAAAAGAATTAAGTAATTGGAGAAGCCTCCCCCAATCTTGTGGGAGACTCTCTTCTTCAATATGCACGAAATTATATATATCCCTTAAAGCAGCTTGTTTCTTATGAGCAGGGAAATATTTAGCAGAGAAGTAATAAATCATATCCTGGGGACTACGCACACAACCAGGATCAAGAGAGTTAAACCATATCTTAGCATCACCCTTTAATGAGAACGGAAATATTTTGAGGATATAAAAGTAGCGTGTTCTCTCATCATTAGTGAACAGGGTGGCTATATCATTTAATTTAGTAAGATGTGCTACAACAGTTTCAGATTCCTAGCCTTAAAAAGGATCAGATTCAACCAAAGTAATTATATTAGGATCAATGGATAATTCATAACCCTTATCACTAACAAAGATAGGTGAAGTAGCATAAGCAGGATCATATTTTATTCTAGCATTCAGAGTTTTTTGTTTAAGCTTAGCTAATAATTTCTTAAGACCACTTCTACCATTGCAAGCAAGAAAGTCTCTAGTAGTTTCTTCATCCATAACATAGCCCTTAGGTACAACAGGCAATTCATATTTTTTGGGAGAGCCTTCATCATCACTTTCATCAATATTATCGGTTTCAATATATTCATTATCTCTAGCCCTAGCAAGTTGTTCATCAAGAAATTCACCAGGTGGCACAGTAGTATCAAGCATAGAAGTAGTTTCATCATAAGTATCATGCATAGCGAAGTGGCATCATCAATAACATGCGACATATCGTAATGAATAGCGTAGCAGGTTTAGGTGTATAAGCTTACTCAAAATGTAAGGTGAGTCAAGTGCAGAGCTAGATGGCAGTTCCTTACCTCCCCTCGTAGTTGAGGGATAAATTTTTGTTTTTGCGTCTTTCAAGTTCTTCATAGTAACCATCAGATATAAATCCCAAGTGACTCAAAGAATAGAGATATGCTCCCCGGCAACGGCGCCAGAAAATTGTCTTGATAACCCACAAGTATAGGGTATCGCAACAGTTTTCGAGGGTAGAGTATTCAACCCAAATTTATTGATTCGACACAAGGGGAGCCAAAGAATATTCTTGAGTATTTACAGTTGAGTTGTCAATTCAACCACATCTGGGTAACTTAGTATCTGCAGCAAAGTATTTAGTAGCAAAGTAGTATGGAAGTAACGATAACGGTAGCAAAAGTAATATTTTTGGGTTTTGTAGTGATTGTAACAGTAGCAACGGAAAAGTAAATAAGTGAAGAACAAAAGCTCGTAGGCATTGGATCGGTGATGGAGAATTATGCCGGATGTGGTTCATCATGTAACAGTCATAACATAGGATGACACAGAACTAGCTCCAATTCATCAATGTAATGTAGGCATGTATTCAGAATATAGTCATACGTGCTTATGGAAAAGAACTTGCATAACATCTTTTGTCCTACCCTCCCGTGGCAGTGGGGTCCTAGCGGAAACTAAGGGATATTAAGGCCTCCTTTTAATAGAGTATCGGACCAAAGCATTAACACATAGTGAATACATGAACTCCTCAAACTACGATCATCACCGGGAGTGGTCCCGATTATTGTCACTTCGGGGTTGCCGGATCATAACACATAGTAGGTGACTATAGACTTGCAAGATAGGATCAAGAAATCATATATATTCATGAAAACATAATAGGTTAAAATCTGAAATCATGGCACTCGGGCCCTAGTGACAAGCATTAAGCATAGCAAAGTCATAGCAACATCAATCTCAGAACATAGTGGATACTAGGGATCAAACCCTAACAAAACTAACTCGATTACATGGTAAATCTCATCCAACCCATCATCGTCCAGCAAGCCTATGATGGAATTACTCATGCACGGTGGTGAGCGTCATGAAATTGATGATGGAGGATGGTTGATGATGACGACGGCGATGGATTCCCCTCTCCGGAGTCCCGAACGGACTCCAGATCAGCCCTCCCGAGAGAGTTTAGGGCTTGGCGGCGGCTCCCTATCGTAAAATGCGATGAATCTTTCTCTCTGATTTTTTCTCCCCGAACACGAATATATGGAGTTGGAGTTGAGCTCGGTGGAGCTCCACGGGGCCCACGAGGTAGGGGCAAGGGTGTGGGCCCCCTGGCCTTGATTCTTTCGCCAGTATTTTTTATTATTTCCAAAAATAATCTTCGTGGAGTTTCAGGTCATTCCGAGAACTTTTGTTTCTGCACATAAATAACACCATGGCAATTCTACTGAAAACAGCGTCAGTCCAGGTTAGTCCCATTCAAATCATGCAACTTAGAGTCCAAAACAAGGGCAAAAGTGTTTGGAAAAGTAGATATGACGGAGACGTATCACCCGGCTAAACGTTTCTGTTCATATGTACATTCCACACAGTCAATCCAAGGAATACATTTCTGTAAAAGTATGTACATCCCACACAGTCATTCCAAGAAGTTAGTTTCCGTTCTTATATACATCCCACGCAGTCACTCCAAAAACGTTTCTGTTTGCAGGTACATCACACACAATTGTCCCCATTAAACCGTTTGCGATAGCGTTGCCATAACAGACGACATTAACAATTTTTTCGTTTGCGTTATTGAATGCACCACACATGGTGCGTAGAAGAAACTGTGTGGCATTAAATAGAGCTAGCTGAGCTAAACATTAACCTCACAAATTAGAGAACGACACTCTAAATTAAACAAAGAGTACTACTCCGGCTAGCGCTCGTCAATCTCCACCGCCTCCTCCATGTCCAGCTCGCGCCCGACGATCTCCTGGGGAAGGGGCTCCATGGCATCAACCGCATCATACTCGGCAAGCATCTCGCCATCCGCATCTGCCATCTCTTTGGAAAAGGCCACCACGAGCTGGGCATGGGCGGCCGCGATCTGGGCTTGGACGAGCTCCATCGTGGCAAGATATGCTGCGAAGGAACGGATGGCTACTCGAACACTCTCGGTGATTGCCAACTCTTCGGTCGTGGGTTGCCGACCATTGTCGGAGAAGCTTCGTTCATTTGTGCGGTGACCTCCACAAGCTAGGCATGGGTGGCATCAACATGGTCGTGGGCGGCCTCCATCAGGGCTAAGGACGCCGATGTGGAATAGACAGTTGTTGTGCCACTCTCTCTAGTTTCTATCCCTGAGGTAGATGTTGCTGCTGCCACCTGAGAAGCAACAGTGGCTGTTTGGGCTGCCTTGGCCGCCCAGTCGCAGATTTCGACCGTGCTCATGCAGCTTGTTAGCACGCGCATGGCGAATGCTGCCGCGCTCTCGTCGGAGTGGGCCGCCGAAGTTGCTTTCACGATGCGGGTCCGCGTCGTCATCTTTCACCGGCAATGATTGAACAGTGAAATGATATTTGGGGGAGCGAGCTAGTGTGCTTGACACACCGGCTGTGGACTGTAGCCAACGCAACTTCTCGTGTAAGCCATATGCGTACTATACTCTGACGGTGCTCTAAGATATTATGTGTTGCATCTCATACGGTTGGTGATAATAAACTGTGTGCGATCTACTTGGTTTTTCGTCTTGATTTGAATTACATAATGGGGTCACAGCGACAAAGGAGGGTGTTTGAATTGCTAGAACTTTTATCTGCAGTGAACAGGCAACTATAGGTGTGTCGTCAAAAAAAATGTAATTATTCAGCGTCTGTTTGGACATTTTTATACATTAACTTCGTTTTCTAGGCATTTCAGGTTCACAATTCAAAATTAAACTACATGCACATGGTCTGGTGCACCAAAATGGTTTGTAAAATCATATATGTGTCCATGGGTTGATGCTTATGTCCCATGCAAGAAATGGGGATGAATTTCAAACACCATGACACCGTGGCTTTCCGGAAAACGATGAGGTACTTGCTTTTGTAATTCTAGTAAATCCAAAACTCGTCTAAAATTCATGAACCTTGGCATGCTATCATGGAATGGCATCAACATGCCGGGGTAAAAAATATTGTCCCATTTGGGGTCGGTTATGGTATAAGCTTCTCACAAACCAGAGCTTCTCACAAGAAGCCTCATGGTTCCGGTAGGGAAATGTGTCACCTTTGCGGACAAAACGATATTCGTCGCCTCTTCTTGCTTTCAAATTTTTTCTGGTCTCAACATAGAACAACAGGAGTGTCGTGTTAAATTTTGGAATTTTCCGGGGTTCGTTTGGACATTTTATACGTTAACTGAGTTTTCTATGCATTTATGTGCAGAATTCAAATTTGAACTACATGCACATGCTCCAGTGCATAAAAATGGGTTGAAAAATCAAATGTGTGTCCTTGGTTGCATGCTTAGGTAACATGCAAGAAATGAGAATGAATGTCAAACACATTGACACTGTCGCTCGGCTGCTAAAATTGAGATACATGGTTTTAAAATTCTAGTAAACTGAAACTCGCCTGAAATTCATGAAACTTGACATGATATCATGGAACGGCATTAACGGGCTATGGTAAAAATATTGTCCCATTTGGGACAGGTTTGGGTATAAGCTTCTCACAAACCAGAGCTTCTCATAGCAAGCCTGATGGTTCCGGTAGGGAAACATGTCACCTTTGTGGACAAAACAATATTAGTCGCCTCTTCTTGCTTTCAAATTTTTTCTGGTGTCAATATAGAACAACAAGAGTGGTGTGTTAAATTTTGGAATTTCTCGGGGTTCGTTTGGACATTTTTATATGTTAACTGAGTTTTCTATGCATTTATGTGCATAATTCAAATTTGAAACTACATGCACATGCTCCAGTGCGTATAAATGGGTTCAAAATTCAAATGTGTGTCCTTGGATGCATGGTTAGGTCCCATGCAAGAAATGAGAATGAATGAACACCTTGCCACCGTCGCTCGGCCGCTAACATTGAGATACATGGTTTTAAAATTCTAGTAAGTCGAAAACGCGTCTAAAATTTGTCGAACTTGACATGCTATCATGAAACAACATCAACATGCCGTGGAAAAAAATATTGTTCCAGTTGGGGCAGGTTGGGGTATAAGCTTCTCACAACAAGCCTCATGGTTACAGTAGGGAACGTTTCACCTTTCTGGACGAAACAATATCTGTTGCCTCTTCTTGATTTCATTTTTTTCCTAGTGTCAACTTAGAACAACATGAGTGTTGTGTTAAATTTTGGAATTTTTCAGGGTTCGTTTAGAGATTTTTATACATTAACTGAGTTTTCTATGCATTTATGTGCATAATTCAAATTTGAACTACAGGCACATGCCCCAGTGCATGTAAATTGGTTGAAAAATCAAATCTGTGTCCTTGGTTCCGTGCTTAGGTCCCATGCAAGAAATCAGAATGAATGTCAGACACCTTTCCACCGTCGCTCAGCCGCAAACATTGAAATACATGGTTTTTAAATTCTAGTAAACCCAAAACTCGTCTGAAATTCATGAAACTTGGCATGCTATCATCAAACGACATCAACATGTTGTGGTAAAAAAATTGTCCCATTTGGGGCAGGTTTGGGTATAAGCTTCTCACATACCAGAGCTTCTGACAACAAGCTGGAAGGATCGAGAAGAGGTGTCTAGAGGGGGGGGGGTGATTAGACCCTCAACAAGCAAAAGTAGCAGTTTTGAAGTTCTTTAAGTTGAGATGGAGTTTTAGCACAAGTTTAAGCATTCTCAATACATTTCAAGCAAGCAAGACAAGAGTATGAGCAGCGGAAAG
This sequence comes from Aegilops longissima, assembly GCA_021605205.1. Lineage (NCBI taxonomy): Eukaryota > Viridiplantae > Streptophyta > Magnoliopsida > Poales > Poaceae > Aegilops > Aegilops longissima. Next base: position 157,993,299 of record CM038676.1, read on the forward strand.
AGTAGAGCATGCAATTTGCAAGAAAGTAAAGGGATGGGATTGGAGTGTGCAAACACAATGAAGAAATCGAGATTTTTTGCGTGGTTCCGATAGGTGGTGCTATCGTACGTCCACGTTGGTGGAGACTTCAACCCATGAAGGGTCCACGAAGAAGCAACCTTGTCTATCCCATGATGGCCATCGCCCACGAAGGACTTGCCTCACTTGGGTAGATCTTCACGAAGTAGGCGATCTCCTTGCCCTTACAAACTCCTTGGTTCAACTCCACAATCTTGTCGGAGGCTCCCAAGTGACACCTAACCAATCTAGGAGACACCACTCTCCAGAAGGTAATAAATTGTCTGATGATGATGAACTCATTGCTCTTGTGCTTCAAATGATAGTCTCCCCAACACTGAACTCTTTGTCATGGATTTGGATATGGTGGAAATATGATTTGAGTGGAAAGCAACTTGGGAAAGGCTAGAGATCAAGATTCTTGTGGTTGGATTGGAATGTCTTGGTATCAACACATGAGTAGGGGGTTCTCTCTTAGAAAATGAGTAGTGGAAGTGTAGGCACGTTCTGATGGCTCTCTCTTGAATAGAGAAGGGGGTGGAGGGGTATTTATAGCCTCCACACAAAATCTAACCGTTACACACAAATGACCCAACTCGGTCAGACCGAATAGAAGAACTCAGTGAGACCGATTCAGTTAAAAATGTGAACATTAGGATTCTCGCATCTCGGTGTGACCAATTACATGAACTCGGTGAGATCGATTTCAGCAATGAGCAAACAGAGAGTTGTTCAGGCAAACTCGATGGGACCGATTGCATATTTTGGTGAGACTGAAATAATTGCAACAGACAACAGAGAGTTTGCAGGGCCATCTCGGTGAGACGGAGATCCCGATCGGTGAGACCAAATTGATTAGGGTTTCTGGCAGTGGCTATGTCAAAGGAACTCGGTGGCGCCGGATAGATGAAATCGGTGGGGCCGAGTTTGACTTTACGTTTTGGACATATTTGGAATTGAGAAAGTGGTTGAGGGCTTTGGAGCATATCACTAAGCACTTTGAGCAAGTAGACCATTAAGCAACACCTCATCCCCTTTTAATAGTATTGGCTTTTCCTATGGACTCAATGTGATCTTGGATCACTAAAATGAAAATGAAGAGTCTTGAGCCTTTGCCAATCTTTGTCCTTAGCATCTTGAAGGGGTTCCACATCCTCTTGTGCATGCCACGCCATTGTTGAACTTTTTGAAATTTACTAGATAAACATATTAGTCCAACAAGAGATATGTTGACATTAATTACCAAAATCAACCAGGGAGCACTTATGCTTTCAATCTTCCCCTTTTTGGTAATTGATTACAACATACATCAAAACTTTAGATAAAGATATGATGAGTAACAAGTAAAGCTCTGGAAAGACATGTAACATGCATAGGCTCCTCCTACATGTATGCAATCATGTAAATATAGAATATGAGAGTATGTGATTGCATAAGCATGTCAGAGCAAGCAATGAGTTACATGTATCTTGGCTATATGCATCAGAGCAAATGATGTAGACGCAGGGAGTGTGCCTTCATGTTCATGAGTCCTTCTTGCAAACAATATGTACATCAGCAAGAGATCATCATGCACATGAGTGTGATGCATATACTTACCTTGTGGTCTTGAGTTGGCTTTGGTCAAGATGAACTTGAGAAAACAGGGTTAGATAACACAAAAACACTACTAATCAAAGCAAGTTCAGAAAACCACAAGAGTACCGAGACTGGGATGACATGTAGTGAGTGAGTACTTAGTACTCTATTTAGATATAGACATGTGCCTAAGGATTAAAGATATGCAATGAATTCCAAAGGTTTTCTTCCCTTAGATATGAACTCTTTCTCCCCCTGAATCTGATATTGGATAATAGGAGAAGGTAGGGTAAGAGAAATCAGAGCAAGAAATGGTACAATCAACTATATATTAACATGTCTTTCCCCTCTTAAAGACATGTGAATTCTCTCCTCTACTGTTATCAAGCATCTGGAGAAACTAAGATGTGCTTTCTCTCCCATGTGATAAGCTTTGATGTGCTCTCTCTCTCACCCTTTGACATCAATTTCCAAGAAGGGAACTTCTGGAGTATGAGTCAAATAGGTTTGGTCCTTGATACACACTACAAAGTAGCATGTAGTTTATGATGCGAGTAAAGGATAAGAATCATTGAGTGGAGCTGGAGAAGCAATGAAATATGCAATGGAAAAAAGTTTTCTCAGGAGTGAAATCAGTAACGCTGATCCGTGTTCATCGGTGACAGTGAGTTGGCAGTGTCATGGATGAGGCATATCGGTCAGACCGGGTTTTTCCCCGTCGGTTGTACCGATGAACTATCTACAAGTAATCCATGTAGTTCGGTCTAACCGATAGGCATGAGTCGGTGAGTCCGAGTTCAATGTATAGGAAAAATCTTGTCAACTCAGCTCACTTGGCAATTGAAATCTCTCAAGGATTTGACAGGAATTACCTGAAGAATTTGCAATGAATTAGATGCAGAGAATAATAAATAAAAATTAGATGAAGTTTTTTTTGAAAAGGGGGACAAACAGGCAAGAAACACAAGCAACATATAAAACAAGGAGACACCAGGGAACTTCGTCTAGAGGGGGGTCGGCGACAAAGTCACCTATGTTAGATTATATTGACCGAGGAGTGAAGTGATGACACTTGATTGTAGGTCATACTCATCTTTTAAGCGCAAAATTGGGTTACCATTTTTTGTTTAAACACTTTGATGTATTCACATCTTGTTGAGTTGCTTTGACTCATGACTTGGGTCAAAACTTCTCTAAGATGGAATGACATACCTTGGGTGGTGTTGATATTGATCATGTAGTCGAACTTGTGTTGGATGCTCAAGGTTGATGTAGTTCATCAAGAGTTGAGAGCACCACTTATAGTTTGAGTTCATCTTCCTACATGGGTTAGTCTTGCAAGGAAGAGCACTTGTGTATCCAAGATGACAATCATGAAACTTGATACCAAATGAAATTTGATATATCGATATTGTCAAAGGATATGTTGAGTGGATTGGATTCATGCTGCTTGAATTCAACAACCATATAGTAGAAACTTGGTGATGTAAAGATTGCTCAAGAAGTGAGTGATTTGCAATCTCATAGATTTGGGCTCATCCAAGTACCTATAAGGGTTAGATAACATGCAAGGGTACAAGTATAGATCCAAGACATATGATCATCATAATAAGAGAATTGTCAAGGATTGGTCAAAAGAAAAGGCTCATGCCTTGCATATATCCAAGTGGAGTTTCTATTCCAAGTTTGAGGCATCACTAATATTCAATTCACCTCTCAAACGAAAAATTACTTTATCATCAAGCATCATTCTCGCCATCTCAATGAGTGTCCGGTTCTTCCTCTCAACAACTCCATTTTGTTGATGTGTGTACGTAGCCGAGAACTCATGTGAAATCCCTTCTTCGTCAAGGTATCCACATTGGCGTTCTTGAACTCTGTTCCATTGTCGCTGCGAACCTTCTTGATCTTCACTTCAAATTGATTTTGGGCCTTCCTAGCGAAGTTCTTGAAGATCTTTTAGACCTGCGATTTATCGTCAAGAAAGAACACCCACATAAATCTTGAAAAATTATCAACAATGACTAAACCGAATGAGTTACCACCAAGACTTTTGTAGGCATTGGGACCAAAAAGAACCATATGAAGTAGCTCGAGCGGTCTTCTCGTGGTCATAATTTTTTTCATGGGATGACTTCCTCGAACTTGTTTTCCTACTTGACAGGCACTGCAAAGTCTATCCTTGTCAAATATAACATCTTCAACACCAAGGATATGATCACCTTTAATATGCTTATCAAGATTTCGCATGCCCACGTGACCTAACCTTCTATGCCACAACCAACCTTTAGATGATTTAGCAATTAAGCAAGTTCTAGGTTGAGCCTTTTTAGTGAAATCAACAATGTATAGATCACCTCTACGTATACCGGTAAAGACCATATTATGATTATCTCTTCGAAACACTTGGCAATCTACTTCAGTAAATAAGACGTTGAAACCGAAATTGGCTAGTCTAGATACGGATAGTAAATTATAGCCAAGAGACTCAACGAGCATAACATTTTGGATGGAGCTGTTATGTGAGATGGCCACCTTACCAAGGCCAACCACCTTACCCTTTGGGTTATCACCAAAAGTGACATACTTTCAGGGACCATTGTTTTTAGCAGGCTCTCGAAACATATCCTTGTCTCCGGTCATGTGATCGGTACATCCACTATCAAGAACCCAGTCCTTTCCTCTGGCCATATAACCACGAAAGACCAAAGTGTATCATAGACTCATCAAGTTCAAAGTCACTACCATCATGCTCATTACAATATCCATGTTCAACCTCGTATTGTGATTGATCGTCGCCTAGAGAGAGTGATTCATTAGATGTATGACCATGACAATGTGCATCTTTATGAATTCTAATGACTTGAGAGATGATGCTACTAATGACTCCCACATCTCCTATGGCATTCATAAGGTCACGAAGCTCAAATAGACAGTCATCAAATTTAGAGTCACTAGGTTTCGTTTTATGAAAAGCAATGGACTTTTGAAGAATCTCATTTAGTTTTTTCAAGGAATAGTTTGGAAAACGTTCCTCAAGATATCTCCATATGGTGTAAGCACATTCAAGTGTAGGCAAGCATACAATCAAGTTTCTAGGCAATCCTCTTATGATAAGATTAATAGTTCTAAGATTGCAGATCATGTCAAGAGACTCGTTGGGGGTAGGATGCAATGGATCAATAGGAGGCGCCCAAGGGCTAGTAATATACTTGTTCAAATTATATTCATTGAAAATCTGAAGCATCTCATTTTTCCAAGCACTATAGAACTCTCCATCAAGCATAGGCACTCTACGTCTAATACTCCCAATGGTAGACTCATCCATCTTCCTCCAATGGTGACTAAACTAAAGCAATGGAGACCAATGCTCTGATATCAATTGAAAGGATCGAGAAGAGGTGTCCAAAGGGGGGTGATTAAACCATCAACAAGCAAAAGTAGCAGTTTTTAAGTTCTTTAAGTTGAGGTGGAGTTTTAGCACAAGTTTAAGCATTCTTAATACATTTGAAGCAAGCATGGCAAGAGTATGAGCAGTGGAAAGAGTAAAGCATGCAATTTGCTAGAAAGTAAAGGATGGGATTGGAGTGTGCAAATGCAATGAAGACACGGAGATTTTTGGCGTGGTTCCGATAGGTGGTGCTATCGTACGTCCACGTTGGTGGAGACTTCAACCCACGAAAGTTAACGGTTGCGCGAGTCCACGGAGGGCTCCACCCATGAAGGGTCCATGAAGAAGTAACCTTGTCTATCCCACCAAGGCCATCGCTCACGAAGGACTTGCCTCACTTGGGTAGATCTTCACGAAGTAGGCGATCTCCTTGCCCTGATAAACTCCTTGGTTCAACTCCACAATCTTGTCGGAGGCTCCCAAGTGACACCTAACCAATCTAGGCGACACCACTCTCCAAAAGGTAATAGATGGTGTGATGATGATGAATTCCTTGCTCTTTTGCTTCAAATGATAGTCTCTCCAACACTCAACTCGCTCTCACAGATTTGGCTATGTTGGAAAGATGATTTGAGTGGAAAGCAACTTGGGGAAGGCTAGAGATCAAGATTCTTGTGGTTCGATTGGAATGTCTTGGTCTCAACACATGAGTAGGTGGTTCTATCTTAGAAAATGAGTAGTGGAAGTGTAGGCATGTTCTGATTACTCTCTCTTGAATAGAGAAGGGGGTGGAGGGGTATTTATAGCCTCCACACAAAATCTAACCGTTACACACAAATGACCCAACTCGGTTAGGCCGAATAGAAGAACTCAATGAGACCGATTCAGTTCAAAATGTGAACGTTAGGATTCTCGGTGGGACCGACATGATCAACTTGGTGGTACCGATGTGCTAGGGTTAGGGAAAAACCTGATCTCGGTGCGACCGATTGCATGAAATCGGTGAGACTGATTTCATAAATGAGCAAACAGAGTGTTGGTCAGGCAAACTCAGTGGGACCGATTGCATATTTCGGTGAGACCAAAATAATTGCAACATGCAACAGAGAGTTTGCAGGACCATCTCGGTGAGACGGAGATCCCGATCAGTGAGACCAAATTGATTAGGGTTTTTGGCAGTGGCTATGTAACGTCCCGAATATGATAAGATTCGATGTCTCTGTGCTCACTGTGCAGTCCCTGGATCGACTCGCTAGCACATACAGTACACATGAATATCAAATAACAAGTGCATCATTTATTACAACGTATGATCCAGAAGTTATAAAGTATTACAAACTGAATAACACATGGCTAACTTATTCAATAATAACAGCGGAAAGGTAGCAGAATCAACGATGAGTCCATCAATGTCCACTGAAGAACATGTTGAGTGAAGACTACGCAACCCTCAGATCTCACCGATCATCGAAAATCCTGCAACATGATAAGTTGCAGCCACAAGGGTCAATACATTGAATGTATTGGCAAATCACACAATATGATATAGCAAACCTACATCCATAAAGCAATGTATGACAAACAAAACACACTAGTTTGGAGAAGAATGTCTTCACCTACCTCCACTACCGAACTCACAACCGCCTCTAATTTACTCGCCCAAGATAACCCAAAGATTCTAAATAAACATGACAAGAACTTCAGAAGTATGTCTCAAGTGCGCTCTGTCAGTGGCGCATTCTCTAGGAACAATAGAACGCTCTGCCAAGTACGCATTCACCTGATTTATGTTCCGAAAACTACACCTCACCTCAAGTGCGCTCTGTCAATGGCGCATTCTCTAGGGACAATAGAGCGCTCTGCCAGTGACGCATTCACCTGGTTAATAATCCCGAGCCTACGGCTATAAACACTCACCACTTTCATGGATCACTCGACACATGCCCGCGTCTACCATATCAAGTTGATCACACCATCACATAACACAATCGATAACAAAACATGGCAACACGAGATACACATATCAAGCCAAACATTTATCATAGCAATGAAGCCACACATGCATAGCAGAATATAGGATGAGCAAAATCAAAAGTGCAAACTTGCCTTGAACTGTGTTGAAGTACTCTAACGCTTAATTCCGATCCGCTTCACACTCCGGACAATCTATACGATAACGAAGGCACCGATAAATAAACCGTACTCACATAACACCACAATAAAGTCAACAGCAAATAATTCAAATAAAAACTTAAATAACAAAAAATATCAGTAGTTATATATTATCTACATGCTAGTAGGATCACAATGCAAAAAGAATCAACTCATTTGGATCTACGGTTTAAAAGATATGGCCTCCGGAAGTTTGAATTCAAATTTAAACAAATTCAAATTTAAAGAGTTCAAAAATGTGAAATTTTGGTTCTACGGTATTCTTTTGGTCACTACGAGTACACAGGAAAAAGAATCGATGAATTTGGAGTTACGGATCTCAAGATAAACCTAAATGAACATTTGATATGGAATCTGCCAAAATAAATTGTGCTAAAACAGATTTGTGGAAGAACTGCTGCGGCAGCAGTGGATGTGCCACGTGCCACGTTGTCATTGGCTGTAAACCGTTTGCTGCGGGGCTTAAACGACGAACGGCCACAACTTAAGGAATAACGGTTCGGCAGAGAAAAAAACAATGTATGATCTAATCTGGGCCGTTTAAAGAAGATCAGACGACGCTAGGTGACTCACCGGAGAAGAACAGAGGCTGGCCGCCGGACTTGAGGAAGAACGGCGCAGGGCGTCTCGGGCGGCGATGGTGGAGCTTGCTCCGGCGGTCTCCAGACTCCGGAGGGTAGCGTACGAGACGCGGAGCTCGGCTACGGTCTCGAAGAAGTCCTCAGCGGCGTCGGTGGCGGACGGGGTTGACGGCAGAGGATGGCTGGAACTCGGGCGGTGGCTGGGATCTCCGGATCGAGGTCCTCGCGCCCGCTTCAGTACTCCCCTGTGCGAGATAGTGGGTCAAGGCGATAGAGGGGATCAAGACGAAATTAACAGGCGCAAGAGGAGGTGTTGGGACCCACTGTAGGCGACGGAAACGACGACGACGGAGGTCAGGAGCGGTGGAACTCCGGCGAGATCACGAAATCAACCTAGGGCACGGGAGACTGCAATCTTGGCGAAAAATCGGCAGAGGAGGGGTTGGGGATCTTAAATAGGTCACCAGCTCATGCGTGGAGTACAAGGATCGATCGAATCGATCGATCCGATTGTGGCTGGGTTCGGTAACTACAGTGCTTGGGAAGAACACGGCGCTGCGGGCAAGATGACATGCGGGCCCTAGCGGTCAGCGAAAGAGAAGAAAAAAAACAGAAAGGGAAGAGGGCTGCGGTGCTGGGCTGGCCTGCTAGCTGATGCGGCGCTGCCTTGCGCGCACGGTGAGGTATAGCTGGGCCTCGGATGTGCAGTCCAGTGAATAGTAATGCCTTGCATAACATTTATACTAAACAAAACATACATTTGAACAAAACAAACAAGCTAGTGACTTCCTAAAATATACCAAACACACAGTAAAATATTATTACTACTACAAAATACCGTGAACATTTTTAAAACACAAATGCACTAAAGTAAATATATTTAATGCGATACAAGCATATAAAGAATATGATAACAACTACTAAATAATTTTGAGTTTCTACAAAGCCAAAATAATTTAGGTAGACACCAGAATATATTCTTAGCATTTTCCAATTATAATTAATAGGGAGAAGTCATATTATCTCCACTCCAAATACTTTGCCTTATTGGAAAACACTTTGAATATTCAGGAAATTTAAATAAGCATAGAAATCATGATGAAAAGAATGATACTATTAACATTCCAAATTTTAAAAATTTGGGATGTTACAGGCTATGTCAAAGCAACTCGGTGGCGCCGATAGATCAAATCGGTGGGGCTGAGTTTGACTTTAGGTTTTGGACATATTTGGAATTGAGAAAGTGGTTGGGGGATTTGGAGCATATCACTAAGCACTTTGAGGAAGTAGACCATTAAGCAACACCTCATACCCTTTTAATAGTATTGGCTTTTCCTATGGACTCAATGTGATCTTGGATCACCAAAATGAAAATGAAGAGTCTTGAGCCTTTGCCAATCTTTGTCCTTAGCATCTTGAAGGGGTTCCACATCCTCTTGTCCATGCCACGCCATTGTTGAACATTCTGAAACTTACTAGATAAATATATTAGTCCAGCAAGACATATGTTGATGTTAATCACCAAAATCACCCAGGGATCACTCGTGCTTTCACAAGCCTCATGGTTCCGGTAGGGAATGTACCTCCTTGGTGGATGAAACGATATTCGTTGCCTCTTCCGTTTTTCAATTTTTTTCCTAGTGGCAACATAGAGCCACAGGAGTGTCGTGTTAAAATTTGCAATTTCGGAGTTTATTTGGATATTTTTATACATTAACTAAGTTTTCTAGGCATTTTATGTGCATAATTAAAATTTAAACTACATGCACATGCTCCAATGAAGAAAACTGGCTTGACATATCAAATGTGTGTCCTTGGGTGCATGCTTAGGTCCCATGCAAGAAATGGGAATGAATTTCGAACACTAGGGCACTGTTGATTGCCGGCAAAACATTGAGATACTTTGTTTATAAATTCTAGTAAATCCAAAAATCGTCTGAAATTCATGAAACTTGGCATTCTATCATGGAATGGCACCCGACGTGTTGTGGTATTTTTCATGTCCATTTTGAGAGAAGGCGCACTCGAATAACAACCAACAACGGCATTTTGAAAAAATAGATGCTACTTTAACATCTCAAACGTTTTGTATAATTTAAATCATGTGCATTCTGTTAACCATTCACGTGACGCCACGCGTCACTCTTTTAATGACTAGGTGGTGCCGTACGGACAACTACTTGACTGAACGGGAGGCGTGCGAGCGCAGTCCGCTACGCACGCTGACCAAGAGGCGTGCAAGCTGTCCTCCAATTTGCTGGCTCACCGGGAAGCGTGCGAGCTGTACGCTACGCAGGCTTACTAGGAAGCGAGCCCTTTAACTTTCATAGCCGCCCGCCTTGCTTGCATCCTCTCCATTAATGGCGCCTGAGCCGCTATTTAATACGGGCGGCCTTACTATTCGCCTCCCATTCCCCTCCCGCAGACCTCCACCAACTCCATGGCGCAGAAAGATCATCTGCCACTAGTCTTCTAGTTTGGTGAACTCGACCCCGAGCTGGACAATATAGAAAATAAGGAGGAATGGGGCCTCATGGACATGGCCCTGAATGAGCTGGCCGTAGCGGTTGCTACCCCCGCGCCCGTCCCAGCTCCCATCCCCACGCCCGCGCCAGCGACCATCCCCGTAGCAATTATGGGTGAGGGAGTCCTGGATTAGGGGGTGTCCGGATAGCCGGACTGTAGCCTTTGGCCGGACTCTTGGACTATGAAGGTACAAGATTGAAGACTTCGTCCCGTGTCCGGATGGGACTTTCCTTGGCGTGGAAGGCAAGCTTGGCGATACGGATATGTAGATCTCCTACCATTGTAACCGACTCTGTGTAACCCTAATCCTATTCGGTGCCTATATAAACCGGAGGGTTTTAGTCCTTAGGACAAACAACAATCATACCATAGGCTAGCTTCTAGGGTTTAGCCTCTCTGCTCTCGTGGTAGATCTACTCTTGTACTACCCATATCATCAATATTAATCAAGCAGGAGTAGGTTTTTATCTCCATCGAGAGGGCCCAAACCTGGGTAAAAACATCGTGTCCCTTGTCTCCTGTTACCATCCGCCTAGGCACATAGTTCGGGACCCCCTACCCGAGATCCGCTGGTTTTGACACCGACATTGGTGCTTTTATTGAGAGTTCCTCTGTGTCGTCATCCTTAGGCCCGATGGCTCCTCCGATCATCAACAACGATGCGCTCCAGGGTGAGAATTTTCTCCCCGGATAGATCTTCAGATTCGGGCGGCTTTGCATCATGGGCCAATTCGCTGGCCATCCGGAGCAGATTGAAAGCTATGCCCCTGGCCACCAGGTCAGATTTGGAAGTTTGAACTACACGGCTGACGTCCGTGGAGACTTGATCTTCGACGGGTTCGAGCCACAGCCAAGCGCGCCGCACTTTCATGAGGGGCATGATCTAGCTCGGCCGCCGAACAGTGTCCTGGAGGCCGCACCAGTGTCCGCTCCGACCTTTAGCTCGGAGCCGACTGCGCCGATCGAGGACAGGTGGCTGGACACCGCCTCGGGGGCTGCGATCTCTACGGTGATTGAGCCATACACCTACCCTGTCCTTTGCGAAGCTCGTGACTCCAAGGTGTCGGACTCCTTGCCGGACTCCGAGCCTTCCGCGCCCCCGCCAATCGAATCCGATTGGGCGCCGATCATGGAATTCACTGCCGCGGACATCTTTCAGCACTCACCCTTTGGCGACATCCTGAATTCACTAAAGTCTCTCTCTTTATCAGGAGAGCCCTGGCCAGATTATGGTCAGGAAGGTTGGGATGTGGACGACGAAGAAATTCAAAGCCCACCCACCACCCACTTCGTAGCCACTGTCGATGATTTAACCGACATGCTCGACTTCGACTCCGAAGACATCGACGGTATGGACGACGATGTAGGGGAGGAACATGAACCAGCACCTATAGGGCACTTGAGAACCACCTCATCTCACGATGTATACATGGTGGATACACCTAAAGGAAGCGAAGATGAGGAACAACGGGACGCTACGACGGATCATTCCCTCGAAAAGCAGTCAAAACGGCAACGTAAGCGCTGCTCAAAGTCCCGCCTCGACAAAGACCCAGCCACAGAGCAGGCGAACCGTGGACGCATTTAACATGCTATCGAGCAACCGTCGAACAGGACAATTTGATAAACAACCCATCCCGGCGAAGATAACAGTCTAGACGATCTCACGCCGGACAAGTTCTTTGGAGCGAAGAACCTCCACAAAAGGCTCGCCGCCATCGCACGTAGCCTGAAAAAGCGTAGCGAAGCGAAGCTCAAAACAGCGGAAGATGCACTCGAGAATCAGATGGAGCAAAGTACTCAACACCATGAGACAAATCTGGCGACGATCGCCGAACGAAGAGCTACCCAAAACGAGAACTACTGCCTGAATTTGATGAGGAGGCCGTAGAGCCCCCGCAATCAAAAAAGAAAGAAGCCACCCGGTCGGATGGACAACCCCATGGCAAACAGAGAGCGGCAAACGGCGCCAAGACGAAGCCGCACGCGATCCGCACAGGATTCAAGATCAAAAGATGGCCCAATTAGATCTATCTACGGGCCAAGAAAGCAAGCTCTAGTAAGCAATGCAACACATCAAGTATGCGAACATCACGGTACACCTAAATATAGGGGTGCCGCACACCCCCTATGTTTCACTGATGAGGTGCTGGATTATGAATTTCCAGCGGGATTCAAGCCCGTAAACATAGAGGCATACGACGGAACAACAGACTCGAGTCTGGATTGAGGATTACATCCTCCACATACACATGGCTAGAGGAGACGACCTCCACGCCATAAAATACTTACCCTCAGCTCAAAGGGCCAGCCCGGCATTGGCTTAAAAGCCTTCCGAAAACACCATTGGAAGTTGGGAGGAGCTCGAGGATGCTTTTGGGCAAATTTTCAAGGGACCTATGTCCGACCTCCGGATCTTGACGATTTAAGTCACATAACTCAACAACCGGAGAGTCACTCGAAATTTTGGAGCAGATTCCTTACTAAAAGAACCAAATAGTCGACTGTCCGGACGCCGAAGCCTTAGCAGCTTTCAAACATAATGTCCGAGATGAATGGCTCGCCAGACACCTCGGCCAAGAAAAGCCAAGAACAATGGCCGCATTAACAAGCCTCATGACCCGCTTTTGCGCAGGAGAGGATAGCTGGCTGGCAAGATGCAGCACCAGAGACCCAAGTACATCCGAAGTCAGGGATGGAAACGGGAAACCACGACGCAGCAAGGACCAGCGTCGGACCAAGGGAAACAGCCCGAAGAGCACGACAGTCAACGCCGGATTCAAAAGCTCTCGGCAGAATTATAAAAAGCTGCCCCTTAAGGATAACAGGGACGAGCTATCCAACTTAAACAAAATCTTGGACAAGATATGCCAAATCCACAGTACTCCCGGGAAGCCTGCAAACCATACCCACAGAGATTGTTGGGTCTTCAAGCAGTCCGGCAAACTCAATGCCGAACACAAGGGGCTCGACACACCAAGCGAAGACGATGATGAACCCCAAAAGCAGAGCACCGGAAAACAAAAGAATTTCCCACAAGAAATCAAAACAGTAAACTCACTTCACGTGACAAAAGGGAAAAATAGAGCGGCGCCCATAGAGGTAAGCGCCATATGGCCTATCCCGGAGGAGTCCCGCCACTGGTTGTTAAAACCAATCACCTTCGACCATCGGGATTACTCTAGAATTATACGGAATGCAAGTTGGACTGCCTTGATATTAGATCCGATAATTGGTGGACTCCAATTTTCACAAGTCCTAATGGACGGCGGCAGTGATCTAAACCTGCTATATCAGGACACAATCCGCAAAATGCGGATAGACCCAACCAAATTTCGCCATAGCAACACTTCCTTTCAAGGGGTAATGCGAGGCCCATATGCCCATTGTATGGGCTCTCTACCGCTAGAAGTTGTGTTCGGCTCACCCGACAACTTCCGCCGCGAAAATTTAACCTTCCACCTCACCCCATTTACAAGTAGCTATCAAGCACTATAGGGACGCGAAGCTTTCCCCCGCTTTAACGCAATACCGCATTATGCATCTCTTACACTTAAAATGCCCGGTCCACGCGGCATTATCTCATTAAAAGGAAACATCGAGGGTTCCTCGAGTCCGGAAAATCGTGCGGTTGCCTTGACAGCCACACAATAAACCGGCTTCACCAATAAAAGCACTTAGACAGGTCGTCCAGACCCCGGACACGGCTGGACGAGTCCGGCGTAAACATACAAGGGCTTACTAGGCGCATACCCCCCTACAAGGGGCTCCGCGCATGCACAACAAGAGACAATAAAGCTCAACTTTATTCATTTTTTGAATTGTACTTCGTTTATTTAATACAACGTACATTTTCGCACGACCTTTTTCAACTAAGTTCCTCTCTTTTACATATGAACACCGTGCTACACCCGCCCGAGGATACGCACAACGGAGACACAGCGCAGACGTGCGAGAGGGACCCGTTGCAAGGATTCTTTTCAGATTAAGACCTGCGTAAACCTTTTTACTGTCTCTTGTTGATACACATCCCCGGTTTCTTGCTATAACCGAGGAGGAGGCTGGCGTTTTGGCATAGGCCACGTCGAATTTTCGCGTGCACTGGACATTGTGGGCTTATTACCAAGGGCGATTGTTCGACCCATTTTCATAAAGATTGAATACCTTAGGGAGTGTTCGGCGTCTCGAGTTAGGCCTTATATGCATCAGCTCCAAATCATGTCTTTGGTCAAATGTTGGGTTTGCCCGGCTGCTGTGTTTTGCTGCCTTACGTTCCGCTCTATCGGCTAATGCGGCACCGGAGAACTCTGCGATTGTGCCCGGTTGTTCGCCGAGCACCTCGAGAGAAAGCCGAAAACTGACTGTCATGATATAGCGTGAGACTGGTCAACCACTCGATGACCCACTAGAATCTTTAGAATTCCTCCGCATTGACGAAGGGCCGTTTCCCGGCCAGGCACATACGCGCCCCGAATTCGGGTGAGCGCGGTGCTCCTAGGGGCTATATAGTAGCCCCACTGTCGAACTCCTATGGCTAAGTGAAAGTGATAAAGCATTATAGTCCGGTTGCCTAGTTTGCCGCGCTATCACCTCCTTTGTAGGACCAAGACATTGGATCAAGTGTGAAAAGGCGCATTCTGCAAACACCTCCGCATTATATGCGTGGGGGCTGAAGCCAAAGACTGCCATCTTTCAGGTTATATACACATATACATCAACGGCCGCACATGAGGTATTTTAATTCTTGAAGGCACAAGTATAAAAAGCTTTTATATTCCATCGAAACATTGTTTCACAATAATACATGTTATTGAACATAATATCCTTGAGCACTGCGTCTCTATTAAACAGCATACGAAGAACTTCTTGAAAATAGTGCTCGGAGTGTACTCGGCTTCTGTCCGAATCTTGGGATGCAATATCGGTGGCCTTCATCTCCGCCCAGTATGTCTTGACACGGGCAAGAGCCATCCGTGCACCCTCTATGCATGCTGACCGCCACATTGCTTTGATATGTGGCACCGCACCAAGGAACTGCTGCACCAAGCCAAAATAACTCTTCGGCTCGGGCCTTTTCGGCCACAAATGAGTCACGACATTCTTCATGGCAAGTCCGGACAACCTATTCAGCTCCACCCATTCGCCAAACGATCGGTTAATGGAAGTGGGACGCCGGACTACTGAGCTGCGACCAAAAAGCTCTTCCATCTCGTGATCCTTTTGATCTCCGAAGTGTTGACGCGTCTGCGGCACTCGCCGCCAAGTCCAGATAAGCATCCTCACTACTCCACAGCCGGTCCAATTGAGCATATTTAGGATCCGTGAACTTCCTCCGCAGCAGAAAGGGCTTTCCAGCCGCAATATCTCCGCCCGACGTAGCTCCTCCTTCATAGCTCTCATCGCAGAGCAAGCATCCTTGGCCTCGGTGGTGGCCTTCTTGAGTCCTCTTGCTCGCTCGACCTTCTTTTCAAGAAGCTCGCAGCGGTCGGTAGCATTCTTCAACTTCACGGCCATCTCGGCCATTTCCTTCTTGCTTCAGCAGTGAGCAGCCTGTTCGGCTTTTAGCTCTTCGGCCGCCTCTAAGGCAGCCGCATCACTTTTTCTGGCATGTTCCTTGGCTCGGGCAAGCTCTGCCCGAAGTTTCTCCATGGCAGCGGCACCATCTGCATCAAGCATACATGTTGTAAGGCACGGGCATCAAGCTCCCTTACCGGGTGTCCGTGGAGAAACCGCATACCTTGTGACTCGTCAAGCCGCTTATTGACAAGCGCGATGTCGGCATCCGCCACGTCAAGTTGCCGCTTTAGTTCGGCAAATTCATCAGTACGGTTAGCCACCGGACGCCCCGCCACCTACATAGGAAGGGCGACATATTATATCTGGGATTATGATCCTCGGCACGCCGTCATTTTTGACAACGCACCGAGTCTCAGGGGCTACTATCTACACAGGGCGCATCTTATATATGCGGAACCGTCAAAAGGTCCACCATTGCACGTACCTCAAAACCCATCAGTAAACTCCTGGCGGCCTCGTACAACCCGCTTTCCGCGGACGAAATTTTTTCAATCACCATACCGATCAATGCACGGTGATCCTCTAAGATAGACACTCGCCCGAGCAGATCGTTCAACTCCTCCAACCGTGCACCAGGAGGTGCCGGACTCGTCCAATGGCCTTTTTCGAAGGCCGGACACGGAGGGCTCCGGGGGGCCCTACGACCGCACTCCACCCCTGCCGGATTCGGGGAAACCCTCTGTAACATCCCAATTTTTCTAAATTAGGATGTTAATAGATCATTCACATGCATACCATATTTTTATTGCATTATTTGCTTTCCTGAAATATTCAAATCATTATGCAACAAAAGGCAATTTATTGGAGTGGAGATAACATGACTTCTCCCCTGTTTTTAAAAATGTTCATAATGCATGGAATATTATTTCCAGTTCATCTGATATGTTCTGGTAATTTTTGCAATCTTCAAAGTATTTTAATTGTGTGTTATTTTACTGTTTGTGTGGCCTTTTGCATCAAAATGAATTTCTAAAATTGCATTAGGTGGGGAACTAGTGTTCCTGTAGTTTATGTTAGCAGTATAGATTTTACTGTGTGTCTAGGTATTTCTATTTATAATTTATACTGCGTATTTTATTTTATGTATTTTGTTCTGTTGCTGTAGTTTTCGTTAAAAAAACACAGCACGCAGCGCTGCACCGCGGCCCAACAGGCGCCCGCACAACCGTGGCCCAGCTTCCCGCGAAGCGGTACGCAGCAGCCAGCAGCGCCACGCCCGATCCACCTCGCCTCCAGCCGCTGAAAGCAGGTCCCGCGCCCCTGTTCGTCCCTTCCACCGAGCCGGACGCCACCGCCGCACGCACGCCCGAGCGCGAGCCCGAGTCCAACCCGACGCCCTACTCGACCCCACGACCTCCCAGGGCACCGCATGCGAGCCCAGCTCCGCGACGAACCCCGAACCCCTTATCCCGATTCTGTCCGTCGTCGCACACTCTGGTTAGGGCTAAACGCATCTCGTCTTGGAGATCCGCCGGCCGCCGCCGTTCGCCGGTCGTTGCCGTCGCCTTAAGAACTCGCAGAGCTCAGCCGCCTGCACCCTTCGCTTTCACCCTCGGGCAGCGCTTCATTGACTTATTTTCGTGGGCGAGAGAGCCACCGAGCGAGCAACTCAAGCTCGTCCGCCGCCCCGAGCCGAGCGCGTTCAGGTCTTCACCGCCGCCGTCACGATCCGCCTCGCCGCCGTTCGACCTCACCTACACCTCCGCCACTCACCGCCGCACTCCATCCGTCGCTTCACCTTCGCGGAGACCGCGGAGAAGCTCCACCACCGACGCCCGACGCCGCCGCCCGCGCCCCTGTTTTCCGGTGAGCACGCACGCACAGCAAACCCCGCCAATCATGCGGCGACACGTGGCAGTTCGCTCTGAGGAGTTGCTACAGCCCAGATGTTTTCTGTTGTTTTTGTTTTTCTTTCCAGATTTCAACTCTAACTTCAATTAGCTATATCTTTTATTCTGTATATACCCAAATTAGGTAATTATTTTTCCTATGATCTCACAAAAATCAGCCCTTCATGACAGTACCAAAATTTCTCATGTTTGCACTGTTTAAATTTGAATTCATTCAAATTCAAATTAAACCTTCCGGAGGCCGTAACTTTCAAACCGTTTATCGGAATCGAGTGATTCTTTTTGCATTGTGACCATAGTGCAATTTAGGTGATGTTAAGATTCTGTTGTTGAGTTTTAAAAATGGTTTTCTTGCTGTTGGTTTTATTTGGGTTCTATTTGTGTTTCAATGATTGATTTGTTGAATTGTGTGAAACGTGTAGATTGTCCGGAGTGCGACGCGAGCTATTGTCAGGAGTGTGACTTTCTGAATCAGAACCAAGACAAGTTACATGTTGATCATCCTTTACCTATTATTTTCTATGCATGTAGTTATATCACACTATGAATATATGCATGTATAGGAGTATTATATATGTTGGCTATGCTGTTGAGCTATTTTCCCGTCTTTTGCAAATCGTGGTAGTTGTAGTTTGCTATGCTTTGTAGATGGGAGTGGTTCGTGTATTCATTGAGTTTATGTGAGGATTATATATATGACTAAAATGAGTAGTAATTAAGGATTTAATTCACCTCTGAGCGGAAGTGGTATTGCTTGGTGTTGAGGGAAGGCATCATGGGGTCTTGCACCTTTTCTAAGGCCATGCGCTCATGAGAGTGCACCCTAAGTGGAATGTCGCCTGTGTTCAAAAAGATCGACAGACATAGTGACTAGTAGCTTCCATGTGCAGCCTTGGCTATATGGGCTCGCTTAGTTGATCGCTTGTTGTAACCTGGCCCGCATAAGTGTCGACAGATGTAGCATATGTAGGTGGGATGTGGCCGTCGGTGGTTAAGGAACCTCTTCTAAAGACTTTGTCTCAATCTTGGATTGGGTCCGATGGGTAAAGCGTACAAAACTCTGCAGAGTATTAAAACTAATCATGATTAGCCGTACCCCTGGTTATGGGTAAATTTGAGCGACTATGCCATTGCAGTTGTTGGATGATCTTGACAGATGTGACACTTAATAATATTTGTGGGCAACTTAATAAAAGGGTAGGTTGGAGTTGATTTTGCCAACTCAACCTTGTGTATTTAATTGTAGTAATAAAAGAACTAAATAAAAAAAAGACTAACAGGTAGTTATGAGGACAAAATCAGCTTTCTGCAAAAATAAACCCTCAAGCCTTCCTTTGTTGTACTATGCATATACATGTAGGTCTGCTATATTATTACTCCTGTGTAACTTGCCAATACATTCCAAGTATTGACCTATATGGCTGCAACGTCTCATGTTGCAGGATATTCAGACGAAGAGTAAGGTACGTTAGGGTCACGAGTCTACACTCAGCATCGCTAGTGGGCTATGATGGGACTCATCGTTATTTTCTGCTACTTTCCGCTGTTTGATTGAATAAAGCTAGCCAAGTGCTATGCAGATTGTTTTACTTTATACATTCTGGATCATACGTTGTAATAAATGATGCACTTGCTATTCTCGTATTCATCTATACTGTGTGTGCTAGCGAGTTTGATCCAGGGACTAGCACGGTAAGCACAGAGACTCAAATCCTTCAAGGTTTGGTCGTCACACCCTCCACGACGACACCTCAGGATCGTCCGCCTCGCTAGGCAGTATGGCAGGGGGAGGCGTTCTGCTCTCCATCATCTCCGGACGAAGATCCCCTGACGACGAGCTCTTCTGAGAAGGGCTGAGATCCGAACTACAAGGTAAAATTTCGGTCATCTTCAGAAATAAAACAGGGATGTATTTTATTTTATAAACTCCCCTCTCTACTTACGGCTCGCTGGAGGGCTGATCTCCTTGGGGAAATAATGCGGCCGGGGCATCTTCCGGCGCAGGACCCTCTGGCGAAGATTTCTTCCCGCGCTTTGAGGCCTTGGTCTCCGGATCTTCAGAGGCGGTCCTCTTCTCCCCTTGGATGGAGGGATTATCGATCCCTCCTTTCTTGATAACCTCCTTCGTAGAGGCGGTAGCTTCCTGGTTCCCCCCTTCGCCTTCTTCTAAAGGCGCAGCCTCTAGCATCTTGGTTAACCCGGGATCCGGCGTGGTCTCAGGGAGGGAGGCCGGACACCTGGTCAGTTTTGCTTTCGCTATCCACTCCTGTTTAAGGGATAGCTCTTTTAAGGGCAAGTTTATGATAAATATATGGATAGTGTGTCCGGGTACGGGGCTACTTACTTGAGCATCCGGGCGATTGCATCTTAGACCTGCGTCCTCGGTCAAGTCCGGACACATTGCTTGTGATCCGAAGAACTATTTGTACATCTCCACGGGCGTTGCGCCTATAAAATGTTGGAGAGCTCGTGGTCCCTCCGGATTGAACTCCCACAGGCGGAGGGGGCGAAGTTTGCAGGGCAGGATGCGACGAATCAGCATGACCTGCGCTACTATGACCAGATTGATCTCTCTCTAGGAGCTATCGAATACGGCCCTGCAACAAGGGCACGTCCTTGGACGGCCCCCAGTCAAGCCCTTTATTGACCCATGACGCCAGCCGCGGTGGAGGACCCGAGCGAAAGGCAGGTGGCGCCACCCATTTGGTGCCCCTGGGAGCTGTGATATAAAACCACTCTTGTTGCCATAGACTGAGCTCCTCTTGAAAAGAGCCCTCGGGCCATGGAGCGTCAGCATTCTTGCTTATAACAGCCCCTCCGCACTCTGCCTGTTGGGAAACTTAGCCCCCGAAGGAAGTGAGATGTGAACACCACGCTTTCACCGGGCTGGGGAGAAGGAATGACCTGCCCTTGGGCAGGCAGCCTATGCGAGATTTCGCCGGTTAGATACCTGTCATCTCTTAGCTTTAGGATGTCTTCTTCCGTGACGGAGGAAGGCATCCACCGGCCTTGAAGGTCGGAGCCGGACATCATCGAAGGTCCGAAGCGCCTGAATCTGGAGCTTTGGGTGTTGAGACTCGAAGCGAGGGGCGGATTCGATTGAGATTGAGAAAAAAGAGCGGGGCCTTGGTCTCTTTATAAAGAGGTTGAATACCAGGAGCCCTCCCGTGAGCGTTCGGACTCGCCCGAGAGAGGCGTGCTAGCGGCACGATTGGGTTACCACGCCCATATTGATGAGAATCACGGAATAAGGGACACGATCTCCGCTTTGACAAGGCGTGCCAAGGAAACCGCCTCGCTAAAGCTAGCCGAGGTGGGACAGTAAAAACGATTGAATAAAGGCTTGGCCATGGTGTGATGTCATCTTTGCGGAATACGTCAGCAGATTGAACTTGTGTAAATATTATTCTCTCTACGGTGGTATGTGGAACTTACTTTGCAGAGCCGGACACTATCCTTGTGCTCAAAATCCTCTATGGAGTATTCGGAGGAGGAACCCGCCTTGCAATGCGAAGACAATATGCCACGGACTCGTCGTCATTGAAGCCTGGTTCAGGGGCTCTTGAGGAGTCTGGATTAGGGGTGTCCGGATAGCGGACTATAGCCTTTGGCGGACTCTGGACTATGAAGATACAAGATTGAAGACTTCGTCCGTGTCCGGATGGGACTTTCCTTGGCGTGGAGCATAAGCTTAGCGATCAGATATGTAGATCTCCTACCATTGTAACCGACTCTGTGTAACCCTAACCCTATTCGGTGCCTATATAAACCGGAGGGTTTTAGTCCGTAGGACGAACAACAATCATACCATAGGCTAGCTTCTAGGGTTTAGCCTCTCTGATCTCGTGGTAGATCTACTCTTGTACTACCCATACCATCAATATTGATCAAGCAGGAGCTTAGCGATACAGATATGTAGATCTCCTACCATTGTAACCGACTCTGTGTAACCCTAACCCTATTCGGTGCCTATATAAACCGGAGGGTTTTAGTCCGTAGGACAAACAACAATCATACCATAGGCTAGCTTATAGGGTTTAGCATCTCTGATCTCGTGGTAGATCTACTCTTGTACTACCCATACCATCAATATTAATCAAGCAGGAGTAGGGTTTTACCTCCATCGAGAGGGCCCGAACCTGGGTAAAAACATCGTGTCCCTTGTCTCCTGTTACCAGCCGCCTAGACGCACAGTTCGGGACCCCCTACCCGAGATCCGCCAATTTTGACACCGACAACGGGCTTTTCACCAAGCACTATCATAGAGCTGGAATCCACGGGCGTTAGCGAGGTCTCCGCGGATGCTACTTCTTGAGCTTGCATTGGTTTTTCCTTGAAGAGGAAAGGGTGATGCAGCAAAGTAGAGATAAGTATTTCCCTCAGTTAGAGAACCAAGGTATCAATCCAGTAGGAGACAATGCACAATTCACCAATACATGCACAAACAATCAAACACTTGCAACCCACGCGACAAAGGGGTTGTCAGCCCGTCACAGCCACTTGCAAAAGTGAGATCTGATAGAGATAGATATACAAAAGATAAAATATTTTTGGGATTTTTGGTTTATAAATCGGGAAGTAAAAGATTGCAAAATAGTAGATCGGAAACTTATATGATGGAAAATAGACCCGGCGGCCATTGGTTTCACTAGAGGCTTCTCTCAAGATAGCAAATAATACTGTGGGTGAACAAATTACTATTGAGCAATTGATAGAAAAGTGCAAAGTTATGACGATATCCAAGGCAATGATTATGAAATATAGGCATCACGTCTGTGTCAAGTAGACCGACTCCTGCCTGCATCTACTACTATTACTCCACACATCGACCGACTCCTGCCTACATCTAGAGTATTAAGTTCATGAAGAACAGAGTAACGCTTTAAGTAAGATGACATGATGTAGAGGAATAAACTCAAGCAATATGATGTAAACCCCATCTTTTTATCCTTGATGGCAACAATACAATACGTACCTCGCTACCCCTACTGTCACTGGGTGAGGACACCGCAAGATTGAACCCAAAGCTAAGCACTTCTCCCATTGCAAGTAAAACCAATCTAGTTGGCCAAACTAAACCGATAGTTCGAAGAGAATTACAAAGATATCAAATCATGCATAAAAGAATTCAGAGAATATTCAAATAATATCCATAGATAAGCTGATCATAAATCCACAATTCATCGGATCTCGACAAACACACCGCAAAAGAAGATTACATCGGATAGATCTCCAAGAACATCGAGGAGAACATGGAATTGAGAATCAAAGAGAGAGAAGAAGCCATCTAGCTACTAGCTATGAACCCGTCGGTCTGAGGTAAACTACTCATGCTTCATTGGAAGGGCAATAGAGTTGATGTAGAAGCCCTCCGTGATCGAATCCCCCTCCGGCAGGATGCCGGAAAAGGCCCCAAGATGGGATCTCACGGGAACATAAGGTTGCGGCGGTGGAAAAATGTTTTCATGGATGCTTCTGGTGGTTTTGGAATATATGTGAATATATAGGGCCAAGGGTTAGGTCAGAGGAGTCCCGAGGAGGCGGCAAGGCAGACGGTGCCCCCCCTAGGGCACGCCCTCCCCCCTTGCCGCCGCCTCGTGGCTCTCCTAACTTGATCTCCAAGTCTCCGGGGTGTCTTATGGTCCAAGAAAAATCATCGCAAAGGTTTTATTCCATTTGGACTCCGTTTGGTATTCCTTTTCAGCGAAGCTCAAAAACAAGAAAAAAACAGAAACTAGCACTGGGCTCTAGGTTAATAAGTTAGTCCCCAAAATAATATAAAATAGCACATTAATGCATATAAAACCTCCAAAACAGATAATATAATAGCATGGAACAATAAAAAATTATAGATACGTTGGAGACGTATCAAGCATCCCCAAGCTTAATTCCTGCTCATCCTCGAGTAGGTAAATGATAAAAACAGAATTTTTGATGTGGAATGCTACCTAACATATTTATCCATGTTGTTTTTCTTTATTATGGCATGAATGTTCAGATCCATAAGATTCAATAAATAAGTTTCATATTTACATAAAAACAATAATACTTCAAGCATACTAACAAGGTAATTATGTCTTATCAAAATAACATGGCCAAAGAAAGCTTATCCCTACAAAATCATATAGTCTGGCTATGCTCCATCTTCATCACACAAAATATTCAAATCATGCACAACCCCGATGACAAGCCAAGCAATTGTTTCGTACTTTTGGTGTTCTCAAACCTTTTCAACTTTTACGCAATACATGAGCATGAGCCATGGACATAGCACTATAGGTGGAATAGAATATGGTAGTTTTGGAGAAGAAAAAAAGAGAGGGAGATAGTCTCACATCAACTAGGTGTATTAACGAGCTATGGAGATGCCCATCAATAGATATCAAAGTGAGTGAGTAGGGATGGCCATGCAACGGATGCACTAGAGCTATAAGTTTATGAAAGCTCAAAAGGAAACTAAGTGGGTGTATCCAACTTGCTTGCTCATGAAGACCTAGGGAAATTTGAGGAAGCCCATTGTTGGAATATACAAGCCAAGTTCTATAATGAAAACTTCCCACTAGCATATGAAAGAGACAACATAGGAGACTCTCTATCATGGAGATCATGGTGCTACTTTTAAGCACAAGTGTGGAAAAAGGATAGTAACATTGTCCCTTCTCTCTTTTTCTCTCATTTTTTTGTTTGGCTTCTTAGGCCACCCTTCTATTTTTTCCTCACATGGGACATTGGTGTAATAATGAAAATCATCACACTCTTATTTACTTACAACTCAAAAATTACAACTCAATACTTAGAACAAAATATGACTCTATATGAATGCCTCCGGCAGTGTACCGGGATGTGCAATGACTCAAGAGTGACATGTATGAAAGAATGATGAAAGGTGGCTTTGCAACAAATACGATGTCAACTACATGATCATGCAAAGCAATATGACAATGATGGAACATGTCATAGTAAAATGGAACAGTGGAAAGTTGCATGGAAATATATATCGGAATGGATATGGAAATGCCATAATAGGAAGGTATGGTGGCTGTTTTGAGGAAGGTATATGGTGGGTGTATGGCACCGGCGAAAATTGCACGGTACTTGAGAGGCTAGCAATGGTGGAAGGGCGAGAGTGCGTATTATCCATGGACTCAACATTTTTCACAAATAACTCACATACTTATTACAAAAATCTATTAGTCATCGAAACAAAGTACTACGCGCATGCTCCTTGGGGAAGGGTTGGTAGGATCTAACCATCGCGCGATCCCGACCTCCACACAAAGGATGACAATCAATAAATAAATCATGCTCCGACTTCGTTACATAACGGTTCACCATACGTGCATGCTACGTGGGTCAAAAACCTTAACACAAGTATTTCTCCAATTCACAATTACTCACTAGCATGACTCTAATATCACCATCTCTATATCTCAAAACAATCATAAGGAATCAAACTTCTCATAGTATTCAATGCACTTTATATGAAAGTTTTTATTATATCCCTCTTGGATGCCTATCATATTAGGACTAAATTCATAACCAAAGCAAATTACCATGCTGTTTAGAGAGACTCTAAAAATAATATAAGTGAAGCATGAGAGTTCAACAATTTCTATAAAATAAAACCTCCGTTGTGCTCTAAAAAGATATAAGTAAAGCACTAGAGCAAAATTGCCTATCTCAAAAGATATAAGTGAAGCACATAGAGTATTCTAATAAATCACGATTCATGTGTGTCCCTCTCAAAAGGTGTGTACAGCAAGGATGAATGTGGCAAACTAAAAATAAAAGACTCAAATCATGCAAGACGCTCCAAGCAAAACACATATCATGTGGTGAATAAAAAATATAGCCTCAAGTAAAGTTACCAATAGACGAAGACAAAAGAGGGGATGCCTTTCGGGACATCCCCAAGCTTAGGCTCTTGGTTGACCTTGAATATTACCTTGGGGTGCCTTGGGAATCCCCAAACTTAGTCTCTTGCCACTCCTTATTCCATAGTCCATCAAATCCTTACCCAAAACTAGAAAACTTCACAACAGAAAATTCAACAGAAAATCTCATAAACTCTGTTAGTATAAGAAAATAAATCACCACTTTTTGTTGTGAACTCATTCTTTATTTATATTGGTGTAATATCTAATGTATTCCAACTTTTCCATGGTTCATACCCCCCGATACTACCCATAGATTCATCAAAATAAGCAAACAACACATAGAAAACAGAATCTGTCAAAAACAGAACAGTCTGTAGTAATCTGTAACTCTCGAATACTTCTGTAACTCCAAAAATTCTGAAAAATTAGGGAAACCTGGGCAATTTGTGTAACAATATTTTTCAAAGAGGATCAGATCAAAAGCACGCTTCTGTAATAAATGAAAATTATTTACCTGGGTGCAAAAGTTTCTGTTTTTCAGCAAGATCAAAACAACTATCACCGTAAGCCATCCCAAAGGTCTTACTTGGCACAAACACTAAATAAAACACAAAAACATATCTAACCAGAGGCTAGATGAATTATTTATTGAAAAACAGAACCAAAAAAGCAAAGAACAAAAATAAAATTGGGTTGCCTCCCGACAAGCGCTATTGTTTAACGCCCTTAGCTAGGCATAAAAATACACAGATAGATCTAGGTATTGTCATCTTCGGTATGAAATTCTTTTCTCATCAAATCCTCCAAGACTCACCTTAGCAAATCTATCATTTCCTTTATTTTCCTCCTAGTAGATGAACTTAAATCATGAAAATCACTTTGATTGGTAATTTTAACATTCACAAACCCTAGTCAGGATCATCAGCATATCTATCATCATATAAAAAACGTATCTCATTTCTAACGGGTTCCTTCATCATCTTTTCAACCAATCCCTATTAAATCCTACATAAGTTCCCCTAGTAATCCAATAAAACTCCTCATAAGCCTCAAGGTACAAAGTGATACGTCTCCGTCGTATCAATTTTCCAAACACTTTTGCCCTTGTTTTGGACTCTAACTTGTATGATTTGAATGGAACTAACCCGGACTAATGCTATTTTCAGCAGAATTGGCATGGTGTTATTTTTGTGCAGAAATAAAAGTTCTCAGAATGACCTCAAACTTCGCGGAGATTATTTTTGGAAATAATAAAAAATACTGGCGAAAGAATCAAGGCCAAGGGGCCCACACCCTGTCCATGAGGGTGGGGGCGCGCCTACCACCCTGGGTGCGCCCCCTGCCTCGTGGGCCCCTTGGTGCTCCACCGGCCTCAACTCCAACTCTATATATTCACGTTCGGGGAGAAAAAAATCAGAGAGAAGGATTCATCGCATTTTACGATACGGAGCCACCGCCAAGCCCTAATCTCTTTCGGGAGGGCTAATGTGGAGTCCGTTCGAGGCTCCGGAGAGGGGAATCCGTCGCCCTCGTCATCATCAACCATCCTCCATCACCAATTTCATGATGCTCACCGCCGTGCGTGAGTAATTCCATCGTAGGCTTGCTGGATGGTGATGGGTTGGATGGGATTTATCATGTAATCGAGTTAGTTTTGTTAGGGTTTGATCCGTAGTATCCACTATGTTCTGAGATTGATGTTGCTATGACTTTGCTATGCTTAA
Organism: Aegilops longissima; assembly: GCA_021605205.1. Classification (NCBI taxonomy): domain Eukaryota; kingdom Viridiplantae; phylum Streptophyta; class Magnoliopsida; order Poales; family Poaceae; genus Aegilops; species Aegilops longissima. Next base: position 158,020,632 of record CM038676.1, read on the forward strand.
TGCTTGTCACTAGGGCCCGAGTGCCATGATTTCAGATCTAAACCTATGATGTTTTCATGAATATATGTGAGTTCTAGATCCTACCTTGCAAGTCAATACTCACCAACTATGTGTTATGATCAGGCAACCCCGAAGTGACAATAATCGGGATCACTCCCGGTGATGACTATAGTTTGAGGAGTTCATGTGTTCACTATGTGTTAATGCTTTGGTCCGGTACTCTATTAAAAGGAGGCCTTAATATCCATTAGTTTCCAGTAGGAGCCCACTTCCACGGGACAAAATATGGCATGCAAGTTCTTTCCCATAAGCACGTATGACTATATTCGGAATACATGCCTACATTAAATTGATGAATTGGAGCTAGTTCTGTATCACCCTATGTTATAACTGTTGCATGAATAATTGCATCCGGCATAATTCTCCATCATCGATCCAATTCCTATGAGCTTTTCACATATTGTTCTTCGCTTATTTACTTTTCCATTGCTACTGTTACAATCACTACAAAACCCAAAAATATTACATTTGCTACCGTTACCGTTATTTCCATACTACTTTGCTACTAAATACTTTGCTGCAGATACTAAGTTATCCAGGTGTGGTTGAATTGACAACTCAACTGCAAATACTCAAGAATATTCTTTGGCTCCCCTTGTGTCGAATCAATAAATTTGGGTTGAATACACTACCCTCGAAAACTGTTGCGATCCCCTATACTTGTGGTTTATCAAGACTATTTTCTAGCGCCGTTGCCGGGGAGCATAGCTCTATTCTTTGAGTCACTTGGGATTTATATCTGATGGTCACTATGAAGAACTTGAAAGACACAAAAACAAAAATTTATCCCTCAACTACGAGGGGAGGTAAGGAACTGCCATCTAGCTCTGCACTTGACTCACCTTCTGTTTTGAGTAAGCTTGCGACACCTAAACCTGCTTCTGCTATTCATTCTGATATGTCGCATGTTATTGATGATGCCACTTCTGCTATGTATGATACTTATGATGAAACTACTTCTATGCTTGATACTACTGTGCCACTAGGTGAATTTCTGGATGAACAACTTGCTAGGGCTAGAGAGAATGAAATTATTGAAATTGATAATATTGATGAAAGTGATGATGAAGATTCTCCTCCTAGATATGAATTTCCTGTTGTGCCTGAGGGTTATATTATGGATGAAGAAAATGCTACAGACTTTCTTGCTTGCAATGGTAGGAGTGATCTTAAGAAATTATTAGTTAAGCTTACAGAAAAATCTATGAATGCTACAATGAAATATGACCCTGCTTATGCTACTTCACCTATCTTTGTTACTGATAAGGATTTTGATTCTCTGTTGATCCTGAGATAATTACTCTGGTTGAATCTGATCCTTTCTATGGCTATGAATCTGAAACTGTTGTGGCACATCTTACTAAATTAAATGATATAGCCACCCTATTCACTAATAATGAGAAAACTCGTTACTACTATATCCTTAAATTGTTTCCGTTCTCATTAAAGGGTGATGCTAAGACATGGTTTAATTCTCTTGATCCTGGTTGTGTGCGTAGTCCCCAGGATATGATTTATTACTTCCCTGCTAAATATTTCCCTGCTCATAAGAAACAAGCTGCTTTAAGGGATATATATAATTTTGTGCAAATTGAAGAAGACAGTCTCCCACAAGCTTGGGGGAGGCTTCTCCAATTACTTAATGCTTTGCATGATCATCCTCTCAAGGGAAATGAAATACTTGATATCTTTTATAATGGACTAACTGATGCTTCCAGAGACCACCTAGATAGTTGTGCTGGTTGTGTTTTCAGGGAAAGGACAGTTGATCAAGTTGAATTGTTGTTGAATAATATGCTGACCAATGAAAATAATTGGACACTTCCTAAACCAACTCCTAAGCCAACTCCGAAGAAAAGGGGTATTCTATTTCTCACTCCTGAAGATATGCAAGAGGCAAAGAAATCTATGAAAGAAAATGGTATTAAAGCTGAAGATGTTAAGAATTTACCTTCTGTTGAAGAAATACATGGCCTTAATTTACCACCTATCGAAGAAATACATGGCCTTAATAACCCGACACAGGTAGTAAAGGTAAATTCTCTCTATAGATATGGTAAAGCTGAAATCCCGCCTACAAAGTTTGCTAGCCAATGCTTAGATGAGTTTGATAATTTTATGGTTAAGCAAGAAGATTTTAATGCTTATTTTGGTAGACAACTGAAATGCAATGCTTATATGATTGAACACTTGAGTGATTATATGTCTAGAGTTAAAGGTGAACTTAAACTCATTAGTAAACATGCCTCTATGGTTACCACTCAAGTTGAACAAGTACTTAAAGCTCAAAATGATTTGCTCAATGAATTAAATAACAAGAATAATGAGTTTGCTGTTAGAGTTGCAACTAGAGGGGGTAAAGTGACTCAGGAACCTTTGTATCCTGAGGGCCACCCTAAGAGAATTGAGCAGGATTCTCAGAGAACTAATATTGATGCACCTAGTTCTTCTAAAAGGAAGAAAAATAAAAATGATAGGACTTTGCATGCGTCTAGTAAACCCGTTGATGACACACCTGAGAATCCCAATTATCTCTATTTCTGATGCTGAAACACAATCTGGTAATGAACATGAAGCTAATGATAATGCTAATGATGATGTTCATGTTGATGCTCAACCTAGCAATAACAATGAAGTAGAAATTGAACCTGTTGTTGATCTTGATAACCCACAATCAAAGAATCAATGTTATGATAAGAGAGACTTTGTGTCTAGGAAGCACGGTAAAGAGAGAGAGAGCCATGGGTTTAGAAACCCATGCCTTTTCCTCCCGAACCATCCAAGAAAAAGGATGATGAGGATTTTGAGTGCTTTGCTGAAATGATTAGACCTATCTTTTTGCGTATGCGTTTTACTAATATGCTCAAAATGAATCCTTATGCTAAGTACATGAAAGATATTGTTACTAATAAAAGAAAGATACCGGAAGCTGAAATTTCCACCATGCTTGCTAATTATACTTTTAAGGGTGGAATACCTAAGAAACTTGGGGATCCAGGAGTACCAACTATACCATGCTCCATTAAAAGAAACTATGTTAGAACTGCTTTATGTGATCTTGGAGCCGGTGTTAGTGTTATGCCTCTCTCTTTATATCGTAGACTTGATTTGAACAAGTTGACACCTACTGAAATATCTTTGCAGATGGCTGATAAATCAACTGCTATACATGTCGGTATTTGCGAGGACGTGCCTGTTGTGGTTGCAAACGTCCTTATTTTAACAGACTTTGTTATTCTTGATATTCCCGAGGACGATAGTATGTCTATTATTCTTGGAAGACCCTTTTTTAATACTGCAAGGGCTGTTATTGATTGCAACAAAGGCAATATCACTTTTCATGTCAATGGTAATGAGCATACGGTATACTTCCCGAGGAAACAACCTCAAGTCCACAGTATCAATTCATTTGGATAATTTTCAACTATTACTATTGGAGGTTTTGAATTTCCTCTTCCTACTGTCAAAAAGAGATATGATATTCTTATTGTTGGGGATGTGCATATCCCCGTTGAGGTAACCTAGTGTTATTCGAAATTTCTCCGGTTCCATGTTATTCAGAATGAGTTTGTTAACAAGACATGATCAACCTTGTTAGTAGATTCCTTTTGATGAGAATGAGATGGATGAAGTTAGAGGGCACAACCTTCTGTACCCTCCTTTTACTTTCTGTTATTTAGATTAAGTAAAGAAAAAAAGTATATTATATCAGTTTTCTGATTTATCCGTGCAATAAAAAAATACCCCGAAAATAAAAGTTCTCCAAATCCCCCGAAAGTGGAATATGATTTTTTCTGGAATATTTGAGAATATCTGGAACTGAGAACACAGTAGGGGGAGCAAGCACCTGGCCACGAGGGTTCGGGGCGCGCCCACCTTCCTGGGCGCGCCCCCTGCCTCGTGGGCCCATGGTGGCTCCCCTCCACTTATTCCAGCCACCACACACTCCTTCCTCCCAAAAAAATCACCAACCAGCTCAAGCACGAGTTCTAGCTCATTTTGCTGCGATTTTCGATCTCCTAGCTCAAAGCTCCACTCACAAAACTGCTTTGGGGGAATGTTCTTCGGTAGGTGACTCCTCCAATGGTCCAATTAGTTTTTGTTCTAGTGCTTTATTCATTGTAAATTTTTGCTGCCTAGGTGACCCTGTTCTTGAGCTTGCATGACAAATTTATATGGTCCCAAGTAATTCTAATGCATGATATAGTCTCTAGGCACTTGTGGGAGTAGTTGCTATCAATTTTGTTGAGCCTGGTTCACTTTTATTTGAAGTTATTAAAAAATTTAGAAATTTTCAGAAAATGATGAAGAGATTTTTGAGGGGCTCTTCGAGCCAAAGCTCGAAGGATAAGAAAAGTGAAGAAGACAAGAGGCCCAAATATAATCTCCCTCGCACCACGGAGGTTTGGCCGTGTGAATGGCCTTCTGATGATTTCTTGAGAGCGGCCGGGATTTATGATGATTTTTATGAGTTGGCTGAGAATGCAGGCCTCACCGACTTCCTCCGCGACCAACGCGAACAACATCTCCTACTCACTAATATTTTTGTGCAAAATTTTCATTTCCATGCTAGGAGGTCACCACCTTCGGTGTGTCGGGGAAACGACACCTATGGGATCACAAGAATCCCTACTACGGTTGCCGGGGCGCGGGGTTGCGGGAAGAGCAGGATTAGTAACCAGCACAAGGATCGTTTACCCAGGTTCGGGCCGCGAGGATGCGTAAAACCCTAGTCCTGCTTTGGTGGGTGTATTTCAGAGAGTTCTTGAGCGCTGGAACTAGCTGTGGTGAGTGCGTGGTTTGAAAGAGCCGAATCCTCCTCCAGTATGCCATGGGCCTCCTTTTATAGTCGAAAGGAGCTGCCACAGTGGCACACAGAAGGTGGAAAGGCGCACAGTGCCCCGAGCTTATCGCTCGTATTGCAGGACAAGACACATTTAATGCGTAGCTTACGTGTCCCCTTGCTTTATTGGGGACGGGGGCGAGGCCCGTCCCGTCCGTCGCCGCTCCTCCTTGCTTCGACACGCACCCTGGCCAGCGACGCATGCGGTGCCACGTAGGCATGCAGGCAGCTGAGGTGGCGCGGTGGTGGAGCCTCCACGAAGATCTGAATGTTGCCACACAGGCGCTTGATGAGTTGGCCCGGGAGCTGCATGTTGCCACGCAGGTGCCCGCCCAACTGGTTGGGCTGGCAGGTGCATGTGAACGGTGGTGGAAACTTGGTTCGTGCGGGCCCGGCGGTGGCCTTGCTGGCGTCCTTGGTGGGGGCCTTGCCGGGTGGCCCTGCAAGGGTCTTGCCGTGGCGCGCTGTTGTCACCGGCAAGGACCTTGCCGGGGGTCTGGTGGCCTTCGTCGGCAAGGATCTTGCCGAGGATCGTCGTCTTCTAATCCTCATCTGATCTTGAGTGTGCCTCCCGAGCCCTAGCTCAGCGTGATGTTGGAGACCGTGGTCTCAAGGTTGGCTTGCTCTGTTGGTCTGGGGCGAGCTGCCCCGGAAAGGGTCTTGCCGGGGCTGCCCGGCAAGGGTCTTGCCGGGGAACCTGCTTCGTCCCTCTGCTCTTTGTGGTCTTGGTCTTGGCGTTGCTCCTGTTAGCTTGGGCTTCAGTCTTACCTTGGCTCACCTCCCCTGTTCTGCTTGGTGTGACCATGGGCGCGGCTCCAACTGCCCGTGCACAGGTAAAGGGGTACGAAAGTGTGCCCCTCCTTTTGTACACCAACAGGAGCCCCCGGGCCTGGGCCACACATAAGCGCGACACGTTGTTGGGCCAGGCCCAAAATGGTGCGCGGGACGGCGGGGCGGTTTTTACTGCGGTAAAACTTTTCGCGCGCTGCGCTTCCCATGACCCGTGCATGGTGCAGCGTGGCATGGAGGGGTGCGCGTGACGTGGGCGGCATGTGTTGGCGGTTTCCACACGCGTGCGTCACATCACAGTAAAGAGGCGGCTCGCGCCTTCCCCGTAAAAAGAGGAAGGCATGGAGGCGTGGCTCATTTACTGAACGTGGCCGGGTCGCGGTCTTCAAGGCGTCCACACCCCACGATCACGGGGTGGGGAGAGGTCGCTTCACCCATCCCCTCGGTTCTGCACGTCCGCCATGCGTCCTTCATGCGCCTGGGGTGGCAAGCGGTGGAGGCGGGAAACCGGGCCGTCGCTGGTTGGGGCAGGGGGTCTGTCCCGATTCCCTGCGCCTCTGGTGGCTGGATTGGCCGAGCGGGGCGGCCGAGCCTCGAACCCGCCCCTTTATAAAGAGGGGGAAGGGGGGATGGCGTCCCGCAATCTTCTGTCATCTATCTCCTCTCGCTTCTGCTTCGTCCTTTCACTCGTCATGGAGAAGGGGAATCCTGGTCCCTCGATGGTGGCGGCGAGGGTCACCGCTCGACAGCGCGTCCCTCCTCGTCCTGAGCCCGCGGTGGTGGAACCGGCCGCGAGGGGAAGGGGGGACAGTGCGAGGCCGTGGGCGAGGCCGGGGCAGAGGTCGTAGTGCTCGGGGAAGAGGAGGATGGGGCGGCGCGCCGGCTTAGCCCCCGCCGCCTTTTCCGATGGAAGGCCATGTTGGAGACCAGCTCCGCGAGTTCTTCATCAGGTTGCGCCGGCCTCCATGTCGCCGTCTTTGTCTTCCCGCCCCGTTTGCCTGGGATATGGAGCGTGACCCGCCCCAATCCCTCAGATTGCACATGAGGGGTTGTGGGAATGGGGGCACGCGGGTCAACGTCGACTTCCAGGCTCCTCGGGTCATGTACCTCCGTCGTGGATGGAATACGTTCGCTCGCATCCACAGCCTGACGGCGGGGCTCGTCCTCTACTTCTAATTAATGGAGGACAGCCTACTCTCCGTCAAGGTCTCCGGAGACTTCGGGACTCGCCTGAAGTGTTGCGTGGAGAGCTCCTCCGACGGAGATTCCGATGATGGAAGCTCTTCCTCGAGCGAAAGTGATGAGGAGGACAGCGGGGCAGATGACGGGGGCGAGTCCGACTAGGCGTTGGACGCCCCGCGCCTGGGCGGGTGCGACAGCAGCAGCATCTGCACCTGGCCGCTCCTCCGGTAGAGTTTTGCCGGGGGTGGGGCCAGCTCCTTGAACTTCTCGGGGCCGTCTCCTTGGGCGGCTGGCGTCGGGAGGCTGCGGAAGAGGAAGAGGGCGTGCAGCAAGGATGTCAACTCGGAGTACACGGGCACCGACGCCTTCGTCGCGTAGTGCCGGTCCTGCCGCCTCGTCTTCCAGCTCCTTTCCCGGCACCGTCATCACCGGCCCACCTGTGGGCGGCCGCCGAGGTGTTCTCTTGGTGCTTTCTGCTGCTCGTAGCTCGCCTAGGCGCCCCTTTTGCCCTCTCGCCTCCTTGACCTGCCTCCTGAGGAGAGGGACAAGAAAGGGATTACGGGCATCTAATCTCTTTTTTAATCTCTAAGCCTTCGGGCCTTGTTAAATTTAAAGCTTGTAATCCCCTTTGTTCATGTTTTTCATTCTGTATGGACTGTACCTATGTGGGATGCTTTTAATGAAAAAAAAGGATGTTTGCCGGGTTTTTCGTTCGTGGGTAGACCCTTCGACAAGGAGTGAATCCTTGTTACAATTTAAGATAAACGTTTTCACCCGGCAACAGGCCTTGCCATCCCCCCACTTTGCTCGACCATTCCCGCGCCCTTGGCGGAGGCAGGGATGTAGCGGTCTTAAGATCCTCGTTCTACTTCCTTGCCACCGTGACTACAACCAAATCCGGGCCCAGGAGATAATCCTTGGGTATAGAAAAGGGGAGCACGGTGGCCTAGAAATAAAACGAGGTTTCACATATCCCAGTTCCATTCCGAAATGCATGATAGAGGATGAAAGGCTTATCTGGATCTGCAGCCCCCGGCAACCTTGTCTTGCCGCGGTTGGATCCTTGTGCTTGCAGCCCCCGGCAACTCTGGTTCGTCGGGGTCAGGACGCCGGTCTGTTTCCCTTCTCCCAAGTAGCTCAACCGAAGTGCTCATGTGCCCTGTGAACCAAAGGAGGACAGAAAAGAAACAGATAGACGCGCACTCGACCTCTAGGCTAGGGGTTAGCCGCCGCTAAGCACTATCAACCCTAACCAAGGAAGAGACTCGACCTAGCATGCATGCTATAACTTAGGGCGCCATGGCCTTCATTCATTTATGCTTAGGGTCTACTGGCTTTGTACAAAGGGTTACATGCCTTGCGGCAAAGCTTGTACAAAAGGTGGTTGGCGGGAGGCCCGGCAAGCCGCGCCTTGACGGTAAAACTTGTGAAGATGCTCGATGTTCCGGAGTTGCTCATTGGGACAGCATCTTGATCTCGGCGGACTGCGCCGGGCACGGTGACTCGTATTACCCGATAAGGGCCTTCCCACTTCGGCGTCAACTTGTTGAAATTCTTGGCCGACTGAACGCGCCGAAGAACAATGTCGCCTTCCTCAAAGCTTTGGGCATGAACCTTGCAGCTATGGTAGCGGCAGAAGGCTTGCTGGTCGCGCGCTGCTCTCACAAATACCAAGACGATCTTCCTCAAGGGCGTCGCGTCATCTTAAGCATAGCTGCTCTTTCTCAAGCTCGTCATAGCGAGCACTCGAGGTGACCCGTATATGAGTTCCGTGGGAGAATCGCTTCGCCCGTATACCAGGCGAAGGTGTCTGGCTGGTGGCTCGATTTGGCGTCGTCCTGATCGACCAAAGAACTGCCGGCAATTCATCAATCCAGCGCCTTCCGCTCTTGCGCAGCTTGTCAAAAGTCTTTGTTCTTAGGCCTCACAACACTTCGGCATTTGCCCTCTCCGCTTGGCCGTTGCTCGGTGGGTGTGCCGCGGAAGCAAAACAGACCTTGCTGCCGAGGTCTTGAATGTATTGCATGAAGGTGTGGCTTGTGAACTACGTGCCGTTGTTGGTGATCACTCAGTTTGGCACACCAAAACGGCAGACCAGTCCTTTGAAAAACTTGACAACTGACTGAGCGGTCACCTTTCTCACTGCTTCCACCTCCGGCCACTTTGTGAACTTGTCGATTGCAACGTACAAGTACTCAAAGCCCCTGACAGCGCGGGGGAAAGGGCCCAGTATATCGAGCCCCCAGACCGAGAATGTCCAGGAGAGAGGGATTCTTTGAAGGGCTTGAGCTGGTTGATGAAGCTTCTTTGAATGGAACTGACACGCTTCACACTTGGTTACTAGTGCCGTCGCATCCTGGAGGGCGGTGGGCCAGAAGAAACCTTGCCGGAACGCCTTTCCGGCAAGGGCCCTCGACCCTATGTGGGAGCCACATATGCCTCCATGTATCTCCACCAACAGCTCTAGTCCTTCCTCCCGAGGGATGCACTTCAATTTCACGCCGTTTGGCCTTCTCCTGTACAAGACGTCATCGACGAACTGGTACAGGGCGGACCGACGGGCTACTTTCTCTGCTTCTTCCTGCTCTTCAGGAAGCTCCCCAGTTTGGAGGAATTGGACGGTATGCTGCGCCCATGCCGGAGCCTGGGGCTCGACGGCAAGGACCAAAGGCATCTCTTCCGCCATGGGAGCGGCTGTCTCTACGGCCAGGGCTTGACGCCCTACCGGAGCCAGTTGCTCTTGGGCAGGTTCAGCGTCCGCGACAGCACCCTTGCCGGCAGCCCCAGGGGGCTCGGTAGGAAAGTACTTGCCAGGACCTGACTTCCTCCGCTTGTTCTACCTTGTTGATGGTTCGACGGATGGTTGAGTTAACCGGAGCAAAAAGGTACCTGGTTCCACAAGTAGCTTGAATGCGGCACGCTTTGACAGGTAATCGGCGATGTCGTTCTCCATTCGGGGTACGTGCTCCACTTGGATACCGTCGAAGCATTCCTCCAGCTTCCTCACCTCATCTACGTAAGCCTCCATCAATGGGTTCTAATAATCCTTGTTGACCTGTCTGACAACGAGCGACGAGTCACCCCTGACGATGAGCTTCTTAACCCATAGCTGCCGCGATCCTGAGACCGGCAAGCAATCCCTCGTACTCAGCAGTGTTGTTGGTGGACATCTCCCTAGGGAAGTGCATCTGGATCACGTACTTGAGGTGCTCTCCGGTGGGTGCGACGAGCAGCACACAGGCACCGGTGCCTTGCAGCAACAAAGACCCATCAAAGTACATGATCCAGTCGCGGTCTGCTTCCTTGCCGGGGAGAGTGGTCTCCTGGATTTCTTCGTCAGGCGTCGAGGTCCATTCTGCAATGAACTCCGCCAAGACTCTGCTCTGGATTGTCGAGGTACTCTCAAACTTTGAACCAAAGCTTGACAATTCCAAGGCCCATTCCACAATCCTTCCGGTCGCATCTGGGTTACGCAGTATCCCTTGCGATGGGAGGCGGGTGACGACAGTGATCTCGTGGGCTTGGAAGTAATGACGCAGCTTCCTCGAGGCCATAAGGAGGCCGAAGAGCAACTTTTGCACACCGGAATACCTCGACCTAGCCCCCTGCAAGAGGGAGCTGACAAAGTAAACCGGGTGTTGCGTCATCTTCTTCTTCTGCAACACCTCACTCGACTACGCGGGCACTGCCTTGGTGGCATCAGACTCTGCAGGGGGCCGCGCCTTGTCGGCACCAGGCCCTGCCGGGGGAATCTTTGGCTTGCCATCTGCTGGTTCCGCTGTCGTCACTGCCTCCTCGTCGACCTCCCTCTATGCCACCAGTGAGGCGCTGACCACTTGATTCGTCGCCGCCAGATATAGCAGCAATGACTTGTGGTTTAGGCGCAACCAGTACCGACGTGGAGGAAAGGTATTTCTTCAGATCCTGCAATGCTGCCTCGGCTTCTGGGGTCCACTCCATTGGGCCTGCCTTCTTCAAGATTTTGAAGAAAGGAAGGGCGTGCTCGGCGGACTTGGAGATGAATCGGCTCATGGCGGCGACGCAGCCGGTGAGCCGACGCACATCCTTGATCCACCTGGGCGTCTCAATCTGCTCAATGGCCTTGATTTTGTCTGGGTTTGCCTCGATCCCGCGCTACGACACAAAGAACCCGAGAAGCTTGTCGGACGGAACGCCGAAGACACACTTCTCAGGGTTCAGCTTGATGTTGATCTTGCGCTGGTTGGCAAATGTCTCTTCTAGGTCTTGCACAAGAGTTGGCCCGTCCTTGGTTTTGACCACTATGTCATCCATGTATGCCTCCATATTTATATGGAGCTAAGGTTCAAAACCAATTTGGAATGCTCTTGCAAACGTCGAGCCAGCACTCTTCAACCTGAAAGGCATCCGTAAAAAGCAATACGTACCACATGGGGTGATGAATGTTGTCTTTTCTTCAACCTTTCTTGTCATGAAGATTTGGTGGTAGCCCGAGTAGGCGTCGAGGAATGATAACAGATCACACCCGGCCATTGAGTCAACAATCTGGTCGATGCGCGGCAACGGGGAGGGGTCCTTAGGACAAGCCTCCACTTCCCATTCGCCTTGCGCACCACTACCGGATTGGCCAACCACGTCGGGTGGAGCACTCCTCTCACCAAACCTGCCGCTTCCAACTCCCTAATCTCCTCGTGATGAACTCCTGCCTGTCCAGAGCCTGCTTTCTGACCTTCTGCTTGACGGGCCAAGCATGAGGGCAGACGGCTAGGTGCTGCTCAATCACCTCCCTGGGAACACGGGGGATGTCGGATGCTTGCCACGTAAACACGTCGACATTCGCCCGCAGGAAGGTTACAAGCGCACCTTCCTATTTGCTGTCGAGGGTGGAGCCTATGGTGAAGGCCCCTCCTGTGCCATCCTCCCTGGCGGACACCTTCTTGGTCTGCGGTGGCTCGGCTCTGGATTTCTTGCTCTTACAGGTAGAGCTCTCTGGCACGTCCTCGATGGTAGCACAACACCGAGGAGGTGCGCTTGCCGGAGTGGGTGCGAGAGGTCTTGCCGAGCTTCTTCTTCCCTCCTGGGCCTTCAGCAGCAGGAGCAGGCGCCTTGACGGCAGCTGCTGCAACTGCTTCCCGGTAGAGTTGGTCGGCGCAGATCAGCGCGTCCTTCTTGTTGGAGGGGACGGAGATGATGGTCAACGGCCCGGGCATCTTTAGCATGTTGTAGGCGTAGTGTGATGCTGCCATGAACTTGGCTAGTGCCGGGCGGCCGAGGATCCCGTTGTAGGGCAAGGGGATCTCGGCCACGTCGAAGATGATCCTCTCCGTTTTGTAGTTCTACTCCCCTCCAAACGTCATGGGCAGTGTGACCTTCCCCTTCGGCTGGCTCCTCCCCGGATTGACCCCTTGAAACGCGCCCGTTTCCTCGAGGTCTCCATCAGGGGTTTGCACTCTTTTGATCACGACTGGCGAGATCAGGTTCAGGACGGCCCCGCCGTCAACCAACAACTTGTTCACCCTGAGGTTGCGTATCATTGGTGAGACCAACAATGGCAGACACCCAACCGCTGTTGTGCGGTCAGGGTGGTCCTCGGCGTCAAAAATGAGGGGCGTGCTGGACCACTTCAACGGCTTCTGTGCGTCGAACGACGGCTCCGCTGCTGTAATCTCACGCGCCCACTGCTTGAGCTGGCGGTGAGAAGTATGCAGCGAGGCGCCGCCATCGACGCACACGGCCTCCGTAGCCTTCTGGAACCCTTGCTCACCGGACTCGTCGTCCTCGTCGTGATCATCGTCTTCTTGTTTCTTGTCACGGCCCCGGGCGGGCCTCTCTTGCTGGTTGTCCTTGCCGGGGCGGCTTCCTTGGCCGCCACGCTTCTTGTCGGATCCCTCAGCACCGTCCTGGTCCTTCTCCTTGTCCCGCCTCTCGTACTCAGCTTTTGGCTTCTCAGCAAGCAGCTCGACTTGTCGGCAGTTCTGGAGGTCATGGCCCTTGGTGCGGTGGATCTTGCAGTATTGCTTGCCGGAGCTTCTTGGCTTGTCAGTAGCCGCCAAGGCCCGGCAGGCGGCGCACCCGGCAATCTCCTTGCCGGGGGCATCTGCCTTGACCTTCTTGGCGGCACCGGTGTCGTCAGATCCTTCAACGGCAAGCACGACCTTGCCTTTGCGTTTCCTGTTGCGACGCCGGCCCTTCTTCATCGGGGTTGCGGCGTCCTCATCGGTAGAGTCTGTTTCCGCACCGGCGTCTTTGCCGGGGTACTTCCTTCCCTCTTCAGCTCGGGATTGGCCAGAACATAGAGCTCGTCGACATCCTTTACCTTGGTCATCGCCAGCTCTTCGTGCATCTTGCGGTTGCGCATGTTCTGATGGAACGCGCTAATCACAGCGGCGGGATGAACGTCGCGGATGCTGTACTGCACCCGGCTGAATCTCTGGATGTACTTGCGCAGGGTTTCCCCTTCCTTCTGGGGAATGATATGCAGATCACTGGCCTGGCCATGAGCTTGGTGGCCTCCTATGAAGGCACCAACGAACTCATGGCACAGATCCGACCAAGAAGAAATGGAATCCACCGGCAAGTGCATCAACCAAGACATAACATTGGGCTTCAGCGACAGCGGGAAATAGTTGGCAACCACCTTGTTGTTGCGAGCTCCAGCAGCCTGCATCGCGATGGTGTAGATGCTGAGGAACTCGGACGGATGGGTCTTGCCGGTGTACTTCTCGCTGACGTCGGGCTTGAACGTGCGGTGGGACAGCCACTGGAACTGCCGCAGCTCATGGGTGAAGGCCGGGCATCCCACCTCGTAAGGTAGGCCGCTGGAGCCCCCCGGTGCTGGGTGGTCCATAGCGGGTCCCACCCGCTTGTCCGACTGGCAGCGCGTTTCGCACCGGCGCTCGACAGTGGTCCGAGCGTCTTCATGAGGTTGTTCCCGAAGAACCTGGCGCTGGTCGCAGAGGGTCCGCGGGTCGGACGACGCTATGGAGATATTATCACAAGTGTCGTCACGACGGGCCAACGCCCGCGGCGGCTGGCGAGGAGGAGGAGAGTGCACCGTGGCCGCAGCTCCCCTGGTCCTCCCAGCGCCAGCATGTGGTTGCTCGGTGGAGTGCCGAGACGAGGGCCCCGCCGGTCGTGGATCGTCTTTGTTGACGATGGCGACGAGGCTCCGGATGGTGGCCCTCCACTCATCGAGCTTCTCTACAGCAGGAGGGAAGTCGAGGAGCAGCTGCGCGTGCGCCAAAGCTTCTGCTGGCGTGGATCGCGGCATGCTTCGACTTCTAACTACATTAGAAGGAGCTCCATTACGACCCAGCAGTTGCGTGCCATTTTCACCAGCACTTTGGCGGGCATGCTGAACCCCTTCATCGCGTGGATGATGCATAGGGCTCTTCCCACGGTGGTGCCCAGGGTCACCAGCGTGGTGACGCCGCTCGGCGCGCACACCATGGGAAGAGCGCGCAGTGGTCGCCAGTGTGGGCGTCTTGGAGGTCGCGGCGCCACCCGAAGGTGGCACAACGACACCCCTAGAGGGCACCGCGCCGCCTGCGGGGGGCCCAGCTCCGTCTTTGGATCTGGCGATGTGCGGCTGGTCGTCTGGTGCTCGCGGACCACGGCCCGGGTCCTGTCCGTGACCGGTCCACTGCTCGTCCACACAGGCACGGGCCGTTCTGCTCCCAACGAGCCGATCGCCGTGGCCGTCTTCTTCTTAGGAGCCATGGCGACAAAGAACTCCTAGGCTAACTACTAGACTAGATTCTCACAATTGGGCCCCCCTACCTGGCGCGCAAAGATGTCAGGGAAACGACACCTATGGGATCACAAGAATCCCTACTACGGTTGCAGGGGCGCGGGGTTGCGGGAAGAGCAGGATTAGTAACCAGCACAAGGATCCTTTACCCAGGTTCGGGCCGCGAGGATGCGTAAAACCCTAGTCCTGCTTTGGTGGGTATATTTCAGAGAGTTCTGGAGCTCTCGAACTAGCTGTGGTGAATGCGTGGTTCGAAAGAGCCGAATCCTCCTCCAGTATGCCATGGGCCTCCTTTTATAGTCGAAAGGGGCTGCCACAGTGGCACACAAGAGGTGGAAAGGCGCACAGTGCCCTCAGCTTATCGCTCGTATTACAGGACAAGACGCATTTAATGTGTAGCTTAGGTGTCCCCTTGCTTTATTGGGGACGGGGGCGAGGCCCGTCCCGTCCGTCGCCGCTCCTCCTTGCTTCGACACGCACCCTGGCCAGCAACGCATGCGGCGCCACGTAGGTAGGCAGGCAGCTGAGGTGGCGCGGTGGTGGAGCCTCCACGAAGATCTGCATGCCGCCACGCAGGCGCTTGATGAGTTGGCCCAGGAGCTGCATGTTGCCACGCAGGTGCCAGCCCAGCTGGTTGGGCTGGCAGCTGCATGTGAATGGTGGTGGAAACTTGGTTGGCACGGGCCTGGCGGTGGCCCTGCTAGCATCCTCGGTGGGGGCCTTGTCGGGTGGCCCGGCAAGGGTCTTGCCGTGGCGCACTGTCATCCCCGTCAAGGACCTTGCCGAGGGCCTGGTGGCCTTCCTCGGCAAGGATCTTGCCGAGGATCGTTGTCTTCTAATCCTCATCTGATCTTGAGTGTTCCTTGTCTTCACAAAGATCTGCATGCCACCATGGAGGTGCCTCCCGAACCCTGGCCCAGCATGATGTTGGAGACCATGGGCTCATGGGTGGCTCGCTCTATTGGTGTGGGGAGAGCTGCCCCGGCAAGGGTCTTGCCAGGGCTGCTGAGGATGCCCCGGCAAGGGTCCTGCCGGGGGAACCTGCTTCGTCCCTCTGCTCTTTGTGGTCTTGGTCTTGGCGTTGCTCTGGTTAGCTTGGGCTTCGGTCTTACCTTGGCTCACCTCCCCTGTTCTGCTTGGTGTGAGCGTGGGCGCGGCTCCTTTTGTACACCGACACGATGGATTTCTATTTATATGATGAGTATAAGGATATGTCCCTCTATGAATTTTGTGAGGTTTGCAAGTTGCCCTTTTTGGGCAGCGTAGAGGAACCACATCGTAATGATGTGGAGGGGTTTATTGATACAATAGTTGTAGGGGAAACGAGGAAGGTTTCCGACGCAAGAATTACTAGCATACACTTTCCTGTTCTATGTTACTTTGCAATATTTGCTAGTAGATGCTTAATTGGTCGCGGAAACTGTGGCAACCTTAGTGCCCCTGATATTGTTATTTTGTGCCATGCCTTGTTCCGTGATGACACATTTAGTATGGGCACTATTTTTGCAAAGCGGTTAAATCTTAACCACACGAAGGGCCCCATCTTGGGAGGTATCTTCGCCTCGTGCCTCGCTGCACATTTTAACATACCTATTAGGCTTTATGAGAAAGAAGAAAAGTTGTTGCCTCCTGTTTTTCTAAACTATAAGAGTATGGTAGCACATGATTTTATCGTTAAGAATAGGGAAAAGACGCTTAAGTACAAACTGATATTTGATAAAATTCGCCCTGAGATTATTACTTTGTTGTTCCTTCCTTGTTTTACTTATCTGTTGGAAAGTACCTTGTTCCGCCGGAGGTCATTCACGCCTACCAAAACCCCACACCAGCTACTGAGCCAGAGCCGGAACCACAATTTGATCCTTCACGACAGTCTGTTTACCAGTGGGATCCGGAGGAGATTGCTAACCAGTGGCAACCCAAGGCTGCTTCTCAGTATGACCCCAACTACAACTTTGGATATCTGCCAGGCCAGCCATGTCAGTATACCAACTTAGGCCAAAAGCCTAAGCTTGGGGGAGTACGTATTTCTCACCGACATTACATTCATATTGACACACTCATGCTAGTTGTCGGTGCTCATACTTTTTCATTGTACTATCCATGCTAGTTTATTTTCCTTTTTATGCTTTCCTCTTGTGTGTTTGAAAAACCTTAAGAAAAACAAAAAAAAAATTAGTTGTAGCTTTTAGCTAATTTACTTTCCATGCTTGTAGTAGTAGTAATTAAAAGAAAACCCAAAAAGATTTCTTGTTCTTCTTTTGCTTGTTGGGAGCTTTCCCGTGTAAATAGTTTTATTTCCTCTCTTTTCTTTGGGGGTCGATAGGAGAAGACCATTATTAAAATGTTGAAGCGGTTCTTATATGCATTATTGTTGATTTAACCAGGAGCCTATATTACCTTGTCTTCTCCTGTTTATTGAATGCTCGCAGATTCCAGCTTAGTGCAATGCACGTGCACTATTATTATTATACACATCGTTCGGTCGTGCAAGTGAAAGGCAATAATGACGATATATGATGGACTGATTGAGATGAGAGAAGCTGGTATGAACTCAACCTCTCTTGTTTTTGTAAATATGATTAGTTCATCGTTCCTGATTCAGCCTATTATAAAAAAACATATTTGCAATGACAATTAGAGATTATAGTTTCTTATGCCATGCTTAATTAGCTAGGAGTTTATAATGGTTTAACTTGCGTGCCAACATGTTATTAAAATGGTTGTGATGTGGTATAGTACGGTGGTTTCCTCCTTTGAATGATTCAAGTGGCTTGACTTGGCACATGTTCGCGCATGTAGTTGAAACAAAATCAACATAGCCTCCATGATATTTATGTTCGTGGTGGATTATATCCTACTCATGCTTGCACTCAATGTTTATTAATTTTAATGCATGTTCATGACTGTTGTTGCTTTCTAGTTGGTCGCTTCCCAGTCTCTTTCTAGCCTTCACTTGTACTAAGCGGGAATACTGTTTGTACATCCAATCCCTTAAACCCCAAATTATTCCATATGAGTCCACCATACCTTCCTATATGCGGTATCTACCTGCCGTTCCAAGTAAATTTGTACGTGCCAAACTCTAAACCTTCAAATCAAATTCTGTTTTGTATGTTCGAATAGCTCATGTATCAATTAGTGTTGTCTGTATCTTCCATGCTAGGCAGGTTATTCTCAAGAGGAGTGGACTCCGCTCCTCACTCACAAGAAAATGGCTAGTCACCGGGATGCCCATTCTCATGCTTTAAGCAAATCAAATCAAAATAATTGCAAACAAAACTCCCCCAAGATTGTTGTTAGTTGGAGGCACCCGTTGTTTCACGCAAGCCAAGGATTGATGCTTGTTGGTGGAGGGGGAGTATAAACTTTACCATTCTGTTTGGGAACCGCCTATAATGTGAGTAGCATGGAAGATATCGAGATCTCTCGGTTGTTATGTTGAGAATGAAAGTATGCCGCTGAAAAATATTATTCATCTCTATTTCAAAAATCGAGCTCTGGCACCTCTAAAAATCCCTGCTTCCCTCTGCGAAGGGCCTATCTATTTACTTTTATGTTGAGTCATCACCCTCTTATTAAAAAGCACCAGCTGGAGAGCACCGCTGGCATTTGCATCCATTACTATTAATTTATATTGATTATGACTATGACTGGATCTCTTTTACCATGAATTACAATGTTTAGTCAGTCCTTGATCTTCAAAGGTGCTATGCATTTATGTTTTGCGGTCTCAGAAAGGGCTAGCGAGATACCATCTTGTTATATCATATTATGATTGTTTTGAGCAAGTGTTTTCATCCAAGATTTATTATTATTGCTCGCTAGTTGATTATGCCATTGATATGAGTAACCATAAGACCTAAATGTTATTGTGAATATAGTTAGTCATAATCTTTGCTGAAAACTTGAATGCTGGCTTTACGTATTTAAATCAATAAAGAGGCTAGCCAACTCGCTCCCAGAACGCTCCCCCGATTTGCAGCTTCGTTGGCCGTTGGATCTTAGTGAAAACCCGTTTTGGACGTTGGATCGGGACACTGGATGTTATTACTTCTGACCGCACGGTTGTTTTTCCACGTCCGTGACTGGTGGGCTCGTCCGAACTTTCTATTGGCTGGGTGAACTCCTGGCGGGTGCGAACGAGCGTATCCTTGCGCGCCGCGCGGCTTCCTCTGCCCCAAACTCTACACCCCACCCCAATCCCTCCAGCCACCGCTGCCCCACCCATGTTTCTCCTCGCGCGCTCACCCGGACCAGCCGCCGCCGCACCGCTGGGGCTCGTCCGCCACGGGTTTCCACGAGGAAGGAGCAGCGACGGGGTAGGCTCCAAGCGGTGCACACTTCATGGGGAGGCTAGGAACCAGAAGGTGATGGGGTCAGATCTGGCGGTGGTAGGTCGAAGCTCGATCCCGAGGCCTAGACGGGGAAGGTCAAAAAATAGAGAGACCGGATGGAGGTGGTCGAGGCGGAGGACCGCCAGGCGGCGATCTCGAGCTTGAGACGGTGAGATCCCTTTCCCCATCTCTATCTCTCAGTTTCTTCCTCTCGAAATCTTCATTTATCGCCTCTCGCCCTTAGCACAATTAGCGTCACCGGCCATTGTGTGGGTTGGAGCACGAGGCAGCGCTCCCGTCGCTATGTGGTGGAGCTGCGTAGGAGGGGAGCAGGCTGGCAACAGGGATTGGTTCTTCAGTTCATTTGCTGCAGGACTGAATGTTCTATGGGTTGGAGCAGAGGTTGTTGAGCAGCATCTGAGATTGGGTGAGTGCTCAGGTTCTATAACTGAGTTTTCTTCAAGTATGGCTGTAGTAATTCAAAGAAAAACAAATAGCATGCAAATTTGCTTGTTTCATCTAAATCAAGGAATTTTATAATGTGCAAATCAACATCATACAGTATACAACAGCGAACGGAGATACTAACCACACGATCTCATTATGTGTTGCACGCGAGATCGCAGGGTGCAGCTTGATAGTGCCGGCATGGATGCGTGTTAACCATAGCATCGAAGGCAATCTTCCCCCTCCCGAACTGCCATAGGCGCAGCAGCGACGGCGTAGCCACGATTGCTGGAAGTCTCCTCCATGTTCGATCTCGGTAAACTGACTGTCGTTCCCCACGCCACTCTCGCATGATTCAATGGAACTTAAATTTCGAGTGCTACAATCAACCCGTTTGCCTGTTTGCACATCTGTATTTCGGTTATAAAAATTGACTCGTCCTTTAGTTCGTTATTACTCAGGTCACCGCAGCACTGACCTTCTATTAGGTATACACACACCAAAATTTCCATGCCACTAGAAATATTTGCATTCTTTTAATGGGTCGAGTCACACAAAAGGTTGAACTTTCAATGCTTTTTACTCAGCATAAATTTATTTTCTGTAGTCGAAGACTATTGACAATGTGTGGAATCTGGCAAATCATTTTCAGTTTTGAGTTCATCTGAGTCAGGCTCTGTATCAAATTGTCTTCAGTGTAGCATTCACTTGAGTTGGATTTTGTATTGGTTTATATTTTGTGGTAGAATATCCCATATCGTGTACTCTGGGACCAGGTCTATTTCAACACACGCGAACCCATTGACCTCCCATTTTCCTGGGGAGCGTTGCATGTCGGAAAAGTTAGGGGTTGCGTCACACAAAGTTCTGCATTGACACTTGGAAAGTAAGTGAAGTGATATGCCATTTGCTGAGGCTATCTACAATCCTGTTAAAAGGCAACTGCTAAACACAGAAGGGCAATGGAATTCAATTTGTAGATATTCACAGTTTGATAAATTATATTAGTGGTATTTCTTGTATTTATATAAGGAAAACAAAAATAGCTACCTTTGTGTGAATTACAGTGCTAATGATCAGTTCTTTGTCTCAGGCATGAATGTACAGATTCAAGATTTCCTTTCACGTAGGCTTGGTCAGTTGGCCACTTCAATTCCCACTTCCTGTCATGTGATCTTGATGTGGATACTTCGACATTACATACAAAATATGACGCATTCTATAGAAGTTACTAATGGTCAAAATTTTACTGAATCCGTCACTTGCTTACTCCTATTCACATTTCAGCCTCCTTGCATGGTAGAGCATAGCATGGTTCCTGATGTTCCATTCTAACTACCTAATATTTTTAGGACACTGGTGTTAATTTGGTTTTTTGGGAAATGGAATGCCTAAGATACACTGTCCTTTTGTTCCAAAAATAACCGCAAAATCATTGACACATTGTTGTGTGTTTTATGACATCTGTTGTTTATATCTTCGAGTGACTAACTTCTAGTTGAAGTCGAGATTGCTTACTGATCACATGCTTTAGGCAGTAGTAATTACAATCTTCATCTCTGTTTGAGAAGCAAAGACGAATTATTTTGAACTGCGGATTAGTTGAGTTAGGAGCTACATGTACCAGTTTTGTCTGATCAACCACGAGTTCTATTGTAATCCTTTTTGATACATTTTTTAGATTTTTGTATCCAGCTGAATCTTTGTGTTCCGCCGTGGCCGTGATATCTCATGCGTTATCATCCAGCTGAACCTTTATTTACAATGTCGTAATATCTCATGCGTTATCATTCATTCATTCTTATTTTAGGTGATGCATTGACCTGAACGGCATGGTGGTAAGGCATCATAATAGGTGCTATTATTGGCTAGAATGGCGCCGTGGTAAGGCATTCTAAGGTTCCATATGATTAGTGTTTGGGTGACTGTTGTTGATTCCTACACCGAGTTGTGTTGCTGTACAAATAGCCTCTCTTGTTGGTGGTGCCACGGTGTCCCTTCCAGGTTAGCAGCAACCTTTTCCCCATCATTCCCATATTTTTTCTTAACTTACATACTGAGCTGTAGGTTCGTCGGACCTGTTGCATAAGGCGGAACAAGAATAAGAACATTTATCAGTTTTTTCATGTGCAGGTTCAGCAGCGGGCAATGCTCAAGACAGAGTTGGGTGCACATCATATATATACATATGTTGTCGCGTCTTAATAAAGGGAGATGAGCAGAAGTAGAGATGAGATATCTATCATTGTCATCCTTCCTGACTTGTGTTTGTCATCTCTCGTCATCGCTTCGCTTCCTTCGTTGGTTGTCGCTTCTTTGTACCTTTGTTGTAGTTTAGAGATTGTAATATATTTTCCATGGATACAATTGAATCGACACCCAATTTGCTATATAATTTTTCAGCTCTCTCTCATAGCGATTCATACAAAATATCATGCATAATGGTCCCGTTTAAGTAGAATATAACCATTGGATTATTCAAACTTTGCTCGTGTTTCGCAGGCACCATAACTCTAATCCGACATGAGCGGTGCAACCATGACAAAGGAGCAAGTGGAATCGCAAGATAGAGATAGACACAAGTAGCATATAACTGGTCATATTTCTACAATGACCACACTACTTATGGTCTTTGGAAGAGAAGGCATCGATGATAGTGGGCTTGGTGATGAGGGCATCCATACAAAGAGATTAATTCACAACTCGTTCTTGATAGGTTGTACAAATATACAAGGTATTACTATTTCCTTTTATGTTTAAATAGCTTTGTGAGTACAATTATATGAAAATTCTGCGATTCATGGTGCGGAGCGAGCATCTTTGTTTTCTGATGAAAATACTTAGTTTCATGCCTCCATAGTATTATTTAGAGGCACAATCCAATGAGAGATTCCTACTTATAGCTAGCTAATATATAGCGTTTGATGGTACTGTATGATGTTGTAAATACAAAATATGCTGCATGAGCATTACTTTTATTTTGAATTTAATTTAGTGTTCGAGCCTCTTTTACATATTAAGTGTAATATCACAGACTTCTTTCAGAGTTAACTGGCCATGCAAAAACTGTTGTGAAGGCATTAAATGGTACTCCCTCCGTCCCAAAATAAGTGTCTCAACTTTGTACTAGCTTTAGTTTAAAGTTGTACTAAGGTTGAAACACTTATTTTGGGACGGAGGGAGTATATGTTTTAGGCCTGCTTTTGTTCACTTTTTTCCTTTCCAAAGTGGAATAAGAAAAAGAAAGTCAAAATAGGCTCAACCATGACTACTCTTCTCTTGTGTTCACCATTATATATTGTTAGACCTGAACCATTTGATTGAGGAGAGGTGTGTCAAATAAACTCCCCTATTCAAAGCTGACTCCAAACACATGTGGTCTCCTTTTGAAAGTGATTATATCTGTCATGCTCTTCAATACCAATGTGGACATATCGCCACTGATTTTCCACCATCAAGTTAGCCTACCTGCACATCATGCAAGGCTCATGGCTCAGTGTTACAATAGCTATGTTGTTTCTCCCACATCAACCATGCGGTCGTTACTAAAGCTTAGTTGTTGAATCTGTACGTGCTCCATTGCGCACAAGAAAGTAGTGACTATTTATTTGCTTAAACAATATGTCGAGCCACCAATTTTTGCCCGTCCTGCTAATATTCCTTTATGGATGTATCGCACAAATTTCAGTTATTGGATATCAAATGTAGGTTCTCTATTCAGAGCTGGGTCCAACGATATGTAGTCCCCTTTTCCAAGCTAATGTAGGTTCTCATGTCTGTCCTATCCATAGGTATTATGGTGTCTCAGTTTTGTCACCAGCCTCTTTCACCAACCCGTAAACTATCTGTCTCTAGGTCTCCCCAACTGTCTTTGGGTTTAGAAAACAAATAACTATTTTTGGACTTATTCTCGCTTTCAGCTACTTTGTAGGTATTATGTGTGTTGTTAGGGATCTGATATCGTGTAGTTCCGTGGATTTGTAAGGTCAGTCGATCCATTGTTCTTGCCATGTGTTACTTTTTCTCATTACTGTGATCGTCATTGCTCTTGACATCGATTGTTCTTGCTTTATGGTTGCCTTTTCAATGCACTTTTATTAGTTCTAATATATTAATTTTAATATGCTTGACTGACCATATTATATATTTCACGTCAACGGGGTGGTTAAGTGTTGGTCAAAATATTTTGGTTAAAAACATTGTCTCTAATTATCAAGTGTATACAGTTGAATCTTCTTGACTGACTATTTTGTAGCCTCTCTTAGTTGTACAGTATTAATTCTTAAAACTGGAAAAATTAGTTAAATTTAATGAGTTGTTTCACTGTTTTCAAATAAGTAGTTTCAGCCCTCACTGTGTCCTGAAGCTTATTCTTACTGCCTTTTTATGATTGCTTTATGCTTTAACAAGCTTAAATGTAACTATTGGCATATAATCTCATGGCTTAAAATCTTAGT
Organism: Aegilops longissima; assembly: GCA_021605205.1. Lineage (NCBI taxonomy): Eukaryota > Viridiplantae > Streptophyta > Magnoliopsida > Poales > Poaceae > Aegilops > Aegilops longissima. The sequence goes on from CM038676.1 coordinate 158,044,476, forward strand.
TGAAAATGTATTAAAAGTTATAAGATTTGGAGTGTGCACTATATTTCATCGATGGTATTCCCGATGAATCGAATGTTAAGACACATGAGCGATCACAGGTTGTACATTCGATTCGGGAAATGCTTTTATCTTGCAGGCCAGTTTTACATTTACTTTTTCAATAATGAGATGACCATGAACAGAGATCAAGTTTTTTGCCTTGGCATTACTGCTGTTGTGTACAGATGGTTACTAAAAGAAGGATTCATAGTGGCATACCATCACTCGACAGATGCTTTAACCGCAAGAACTGTTGTTAATTTTTTCCCCTTTCCTCCAATGATGGTAGTTCTTCTTTGATTCTAGAAGCCGCAAAGGAGTGAAGGGTAGAGATTTCCTTCGTTGTTGAATTGGTGGGATTGTCACCAAGTTAGTGTTGCAGATTGTTTCTATTTTAGAGCAAGAAGCCAAATCATGTTGTTCATTGTAAATTTTGAAAAACTTGTTCTGTATTGTCACTTCTATATCTATTATAAACTTACATTCCTGGTGTGGTACTTATCAATCTTGGTTTGCCCTTCCATTTCAAGTTTTCCCTTCCATTGGAGCAGACTTGAAATGTCCTTGTTTCTTCAATTGATTTGTCATTTCATGTTTGCATCGAGGGAGCCTCCTGGAGGTAAGTCTCCCTTCGCTCCTGACTGCTCTCTCTCAATAATCTCCTTCTGATCTGGCTATTTATGCACCTCTGTATGTCATTGGTGTTCTTCTAATTTGCAGGGATTATAGCAAGCAACCGTAGGTGGGTGAGTTCTTTCTTCTTGCATGAAATTGTTCTATAGATTCCTCAATGCTTTGTTCATGACTTTGTTCTTATTTTATCCTTTTTTTACTTTCCAGTTTCGATGCAATGGATATTGATTGTGGTAGTTAAGTGTAAAAAATGGGACACTTATTTTATTTTTCATGATGGGTAGATTTGATGGGTGGTACTCTCACTGCTTAGAAAAAAGAATGAAGGGTCGACATTTACAGTCATGCTGCCTTGCACAATTCCTGCAAGAAGATGTACAGATAACAGGCAAAACTCCTGTAACAAAACTTTTAGTGAGTACTACATCGGTCTGACTGCTGAAATACCACACTTTGGAAAAAAAGGCAAAAAGGTTTTACGGCTGAGGGATGGGAAGTATATACCAAAGAATGTAGTTTACAGTTTCCCCATTTGTTATCAGCTAAGGTGTTTATTTGTTGCTTCTTGTCTGCAATGTATGTAATCAAGAATCAGGAAAGCATACCAGTATATTGCAATTCCAAAACTTGGAAAAATGAGAAGGATGCCCAAACCTATAGAGTTGTATTTAGCACTACATGTTGCCACTGCGTTATTCTGCCATGTAATGTTCTTATACAAATATGTTTTTTTTCAAACTTAAATTTCTCAACACGATAGCCATATTTTTAACTAAAAATATATGCTCCCTTAACTGGTCTATACATGTTATACAAAATATGTTTTTTTTCAAACTCAGGTTTCTCAATGTGATAAACACATTTTCAATATAGCATGATTCAACATATGGGCTTTCTACTACCAATATTTAATATGTCCTTGCAAAATGAAACTATTTTCATCGACAACATGTCTTTAGCGGGTCTCTACGCCATTTGGCGCAACGGGTCAACTAGTTTACAACAACAAGAGCAAACAAAGTTTGTAAAAGTTTTTCTTTATCACTTTCAGTTTATCAGCTGAATTGCTTGAGGACAAGCAAAGGTTTGAGCTTGGGGGAGTTGATACGTATCCATCGTATCTAATTTTCCAAACACTTTTTCCCTTGTTTCGGACTCTAACTTGCATGATTTGAATGGAACTAACCCGGACTGACGTTGTTTTCAGCAGAATTGCCATGGTGTTATTTTTGTGCCGAAATAAAAGTTCTCGGAATGACCTGAAACTTCACGGAGATTATTTTTGGAAATAATAAAAAATACTGGTGAAAGAATCAAGGCCAGGGGGCCCACACCCTGTCCACGAGGGTGGGGGGCGCGCCTACCCCCCTGGGCACGCCCCTGCCTCGTGGGCCCCTTGGTGCTCCACCGACCTCAACTCCAACTCTATATATTCACGTTCGGGGAGAAAAAAATCAGAGAGAAGGATTCATCGCATTTTACGATTCGAAGCCGCCGCAAGCCCTAATCTCTCTCGGGAAAGCTGATCCGGAGTCCGTTCCGGGCTCCAGAGAGGGGAATCCGTCGCTGTCGTCATCATCAACCATCCCCCATCACCAATTTCATGATGCTCACCGCCGTGCGTGAGTAATTCCATCATAGGCTTGCTGGACGGTGATGGGTTGGATGAGATTTATCATGTAATCGAGTTAGTTTTGTTACGGTTTGATCCCTAGTATCCACTATGTTCTGAGACTGATGTTGCTATGACTTTGCTATGCTTAATGCTTGTCACTAGGGCCCGAGTGCCATGCTTTCAAATCTGAACCTATTATGTTTTCATGAATATATGTGAGTTCTAGATCCTATCTTGCAAGTCAATAGTCACCTACTATGTGTTATGATCCCGCAACCCCGAAGTGACAATAATCGGGACCGCTCCCGGTGATGACCGTAATTTGAGGAGTTCATGTATTCACTATGTATGCTTTGGTCTGGTACTCTATTAAAAGGAGGCCTTAATATCCCTTAGTTTCCAGTAGGACCCGGCTGCCACGGGAGGGTAGGACAAAAGATGTCATGCAAGTTCTTTCCCATAAGCATGTATGACTATATTCAGAATACATGGCTACATTACATTGATGAATTGGAGCTAGTTCTGTATCACCCTATGTTATAACTGTTGCATGAATTATCACATCCGTCATAATTCTCTGTCACCGATCCAATGCCTACGAGCTTTTCACATATTGTTCTTCGCTTATTTACTTTTCCGTTTCTACTGTTACAATCACTACAAAACTATCACTATTACTTTTGCCACCGTTACCGCTATTATCATAATACTTTGCTACTAAATACTTTGCTGCAGATATTAAGTTATCCAGGTGTGGTTGAATTGACAAATCAACTGCTAATACTTGAGAATATTCTTTGGCTCCCCTTGTGTCGAATCAATAAATTTGGGTTGAATACTCTACCCTCGAAAACTGTTGCGATCCCTTATACTTGTGGGTTATCGCAAAGCTTGAGAGATTTCTAAATAAGGAACTCTCCTCCTAATATTTTCACTATAAGATTGATAATCCCTAGATTCCAAACTATGCATAGTTTCTTTATCACGGAGTATATCTTCAATCGGAGGGTGTTCAACATCTTTTTGATAGAAAGCAAAGATATCACTAGCTTCTTGTATTATAAAATCAAAATTCCCGCACAAGGATAATGGTGGCAATCTTTTTAGCCATTGGATGACTAATATTGGGAAGTTCATAAAACACCTTTTTGCAATGCAGGATGAATATGCACAAATTTTCTTTCTAATTTCTCAACAAGCATAACAATGGCATCCGCATAACAATTTGTATCGAGAAGAATAGATCTAAAATTCATGAAACTAGGCATGCTATCATCGAACGGCATCAACATGCCGTGGTGGTGCCGTGGTAAAAAATTTGTCCCATTTGGGGCAGGTTTGGGTATAAGCTTCTCACATACCAGAGCTTCTGACAAAAAGCCTCATGGTTCCGGTAGGGATTGTGCCTCCTTGGTGTATGAAACAATATTCGTTGCCTCTTCCTTTTTTCAAATTTTTTCCTAGTGGCAACATAGATCCACGGGAGTGTCGTGTTAAAATTTGCAATTTTGGAGTTCGGTTGGACATTTTTATACATTAACTGAGTTTTCTAGGCAATTTATGTGCATAATTCAAATTTGAACTACATGCACATGCTCCAGTGCAGAAAAATGGCTTGACATATTAAATGTGTGTCCTTGGGTGCATGCTTAGGTCCCATGCAAGAAATGGGAATTAATTTCAAACACTAGGGCACTGTTCATTGCCGGCAAAACATTGAGATACTTTATTTATAAATTCTAGTAAATCCAAAACTCATCTGAAATTCACGAAACATGGCATGCTATCCTGGAATGGCACCCGGTATGCTGTGGTATTTTTCATGTCCATTTTGAGAGAAGGCGCGCTCGAATAACAACCAACAAAGGCATTTTGAAACAAATAGCTGCCACTTTAACATCGTAAACATTTTGTATAATTTAAATCGTGTGCATTCTGTTAACCATTCGTGTGACGCAACGCGTCACTCTTTTAATGGCTAGGAGGTGCAGTGCGGACAGCTACTTGACTGAACGGGAGGCGTGCGAGCGTAGTCCGCTGCGCAGGCTGACCAGACGCGTGCAAGCAGTCCTCCAATTTGCAGGCTCACCGGCAAGCGTGCGAGCTGTACGCTGCGTAGGCTTACTGGGAAGCAAGCCCTTTGACTTCCATGGTCGCCCGCCTTGCTCGCATCCTCTAAATTAATGGCGCCCGAGCCACTGTTTAATACGGGCGGCCTTACTGTTCGCTTCCCATTCCCCTCCCGCAGCCCTCCACAACCGCCATGTCGCATAAAGATCATCTGCCACTAGTCTTCCAGTTTGGTGAAGTGGACTCTGAGCCAGATGAGATAGAAAATAAGGAGGAATGGGGCCTCATGGACATGGCCCAGAACGAGCTGGCCGTAGCGGTTGCTACACCCGCGCCTGTCCCAGCTCCCATCCTCGTAGCAATGACGGGCTAGTCGCCAAGCACTATCGTAGAGTTGGAAGCGGCGGGCGTTAGCGAGGTCTCCGCAGATGCTACTTCTTGAGCTTGCGTTGGTTTTTCCCTTGAAGAGGAAAGGGTGATGCAGCAAAGTAGAGATAAGTATTTCCCTCAGTTAGAGAGCCAAGTTATCAATCCAGTAGGAGACAACACACAAATCACCAATACCTACACAAACAATCAAACACTTGCACCCAACGCGATAAATGGGTTGTCAATCCCTTCACGGTCACTTGCAAAAGTGAGATCTGATAGAGATAGATAAACAAAAGATAAAATATTTTTGGGTTTTTTGGTTTATAGATCGGAAAGTAAAAGATTGCAAAATACTAGCTCGGAAACTTATATGATGGAAAATAGACCCGGGGGCCATAGGTTTTACCAGAGGCTTCTCTCAAGATAGCAAATAATACGGTGGGTGAGCAAATTACTATCGATCAGTTGATAGAAAAGCGCAAAGTCATGACGATACCCAAGGCAATGATTATGAAATATAGGCATCACGTATGTGTCAAGTAGACCGACTCATGCCTACATCTACTACTATTACTCCACACATCAACCGACTCCTGCCTGCATCTAGAGTATTAAGTTCATGAATAACAAAGTAACGCTTTCAGTAAGATGACATGATGTAGAGGAATAAAATCAAGCAATATGATGTAAACCCAATCTTTTTATCCTCGATGGCAAAAATACAATACGTACCTCGCTACCCCTACTGTCACTAGGTGAGGACACCGCAAGATTAGACCCAAAGCTAAGCACTTCTCCCATTGCAAGAAAAACCAATCTAGTTGGCCAAACTAAACCGATAGTTCTAAGAGAATTACAAAGATATCAAATCATGCATAAAAGAATTCAGAGAAGACTCAAATAATATTCATAGATAAGCTGATCATAAATCCACAATTCATCGGATCTCGACAAACACACCGCAAAAGAAGATTACATCGGATTGATCTCCAAGAACATCGAGGAGAACATAGTATTGAGAATTAAAGAGAGAGAAGAAGCCATCTAGCTACTAGCTATGGACCCGTAGGTCTGAGGTAAACTACTCACGCTTCATCAGAAGGGCAATAGAGTTGATGTAGAAGCCCTCCGTGATCGAATCCCCCTCCGGCAGGATGCCAGAAAAAGGCCCAAGATGGGATCTCACAGGAACAGAAGGTTGCGGCGGTGGAGAAGTGTTTTCGTGGATGCTTTTGGTGGTTTTGGAATATATGTGAATATATAGGGCCAAGGGTTAGGTCAGAGGAGTCCCGAGTAGGAGGCAAGGCAGGGTCCCCCCCCCCTAGGGCATGCCCTCCCCCCTTGTCCCCGCCTTGCGGCTCTTCTGTCTTCTGGTCCAAGAAAAATCATCGTGAAGGTTTTATTCCGTTTGGACTCCGTTTGGTATTCCTTTTCTGCGAAGCTCAAAAACAAGGAAAAAGAGAAAGTGGCACTGGGCTCTAGTTAATAAGTTAGTCCCAATAATAATATAAAATAGCACATTAATGCATATAAAACATCCAAAACAGATAATATAATAGCATAGAACAATCAAAAATTATAGATACGTTGGAGACGTATCAGCGGACCAGCACGAGCTTGTGTACATGCCAGCACTAGGGCCCGTGCTCGTGCCCGTGCGCGCCCCTGCACCCAGCGTGGCACCAGTCCCCATGTGTTTGCCTGCACCTACCGCGGCCATGCCCGTGCATGTGCCCCCCTCAGCGGCATGGGATGTCGCCGTCGACCGCTACCTCGCAGCGCCGCAAGTTGCCGTCCTCCCGGGCCCCGCCCGTCGATCGCGCTACGACATGATGTTTTATTTCCAAGTGAAGAACATTTTCTGCTGCCTTGAAGACTTCAACAACAGCGTCCCGGAGGGCGACAACGCCAGTGCGGCACCCTGCCTCCGCCACTGCCAGAATTAGTTTTTCTTTTGGTTTAATACGGTATCTCGATCATCTGAATATAAATTTGCAATGTGACTGAATGAAAGACTTTGTTTGAACAAACTTGCGTTTTTCTCTGTGTATGTACAGACTTATTAAACATTTTTCGTTAAAAGAAACATCAATGGTTTTTAAATATAAAACACTCATCACAAACATTTTAGATATAACACCCGTATGCAAACCGACAACTTCCCAAGGAAGCCAAGGGAAAATGTGTCGAGCAAGATTTGTGCAGCTCTTGATCGCAAACGATTTAGATATAACACCCGTATGTAAACCGACAGCTTCCCCAGTAAGCCATGGGAAAATGTGCCGAGCAGAATTTGTGCAGCTCTTCATTGCAAACGTTTTAGATAGAACACCCATATGCAAAGTGAGAGCTATGGTCTTCCCCAATAAGCCAAGGGAAAATTCGCCGCGCAGGATTTGTGCATCTCTTCAATGCAAATGGTTCAGATTGGATATGGTATGCAAAGTGGAACTTTGCCGCTAAGCCAAGAGAAAATCTGGCACGCAGGATTTATACAGCCCTTCCACGCAAACGTTTTTTTGGATGATCCGTGTGCAACCACGTACATATAATTTGACAGATTTGCATCTGACATATTGGGTATATTGCCATTTGTCAAACTGGAATAATTGACATTTGTTGATCTAGTAACATTGCCCGTTGTCAACCTTGTAACCCTGCCATTTGTCAAAATATGCAGCTAAAACTCACTAGTACTATCTAATTTGCAACTAAAATTCAGTAAGCATATATTTCATTCATAGATTAAGCAGTCGTTCTTTATACAAACAGCTCAACTTGATAGCTGAACCGAACAAACATTTCCCCAATTGTTACCAACCACGTACTGAAATAGCTAGGTCAACTATATATACTAGCTAATTTTAAGTACGTAGTACAGTTCAACCACATCTATAGTCAGATGAACTGAAAAAATAGCCCCTAAATACTACTACTACGGAGGGGCTTTGTACTACTACCGGCAGCCTCTCCTCTGCCGAGCGCGCTCATTAAGAGGCAAAGGATGAGGAGCCTACCGACGTGCTAGACAAGTGCAATATGGTGTCTGCTGCTGCTGCATCTTTAGCGACGCTCACCTCGAACACCCTCTGCCGCTCCAGACGACCCCTCTTGAAGCGGAGGGACTCCTCATGGATCTCCCGATTCCTTGCCTCTGCGACGGCATGTGCTGCGGCAACGGCGGCGATAAGGCTCTTTCCATGCTCGATGAGGCGCTCCTCCTTCTCCCGCATGAACTCGATGTAGCACGCAAGCTCGCTGACGCACGTCCGGGCCTCCACCTCGGCCTCCCGCCTTCGGACAGCTGTGGAGGAGTAGGAGATGACCCCGACGGTCGATGGTGAGCTGGCGGCCACGACCGATGATGGGGTGGCGGCCTTGACCACCACATCCCGCCTTCGGGCCATGATGGCGGAGCGGGTGATGGCCATGGTGGCCGACAGTGGGGTGGCAGCCATGACGGCCACCTCCTGCCTTCGGGCCATGGCGGCAGAGCGGGCGATGGCCCTGGCTTTCGATGGAGGTGTGGCGGCCACGACGGTAGACGGTGGGGTGGCGGCAACAGTTGCCGGCAACAGCTGCCGACGGGTAGCGACGGCGGAGCGTGTGGTGGGTGTTCCGCGCACACCCAACAGGGACGCCCCGTGCACTACGCTACGCCGGGGACTGCGCCGCCGCGGTGAGCCTCCCAGCTGGAGCTGTCCTCTGATGACGATGGAGTGGCTGAGCGATGATGACGGACCGGTGCCATTGGTGATTATGGGAGAAGCTGACGAGATAAGCTACAGGGAGGGAGGGGAAAATGCGATGCAGGACTCGCTGGCCGTGAGGGTTTATATAGCGGGCCGATAAGCATTGGGATTTTGGGAGATTTCACTGAGTCGGGCGGGAAGCTTGCACGGGAATTTGCGCGGTTGCGCAAGAACAAGTTTACCGATGATTCATTGGCGCCACTTCGAGCCACCAATTGACTAAAAGAACGCCCCGCGCGCTGCTCAAGCTTGCGCTCGAATCCGTCTGCGGCAGCGGGGTGACAAGACATGGGAGAGGAGGAAGAAAGGACACGTACACGTACGGTTAATAAAAAAATGTTTGCGATTTAATTACCTACTACCCCCGTCCTGGTTTATAAGTCATCTTTGTATTTTTGCGCCAAATTTTGACTAGAGATTTAACTAATAAAATACGAATGCATGTCGCCAAAGATTATATCGTTGGATTCGTATTTGAACATAGTTTTAAATTATATAATTTTTATAACATGCATTAACATTTTCTTAGTTAAATTTAAGTTCAAAATATGGCACAGAATATAAAGGGGACTAATAGACCAAGACGGAGGTAGTAGCGCACGGCCGCTCTCTACGCATCGTCGCAACTGTCGGCCGGCTTGTAGACGACCATTCCCTGTGTGTTCAACTTCTCTATGTGTGTGGTTGCTCCTGGTTGAGGCAGTCGAGGCGCGCTCTGCTCATGTCCCGCCACGCGTGCTCTGCTCTCGCGTCCCTCCGGGCACTCTGCCCTTGTCCCTCCACGCGCGCTGCCGGTGTTTGGGGCCGGCGCACGATCACATACGTTCGTGCTGCCATTATGTATGCGGTTGCGCCAGGCGCGCCGCCACGATGCAGTTACCCGCTGCAAAAACTGCCATGCGGACGCGCCGACAATCCAGGCCTCCCGGCCCCCATTTATTCCTGCGGCCATTTACCTTCATCCCTCGCGCACACGACACAATAAGCATACCCACGACGACACATACGGAGAGGACATCCGGCGGTTCTAATGGCACTCCCCGTGGCTCCAATGGCGCTCCCAGCGGCCGACGACGACAATGGGAGGCAGTTCACCACGCATCACGTAGTGGACAACCACGTGAGGGGGAAGAATCTCTCGGTGGTGTACACGAACGAGCCGGTCTCGGTGTAGAGCTCCATCCAAACTATGGAGCAGTTGCTTGCTGAGGACAAGTACCAAGTGGTCGGCTTTGACCTCAAGTTCACCAGTGGTCATGTCGGGCACGATCAGAACATTGTCGTCGCCTAGTTGTGCGTACGACATGGTGTCCTCGTCTACCACTACCACCTGGCCATGCGAGTGTTTCTCTAGGTTTATCAATAGCTCTGACTACAGTTTCACTATAGTGGACACCACCAGCGATCTAAAAGCACTCAAGGTTTTAGCCTTGACCTGCCAGAATCTTGTCAACATCTGTGACCACTACAAGGTCTGGGGCAATGACAACAACAAACAGAACTCTGTGGTTGACCTCGCCTCAGCCATCATCGACCCCTACTACATGAATATGAAGGATGAGAGCAAGAAGGACATGAACGACTGGCACAGTGCTTGGCATCAAAGACTAGATGAAGAACACGTCAAGTACGCGGCCAAGACGCGTACACAAGCTATGAGATGTATAGGCGGATCGTTGACATGAGGAAGTGTCTTCGTCCTACCCCAGACGAGGGATCGAGCCACAAAGCAGTGGCGGGAGCGTCACAAGAAGTAGATGACTAGACGGTCGTTTCTCCTTGTTTAGAATGCATGCAATTGTTTATTGAGGTGTGTGCAAATGATCTGTACAGTCACTTATGTAATTGGATGTTTATTTCAGTTATATATATATATATATATATCTGTGTGTGTGTGTGTGTGTTATTCTTCTGTAGACAGAGAAAATCACATGGCTTATTAGCAGCAATCTTCTATGTTATTATTGGTCTTCACACACATTTCTGATTACAGACCTGTTTCCCGCGTATCACACACATCTTGTTCAGTTGAACTGTTTCTGTTGTCTTGGCTGATCGCAACCAGTTCATCCGAGTGAATTGTATGCCCTCCATCGCACACACCATGATCTGGCCAACTGTTTTTATTGTGTTGCCTAATCACATATAGTTCATCCTAGTGAACTATATGCCGTATATCGCACACACACACCCTCATCTGGTTACCCGTTTCTGTTGTTCTGCCTCATCGCAAACAGTTCCACTGGATTAACCGTATGCCTCACATCACACATGCAACTCTAATCTGAATTATGTTTGATGTCTCGCCATCACAAACATTTCGTATCTTTTTTGACGGTTTTATTACATCACTGTTTGTGATTAATGCATCACACACAATTTCGTCGAAGGGTCTCTGATTGGACTGTTGCGTTTGGACGAACCTACAGTAGTGCATGTTCCATATCCATAACTAAAGATAGAGAATGTAGCGACCTGACCTCAAACGGTCAAGTCTTTGTGCTTCAGTCTCATCCTTGGATCGGTAATGCTGACACACACAGTACTCGAAGGATTTGTAACACAGTAGCAATCGCACACTTATTACATCAAATGTCTCCAAAGAGAACTTATTACAATAAATATGGCTTAAGGCCATCTAAAATCAATAGCAACGGAAGGCTTGGAAGATAAAGTGAGTCCATCAACTCCAACGACATCACTGAGTGAAAGACAACGACCTATGGCTCCTTACTTGCCATCTGAAAAGTCTGCAACATGAACGTTGCAGCCCGAAACGGGTCAGCACATGGAATATGCTGGCAATGTAACACAAGAGAGTAATGAACAAAATAAATGCTATCACTACATGCATCTTTGGCTGGTGAAGGTTGTACGGTTAATATGTTTTGCGAAAGCCATTTTTTCCCTACAACAAAGGAATAAATTTTATTTAACTATCATGGTGGTTGTTAAACATGGAGAAGGTTTCTCCAACTCAATCCCAATTAAGCATCATCATTAAACCCAATCAAATTATATTAAGAGTGATGAGATCGACATGATAATCCAAGAACTAGATACTCAAGATGTCCATAACCAGGGACACGGCTAACCATGATTAGTTTATACACTCTGCAGAGGTTTGCACACTTTTCCCCACAAGACTCAAATACATCCATGGCCGGAGATTCGAGACACAGTCTTTCTGAAGCATTAACTCTCTACTCTAGGTAGACAATACCACCTACAACCCACTACATCTGCTAGTCTACCTCTTCAAGAGCTTCACGCAACTTACTCAACTATGCCAGAGCCCATAATAGCTTGTGGCTGCACACGGAAGTTTCTAGCATGAACAATCTTATGATCCCTTTGAGCCTGGGTGGCGGGCCTTAGGATGATCACACGGGTCCTCCGGGATATCCTAGGACAACACTGGATTCTCCAGGTGCCCACAAGCAATCCAGCCAGATGTGTATTTAAGTTGCCACCTTAAGTTGAACCATTAGTTAACAAACTCACATCTGTCATGAAATACACTCAAACCCAATCCACGTCTACGAGCATAGCATAGAAGTATAAGCAACGTAGAAGTAACTCCCAAGGTTTGAAAAAAAAACAGGTGAATAGGTACTACCTCATCTACTTCCCAAAACCCTCAAGTTAATCAGATCCTAACCATGCAATTGTTTGAGGATTAATATAATGCAATAAAACTGGGTAGTAAAGACATATGATCAAAGTGTTACTTGCCTTCCTGATGATCCGCGAAACCTAGAGACTCGTAGTAGCACTCTTCGCACTCTGGGTACTCTATCGCAAACAAAAAGCATACAATGAGCACTCAACTAGAAGCACAGGTAAAACTCAAATAAGAAATCTAACCAGAAAGTTCAAGTTAAGAACTCCGGTTTGCAAAAAGAATCAAATCAAACGAAGCAACAGAACTCAAACTGCGAAAGAAACAAGATTCGTTTACTAATCTGGACTTAGGTCAAATTTTACGGTAGCAAAATCTTGTTCAAGTTGGTTAAACAGAAAGAGGTCTTAGAGACAAAAATCTAGGCGCTTGAATCGCCTGATTCCGATAAACGAGCGAAAAGTTATACTAGAACGAAAATTAGGGCAGAAATCGCGATCGAAAAATAATCGCGGAAAACCCTGGAAAAAGAAAAACTGACGAACTGGCTAACGAACGAACGTTCGCTGTCTGCGGTTAACGGATGAAAACCGTTTGTTAAAACGAACGCACGAACGGGCGTTCACTAAATAACTAAACCGGAAAAAAATAACCGAACCGATCTAGATCTAGGGTTTTCGAAAAAAACCGATCGGTTTTCCGACGGAAACCGGCGGCGGCTACCTTGCCGGCGGCGGGTTGGTCGCGCGGCGGCGAGTGGCTGCTGGCGGCGGGCTGCGGCGGTGGGGGCTCGGCGGTGGCGGGGCGGCGGCGAGGCGAAGTCGGCGGCGGCTCCGGTGGCGGAATGCACAAGGTGTGGCTAAGCGGGCGGCGGATCGGGCGAGGCGGGGCTGGCGCTAGGGTTTGGCGCGGCTGGCGGTCCTAGGAGGCTTATAAGGCCGGCCGGGTCAGAGTCCTAGTCGGGCACGGCCCAGTTAGGTCGGTTGACTTTTTTTAAAATAATTCCGCGCAGAAAAACAAAGAAAAGAAATACTAAACGGACTCCAAAAAACCTAAAATAAATTTTCCCCGTCCTCTAATAATCTACAGGACAAGGTGAACATTTATTTGGGCCTCTAATGAAATTTTGAAAAATGCATATTTTCCTAATTCAAATAAAATAGCGATAAAAACTCCGAATAAAATCTTATTTGATTTTAATATTAATTCTCCAATATTTCCCTATTTTGGGGAATTCATTTTTATCCCCTCTCTTTTATTTTCATAAAAGAAATATTCGAAGAGAAAATAATTAAAATCAAACAATCCTCTTTTCAAAATTTGAGAAAACTCAAATGTGAAAATAATGAAATCCCCAACTCTCTCCGTGGGTCCTTGAGTTGCGTAGAATTTCTAGGATCAAGCCAAAATGCAACAAAAATATGATATGCAATGATGATCTAATGTATAACATTCCAAATTGAAAATTTGGGATGTTACAAACCTACCCCCCTTAAGATGAATCTCGCCCTCGAGATTCGGGTTGGCTAGAAAATAGGTGAGGGTGATCCTTTCGTAGGTCTTCCTCTTGTTCCCAGGTGGCTTCATCCTCGGTATGGTGCCTCCACTGAAATTTACAGAAATTCATGACCTTATTGCGTGTGACTCTGCTAGCAAACTCAAGAATCTTGACTGGTTTCTCCTCATACGTCAAATTGGTATCCAACTGAATCTCTTCCAGTGGCACCGTATCTCTCAGAGAAATATCAGCCATCTCTGCGTGGCACTTCTTCAACTGGGAAACGTGGAACACATCGTGAACTCCTGACAATCCTTCGGGCAATTCCAACTTGTAAGCAACTTCTCCCATACGTTCCACAACCTTGTATGGTCCCACAAAACGTGGTGCTAACTTCCCCTTAACTCCAAAACGCTTCACTCCTCGAAGTGGAGATACACGAAGATACACTCTGTCTCCGACTTCATAACCTGTCTCCTTGCGTTTAGAGTCTGCATAGCTCTTCTGCCTAGACTGGGCTACCTTGAGTCTATCGTGTATCAACTTAACCTTCTCTTCAGACTCTTTAATCAAATCTGGTCCAAACAACTGGCGATCTCCAACTTCATCCCACAACAATGGTGTCCTGCACCTCCTTCCATACAATGCTTTGAAAGGGGCCATCTTCAAACTGGCTTGATAGCTGTTGTTGTAAGAGAACTCTGCATATGGCAAATTTACGTTCCAACTAGGTCCACAGTCTAGCGCACAAGCTCTTAACATGTCCTCCAGAATCTGACTCACTCTCTCAGTTTGTCCATCTATCTGTGGGTGAAAGGCTGTACTGAACCCTAGCCTGGTTCTCAAAGTCTCATGCAACTGATTCCAAAACTTTGAGGTAAACTGGGTTCCTCTATCTGATACAATGGTCCTCGGAACTCCATGTAGACATATGATCCTGGTCATGTATATCTTTGCCAACTTAGCACTGGTGTAAGTGGTCTTAACTAGGATGAAATGAGCTACCTTCGTCAAACGGTCGACTACAACCCATATCGAGTCATAGCCTGAACGAGTCCCGGGCAATCCCGTGATAAAGTCCATGCCTAGTTTATCCCACTTCCATTCGGGTATCGGCAATGGCTGTAACTATCCCGCTGGCTTCTGATGTTCTGCCTTCACTTTCTGACATACATCACAAACTGCTACATACTCCACAATATCCTTCTTTATTCCGGTCCACCAGAAACTATCCTTCAAATCCAGATACATCTTGGTATTTCCTGGGTGAATCGAATACGGCGAATCATGGACCTCTTGCAGAATCAACTTCCTGATCTCCGGATCATTAGGCACATATATACGGTCCTCAAACCATAAGGTATCATGTTCATCCTCACGAAATCCCTTAGCTTTTCCTTTGCTCATCCTCTCCTTTATCTCGGCAATCTCCTTGTCCGTCTTTTGAGCTTCTCGGATCTTATCCATCAAAGTTGACTGAATCTCCAGTGCGGCTACAAAACCTCTCGGAACTATTTCCAAACATAGCTCTTGAAGATCCTCTGCTAACTCCTTGGGCAATCCTCCGGTCATGAGTGTATTGACATGACTCTTGCGGCTCAACGCATCGGCTACTACGTTAGCCTTTCCGGGATGATAATGCATCTTCATATCATAATCCTTAATGAGCTCCAACCATCTCCTTTGCCTGAGATTCAACTCTTTCTGCGTGAAGATATACTTCAAACTTTTGTGATCTGTGTACACCTCACAATGGTTTCCGATGAGAAAATGTCTCCATGTCTTCAACGCATGCACTACGGCCGCTAACTCCAAATCATGGGTAGCATAATTCAATTCATGGGGTTTAAGCTGTCGTGAGGCATATGAAACAACTCTTCCCTCCTGCATAAGCACTGCTCCAAGTCCTCGACGAGAAGCGTCGCAATACACCTAGTAATCCTTGCGTTGATCTGGAAGAATCAACACTGGAGCTGTAACCAAGCGTTTCTTCAACTCCTGAAAACTGGCCTCACATTCCTCGGTCCATTTGAACTTGGTGTCCTTCTTCTACAACTCCGTCATGGGCTTTGTAATCTTCGAGAAATTCTCAATGAACCTCCGGTAATATCCTGCGAGTCCAAGAAAACTCCGGATCTCCCCAACTGACGTGGGCGCTTCCCAATTTGTCACAGTGACAACCTTGGTAAGGTCTACTGATATTCCTTCTCCGTATATCACATGTCCGAGGAATCCAACTTCCTTCAACGAAAACTCACACTTGTTGAACTTGGCATATAACTGGTGTTCTCTGAGCTTCCCAAGTACCAGACGCAAATGCTCCTTATGCTCCTCTTCATTCTTCGAGTAGACTAGAATATCATCAATGAACACCACGACGAACTTATCCCAAAACTCCATAAACACCTTGTTCATCATGTTCATAAAATAGGTAGGTGCGTTAGTCAGACCAAATGACATAACAGTATACTCATATAGCCTGTACCTTGTGGTAAAAGCTGTCTTAGGTATATCCTACTCTCGAATCTTCAACTAGTGGTACCCTGATCACAGATCGATCTTGGAAAACACCTTAGCTCCTTGCAGCTGGTCAAACAAATCATTAATCATCGGTAGTGGGTACTTGTTCTTGATCGTCACCTCATTCAATCCTCGATAATCAACAACCATCCTCAATGATCCATCCTTCTTCTCCACTAGAAGCACTGGGGATCCCCAAGGTGACGAGCTTGGGAGAATATAGCCTTTATCCAGTAACTCCTTAATTTGCTTCTTAATTTCCTCTAAATCCTTAGCGGGCATCCTGTACGGTCTCTTAGATATTGGCCCTGTGCCTGGCAAAAGCTCGATCAAAAACTCAATATCTCTATCCGGTGGCATGCCTGGCAACTCTTCTGGAAATACATCCGGGAAATCCTTCACCACTGGTATTTCCTCCTGTACAACTCCTGATAAGGAATTCACTTGAGTCCTATTCGGCACATGCCGGGATACATACTTGATCCTTCTTCCTTCTGGGTGGTAAGCCAAATCGACTTACTGGCGCAGTCAATGTTCCCTCCATACTTCGATAACCAATCCACGCCTAATATCACATCCAGTCCTTGTGACTCCAAAACTATTAGCTCTGAGGGAAACAGGTAGTTACCAATCCTTAATGGTAACCGCTCACACCATAGGCTAGTCATGTACTCTGCTCCTGGTGAGGTTAGTAACATGGGTGACCTAAGGGCTTGGGTTGGCAGTTTAAACTTATCCACAAATCCCCTTGATATGTATGAATGCGATGTACCAGTATCAAAAAGAACGATTGGAGTAAATAACTTAACCATAAACTTACCTATTACTGCATCGGGTTGCGCTTCAACCTCCTCCACACTAACGTGGTTCACTTGTCCCCTGTTGAAATGGTTGGGCTTCTTCCGAGAGCTTCCATTGCCATTCCCATTCTTTGCTTTAGAACACTCCGTGGCATAATGTCCATTCTTCCCGCACTTGAAACAAGTAATGTGACTTAGATCCTTCTTGGCAGGCGTTGCTGGGTTGGAACGGTTCTTACCGTTGCTTCCTCTGTTACCATTCCCATTCCTGGGGCCACTATGGTTGTGCGACATCCCTCCATTGTGATTGTGACCTCCATGGTTATGCTGAAGGGGTCCTCCCGAGTTAGGGGTAAAGCGGGGTCTCTGCTGAGCTCCAGAATTGTACTTCCCTTGTCCATACTTCCACTTGCGGTTGTCAATCTGCTGCTGCTTCCCATCAATCATGAGAGCTCTATCTACCAACTCCTGGTAGTTGTTGAAGATTGCCACCATCAACTGCATGCTCAGCTCATCATACAGTCCTTCCAGAAACTTCTCCTATTTAGCTGCATCCGTAGCGACGTCATCTGGGGCATAACGTGCTAGCTTACTAAAGTCATCCACATACTGGCCAACAGTGCATCCTCCTTGGCGTAAGTTGTGAAACTCGCGCTTCTTCATGGCCATAGCTCCTGCTGATACATGGGTAGTGCGAAAAGCTTGCTGAAACTGGTCCCATGTAACCGTGTCGATGGGGTAAGTGGCTGTGAAATTCTCCCACCATGATGTTGCGGGTCCATCAAGCTGATATGCGGCAAAACGCACTCTCTCCACATCTGTGCATCCTGCAGTGGTCAACTCCCTTCCAATCTGGCAGAGCCAATCATCTGCAACTATCGGCTCGGTGCTACTGGAGAACACCGGCGCATTCAGCCTTAGAAAACGGGCTAAGTGATCAACAGGTGGTGGTGGTGGGTTGTTGTTGTTGTTGTTCCCCTGATTCTGATTCTCGACTAGTATCTGCATCAATGCATTCTGCTGCTGGATCAACTGAGTAAGCTCTGGCGGGAAAGCAAATCCATTGTCGCGTCTCGGAGGCATCTGCTGGGTTTAGAAAAGGTGAGAAAACAGAGTAGAATGAGGTCTAGGGGGAAAACACTACCCATATGCACATGAGACAAACACAATCATATCACTTCAATCAATTCAAACAAGGGCATACAATCGGTCTAACTATCATTACAAAAGTGCTCGGACTATACTATATACATGGGGGAATACTACTACTGATTTGGTGGCCGACTAGAAAAATTGATCGGTGGAAGACTCCATAATATCTACTCCAGCTTCATCAACAAAGTCATCATCGCTATCGTCAGGGTCCGAGTCGGTGTCGTCGATGATGATGTAGTTCTCCGGGCAGGTGGAATCATCGTCTTCTCCTCCTGGCGTGGGGTCTCCCATGAATACTCCGATCTTCTTAATCAGGTCGTCATTCTTCTCCAATAGTGTTGCGATTTCCTCCTCATATCCATCGCGTGTAGACTTGAGTTCTTCCTCCAGCTCCGTGATCCTGGTTAATGCGTTCTTCAGATCTATCATGCCTGCGCACATCTGGTTCTCCTGGCGATGAATGTGCTGGTTTAACTCCTGGATGAAAACTGCAATAGATCTATCCTTCCTGGTGCTGATCATCTCCCATTGCTCATCTCGGCGCCGATAAATCTAGTAGATAGTATCCTTGAGATCCTTGTGGTAAACTTCTCTAATGCGTCTCATGGTGATGTGGGCTGCCATGCTCTTGCCTAGACTCCAGGTGGGTGCATCAAAGGAACACACTATGGGCTCAGTGACTGGCGTGAACGTCCTTCCTGGAACTTGAACTTGAATCGTCCAGCGCTCCTCTTATGGTAAAGTGGTGTTGTAAGTCCCGGTGAAGCTTGGTATTCCGATGTTCAGGTACCTAGTGACTTCCTTGAAGTGTCGTCCAAAAGGTGTATCTTCATCCAGTTGAGTGAACTTGTTCCTTGCATCCGCCATCCTAAAGAGTAGAAAATGGAGAGGAGTCAGAAATGAGAGGAGAGTAGTGATCTAGGGTTTGAGCTTAGTGGTCGTGTCCTACAGTCAGCATGTGCTTTCATACCATCTTGTAGCGACCCGACCTCAAACGGTCAAGTCTCATTCTTGATGTCATCCACGGATCGGTAATGCCGACACACACAAGTATCAAGGATTTATAACAGAGTAGCAATCACACACTTATTACATTGAATGTCTCCAAAGAGAACTTATTACAATAAATATGGCTTAAGGCCATCTAAAATCAATAACAGCGGAAGGCTTGGAAGATAAAGTGAGTCCATCAACTCCAACGGCATCACCGAGTGAAAGACAACGACCTATGGCTCCTTACTGTCGTTCAAAAGTCGCAACATGAACGTTGCAGCTCAAACGGGTCAAACACATGGAATATGCTGGCAATGTAACACTAGAGAGTAATGAACAGAATAAATGCTATCACTACATGCATATTTGGTTGGTGGAGGCTGTATGGTTAATATGTTTTGCGAAAAGCCAATTTTTTCCTACAACAAAGTAATAAATTTTATTTAACTATCATGGTGGTTGTTAAACATTGAGAAGGTTCCTCCAACTCAATCCCTATTAAGCATCATCATTAAACCCCAATCAAATTGTATTAAGAGTGGTGAGATCGACATAATAATCCAAGAACTAGATACTCAAGATGTCCATAACCGGGGACACGGCTAACCATGATTAGTTTATACACTATGCAGAGGTTTGCGCACTTTTCCCCACAAGACTCGAATACATCCATGGTCGGAGATTCGAGACACAGTCTTTCTGAAACATTAACTCTCTACTCTGGGTAGACAGTACCACCTACAACCCACTACATCTGCTAGTCTACCTCTTCAAGAGCTTCACGCAACTTACTCAACTATGCCAGAGCCCATAATAGCTTGTGGCTGCACACGAAAGTTTCTAGCATGAACAATCTTATGATCCCTTTGAGCCTGGGTGGCGGGCCGTAGGATGATCACACGAGTCCTCTGGGATATCCTAGGACAACACTGGATTCTCCAGGTGCCCACAAGCAATCCACCCAGATGTGTATTTAAGTTGCCACCTTAAGTTGAACCATTAGTTAACAAACTCACATCTGTCATGAAATACACTCAAACCCAATCCACATCTACGAGCATAGCATAGTAATATAAGCAATGTAGCAGTAATTCCCATGGTTTGAAAATAAATAGGTGAATAGGTACTACCTCATCTACTTCCCAAAACCCTCAAGTTAATCAGATCCTAACCATGCAATTTTTTGAGGATTTATCTAATGCAATAAAACTGGGTAGTAAAGAGGTATGATCAAAGTGTTACCTGTCTTGCTGATGATCCATGAAACCTAGAGACTCGTAGTAGCACGCTTCGCACTACGGGTACTCTATCGCAAACAAACACGCATACAATAAGCACTGAACTAGAAGCACAGGTAAAACTCAAATAATAAATCTAACCAGAAAGTTCAAGTTGATAACTCCGGTTTGCAAAAAGAATCAAATCAAACGAAGCAACAGAACTCAAACTGCGAAAGAAATAAGATCCGTTTACTAATCTGGACTTAGGTCAAATTTTACAGTAGCAAAATCTTGTTCAAGTTGAGTAAACAGAAAGAGAGCTTCGAGACAAAAATCTAGGAGCTTGAATCGCCTGATTCCGATAAACGAGCGAAAAGTTATACTAGAACAAAAATTAGGGCAGAAATCACGATCGAAAAATTATCGCGGAAAACCTTGGAAAAAGAAAAACTGACGAACAGGCTAACGAACGAACGTTCGCTGTCTGCGAATAATGGATGACAACCGTTCGTTAAAACGAACATACGAATGGGCGTTCGCTAAATAACTAAACCGAAAAAAATAACCGAACCGATCTAGATCTAGGGTTTTCAAAAAAAACGATCGGTTTTCCGACGGAAACCGACGATGGGGGGGTTGGTGGCGGTGGCGAGACGGGCGGCGGCGGCGCTGCAGCAGCGCGGCGGTAGGGGAGGCGAGGCGGCGGTGGGCAAGGCCGGGCGGCGGCGGCGAGGCGAGGCGAGGCGGCGGCGGCTCATGGCGGCAGTGGGTGGCTAGCGGCGGCGGCGGATCGGGGCGGGGCGGGGCTAGCGGGCCTCAGCGGCTTATACGGTCGGCCGGGTCGGAGTCCTAGTCGGGCATGACCCGGTTAGCTCGGTTGACTTCTTTTAAAAAAGAATTCCGCACAGAAAAACAAAGAAAAGAAATACTAAACGGACTCCAAAAATCCTATAATAAATTTTCCCCGTCCTCTAAAAATCTACCGGATAAGGTGAACATTTATTTGGGCCTCTAATGCAATTTTGAAAAATGCATATTTCCCTAATTCAAATAAAATAGCGATAAATACTCCGAATAAAATCTTAATTGATTTTAATATTAATTCTCCAATATTTCCTTATTTTGGGGAAGTCATTTTATCCCCTCTCTTTTATTTTCATCAAAGAAATATTCGAAGAGAATAATTAAAATCAAACGATCCTCTTTTCAAAATTTGAGAAAACTCAAATATGAAAATAACGAAATCCCCAGCTCTCTCCGTGGGTCCTTGAGTTGCGTAGAATTTCTAGGGATCAAGCCAAAATGCAACAAAAATATGATATGCAATGATGATCTAATGTATAGTTTTTATCAGCTTTCTTGGAGACCAACAGGGATGTCTCACTATCTTGAACCTTATCTGCATTACTTCCTTTACCATTGCATAACAGGGTACTCTTCTCCAATATTTTATCTGCGTTCTAAAAGAGAAAAAACAAACACATCTCAGGTTTACAATGTAGTATATGAAACTCATTTTGGTAAACCAGTTCAGTAGTAAGGTGGACAGGATAACATCATGAAACAAACATATATCTATGTAGTATGGTCACTGTATGGTCTATATCATTCTAGTTTATGTTGCCAAATCAAGATAGATACAGTTTGAATCATATCTATTTAAGACAAAGCAACATAGAAAGAATATAAGTGTGGGAAACAACACTTGTAATGTGCATGGCATGAGAACATAACTGTTTATTCAATTGAAACTGAAATCAACATAGAGCAAGTTACAATAGCAAATAGCCAAACACGTTGAAGAAACAGGTTTAAAACATACCTGTTGCGCCATTGGAGTTTCAACTGCATCCTTCAAATTTGAAATTGGTTGGTATCCGTAAATACAGTGATGCAAGAGCAAAGTAGTATGAACCATAGCTACGGAACCGGACTTGAGAACAATTCTTCTTCTGCTTTAAGCGTTGACTTCGGGTTCGGAGTGGTTGTCCTCGTGGAGACGGTGCTGTGTCAACGGGAACTGGGTGTCTATCTGCTGGGGTTGGGGTTAGAAGGGGTGTAGCTGGTTCTCTGTCCAACTGGGTAGGGGTACAATCTGCATGAGTGTGGGTTATGTGTGGTGGGGCTGGTTCTTGGGCAAGTACAATCGTGGTTCTATCTACATCGATAGGTAGCACGATCTTTTCTGAAGACCGTGTTTTTACTCCCACAGATACTGCCATCACTCCCTCCAATTGAAATGGATGATAAACAATAAAAGTAATTGAATGTACAGACATTGTAAGATAGACAGGTGCAATGGATAGTAGGGAAGAAAACAGGGCATGAAATAATTCACATTTATGTTGTCTAACAAATGAATAGCAGGACATAATTTCACATATATGATGGCTAATTAAACATGATAGCATGACACAATTTCACATGTATGATGGCTAACTAAATAGGATAGAATGACATACTTCAAAATATGATGACTATGTAAACAGGATGACATGATATAACTATACGATGTGTCTATTAAAGTGGTTGGCATGCCATAAATCACAAACATGCCGTCGATGGAAACATGATGGCATGATATAATTCACGGATAGAATGACATAATTTAAAATATGATGACTATGTAAACAGGATGAGATGATATAACTATATTATGTCTTTAGAAAATGGGTTGGCATGCCATAATTCAGATACATGCTGTCTATGTAAACATCATGGCATGACATAATTCAAATATATGATTTATATACTAAGGAAGTGAGCAGAGGGCAATCGCATATATGATGTGTCAACTAAGGAGATGGCATTCAATATTGTGTATATGATGTAAAAACTAAGCACTGCAATACAACATATGCATTATATGAGTAATATAACCCTGCCATGTTTGAGCATACACCTCAGGGGTATAATAGGACTGGTCATCTGCCTCTGAATCCTCCTTTGAAGAGCTATCTTTAACTAGCAAGATATCTACTTCAGCAGGTAGCATTGTCTGCTCTGAAGACCTTGTTTTCACTCTAGATTTCTCCATCACCAATTCAAATGGCTGATGCACAGGAAGAGCAGTTGAATATACAAACATTGTCGACAAAAGCAATGAGAAATACAAAAAAAGGACGGCATGATATAATTCACATATATGATGCTTGCCTAAACAGCATGGCATTGCATAATTCACATACATAATGCCTTGCAACAAGATAACATTGCATAATTCACATATATAATGTCTTGCAACAAGATGGCATTGCATAATTCACATATATGGTAATTAGACTCTAAACAGGTGGCATTCACACATAGAATGTCTAAACTAAGCAAATGACATAGCAATGCAATATACCATACGCACGATATGAGCAACATAACCCTGCCAAGTTAGGGCATGCACCTCGGGGGGGGGGGGGAATATGACTGGTCATCTGTCTCTGAATCCTCCTCTGAGGAGCTATCAGTAACCAGCAAGACAAGCGCTTCGTCAGATAGCATTGTCTGCTCTAAAGACCTTGTTTCCACTCCAGATTTTTCCATGACCGTGTCGAATGGCTGATGCACAGGAAGAGTAATTGAATGTACTAAAATTGTTGACAAATTTGACACATAATAAAAAAATGATGGCATGATATAATTCACATATAAGATGACTGGCTAACCAGGGTGGCATTGCAAAATTCACATATATGATGCCTCGCTAGACAAGATGGCATTGCATGATTCACATATACGATAAAGAAATTAAACAGATGGCATTGACACAAAGCATGTCTAAACTAAGCAGATGACATCTTTAATGTATACAGTAAGCAATGCAAGGCACCATATGCATGATATTACCAACATCAAGATGCCAAGTTAGAGCGAAGACCTCATGGGGTAAATAGGAGTGGTCTTCCTTCCGAATCCCCTCGTAACAATTATCTTCCTCTTGATTATGATCCGAAATGGGTGGAGGGGGCTGCCTTTGCGCCCACCATGGAACGACGTCTGCATGAAATTTTATTGCCACGCAAGGCTCGTCTCTTTTGCTCTACATGATCAGTTCCATTGTGTACAATAACTGGCATGCATAGGAATAAAACATAGTGAGGTTATGTAAGGAGTGCATGCACAAATCCAGAGTGATGGTAGCAAACTGTGGATAGACCCAAAACCAATGAAAGCAGGCAGATAATAGCTTTAGTTAAAAAATACAGATAATGGCTCCTTTAATGTTTGTTTGCACCCAACATGAAACTCATAGTAGACACCGGAGATTAACCAGATAGTAGACAAATAGTAGTGATTGCTGCCCCAATATGTACCCCACAACCATTTAAAAACTCAACTTTCAACATTAGTTTGGACCTGACTCGGAGTCTAATAGGTGAACACGATGATAATGAAGCATGTCATCATATTAAGCGACGCATAACGTAAGCAGACACAGAAGAGTGCGACCTCTCTTGCGGACCCGTGCAGTCCTCAAGGTCATCTGCTCAGTTCATGATGGTAATGCAGTTGTCGTGGCTGCCGGCGGCGGGGAAGAAGATCTAAGGCAGCGAAAGACAGTTTGGAGAGCGGATCCCTGCTGTGGTGAACCCTTTCGTCATTGGAGCAGCTGAGCTGGGGTGGAACACATCGCCGCAGGAGCAGGACAAACCACACAAGGTTTTCTTTGACACATATCTGTAACAGAAGTAATTGAGTAAGGGCTTGTTTGAATTTGAGGATAAGGATAGGAAATAGACAGGAATAGGATAGGAATGCACATGCAAAACAGAGAATTTAAAAACACAGGATTTCTGCCAATCTAGGTGTTTGATTCACAACAATTGGAAGATCACAAGATACAAAAAAGCATGGTGAGATTAAGTCAAACCACAAGAAAATGTACGGTTATAATCCTATTATGCTACTATCTCTTAGTCTTGTGCTTGATGAATAGGAATATGAAAAGGAGGAGAAGTGGAAATTAGAATTCCTACGGGTTTTTTTTCAAGGAGACACTAAAGGAACAAATCCTACAGTTTTCCTTTGCTCCATTCCTTTGCACCAAATTCATGAAAAGTAGTACCATAGGAAACTTTCCAATTCCTATGTTTTTCATTCACTTTCCCTTTCAAGCACTGGCGATTCTAGTAGGCAGGCTTGAGCAAGGAAAATCCTACACTAAAAAAATGTTTTTGTGCTACTTCTATTACTTTGGACCCAGGCCACAGCCATACTAGCTCAACTCCCAAGCCCATCGACAAATACACAGCTCAAACACGCAGAGAAAAATAATGATCACGTTCAAGAGAGTCCATCACGGATAGCTAAGTTGCCTGGTACCTCACAACTTGTCATATAGTAGGATAAAATAATCGTATTTCCCGTTACTACGAGTGCTCAGTGGACAATATATATAACATGTAGAGTAAAAAAGAGTTGCAACAAGTGTACAACCTCTTTGGCGGCCATGTCGATCTCAGCGTGATTGGGTTGACGGTGAGGATGCTCCGCTGACTTTGCTGTCGGAGGAGGGGAAGAAGATCTTAGGCGCCCTGGAGATGGAGCCCGAGGTACTGCTCCGCCTCGATGGAGGGTTTCGCTCGTTGGAGCAGCTCCGTGAGTTGGACGACGCCGAGGCTGAAGCAGACAAGAGAGACAATGAACAACGTTAACCTGAGTGGAATTCTCATAGCATCTCCAATACATGACGAAAATACATAACCACAAAGTGCTAGATGTAAAATACATCAGCCGCTCATCTCTGAACTTAAGCGTCAAACTGAACTTAAGCGTCAAACTGAACTTAACTGTCAAAACTGAACTTAATCGTCGAAACTGAATTTTTTTGTCGAAACTGAATTTTGCTGTCAAACCGAACGCACTAGCAAGGTGAGGCTACACGTCGGTCGGCTTACTTTTTCATCTCTGGTCAGTCGATTTTGTAGCCGTTGGATACGAAATCAAGGGCCTGCGGTTCATCTTCAACCTCCACCCCCTGAGCCACCAGCCACCACCGGCCAAACAGCAGCCCCCGCCGCCATGCCAGCGGTGCACCGCCCCGCCCGCCAAAACACTCCCCACCGCCCGGTCCGCCGCCTGCCATCCTCTAGGCCCCCCCTGTGCCGAGCTTTTTCTCCTGCGATCCCCACGCCTCCGCCCCGCCACCACCGGCGACCACCGCCCCCATCCTGCACCCTAAGATAAATAGTTGGGTACCTCTCCGGCGGGCCCCCCTCCCCGCTGCGGCTGGTTCTTCCTTCACCCCGCGAGCCCCCCTAAAAATCGATCGACCCAAAAGTCGATTCAGTCGACTAAAGTGTAGCTAAATCGGAGCAGCATCGCAAGCAAGAGCAAGAGCGAGAGCAGCAGCGCGAGCAAGAGCAATAGCAAGACCAGACCAGGCAGGGGACTGAGAGCAAGAGCAGAGCAGCAGCGCGAGCGAGAGCTAAAGCAGCAGCAGCTCCTACTGATGTGGACGTCGCCGCCGAGGGAGCGACACCATAGAGGAAGTGGCCGGCGACGCCGCCGTGGATGGAGCCGCGCCGTGTCGGCTCGGGACCGAGCACCGATTAGTGTACAACCTCTTTGGACGACGTGGCGATTAGTGTACAACCTCTTTGGTAGCTCCGATTAGGCCGCAACTTCATCCAAGGAAACGGTGATGATGATGCTCTTCTAGTGGTGCAGGTGAAGACGATGGTGTGGGAATGGAGGTGGCCAGAAAGACGAGGGGAACGTCGGGGCAGCTCCTTGGAGGTGGAGGACGTGGTGGCTGAACTGGCGGGACGATGAGATCGACGAAGGATCCTCATCCGGTACGATGGATGAGGGACGTCGAGATGTTGCTGTGGACGACGTTACCGGGAAAGAAGCTTTGGCTGGGTGGCGGACGGAGTAGGGTGTGGGGTTTCTTCGCGGGTTTTCGCGGCCTCGGTGTACGAATGGGTGGGCGGATGGGATGGCAGTGGGGAACCATGGCTTAGAGACATGCTTGTCCGAAAAGTGGGGTAAGTTACGAAAGTACCTCCCACCGATTTGAGGCGGTTCTTTCGGTTCAGCGGTACCACGTGCATTTCGCGTGTCGGGATTTCACAGGAGGTGGGAGTTTTCACGCGCGTTGTAATTTCGGAATAGCAAGGCGCGGGTTGAGATGGAGGGAGTTGTCGGAGCACGACGAGACAAAGATATATCTTAAATATTTCGGGCTAACAAGGCGCGGGTTGAAGAGGCGGGAGTTTTGCAGCACGATAGACACAGACGCTAGCTTGAAATTTCGGCATAACAAGGCGCCGTTTGAAATTTCGGAAGAACAAGCTTAACATGTACCCCAAAAAAAGACAATTTGCACCTCAACATGCACAACACACTCACAAACACCATCTAGACTAGAGTAAGGTACACGTGCATTGCACGCATGAGATTTGGCAACCAAATTATGAATAAATACCACATTATAGCATGCAAGATTTCAGTCATATATGCATGATGTAGATGTTCGTTTAATTATTATAGTTCATTTCATTCAAAATCATCTAGTTTTAATAAGAAAGCTAATCTATTTTAAGATTCATGTAACTGTGCATTATAAGACATAAAGTAAACACAAATAATGGCAAATCATGTAGAAAAACATTTGGGCAATTCTGATACGGAAGATTCTAGAACAAATAAGAAGTGCTTGTGTTTTGATGTTTGTGCATTATGCTTAAGTTCAACCATGGAGTCTTATAGATTATACATGTGGCGAAATCTAGTGGAATCTAGATGATATCCAACGGCCAATAGTGCTCAAATTTGCCATCTTTGGACCATCGGATTCGCCTCATCCAACGACCATCTTTCAAAGTTAAAGTTACCCGCACACAATATAAAAAAATATAAAATATAATATATATAGGGGTATAGATATAGATATGTGATGCTGAAGCGCCCATCATCTCCAATTAGAATAGTGTGTCCATGCACGGATGCGACGTGGCCAAATGATGTCTGCCATCGGTATCTCAAATTCAAATAAGTCTGACCTTGTTCAATGTGTATACATTAAAACATGCTCGTTTCCAAACCACACCGCGCAGATCTCCGTTATATTCACGCATGCATGGGTTTCAAACATCAGGATCTCTTATTCAAATATTTGAATTCGACTTTACATTGATTATGACCTCACCTATTCTTTTACACCCACACTGTAGTCTTCTCTTTATAATTGTACCACTAACTTTCTCTCGTGCATGCATGCACACACACTATCAGTCGGCATTATCCATCGCATGCAATCTTTTTCTTCAGGTCAGTCCCCCATGAAGGCACACACCCACACACATCCCCCTCTCCATCATATCGGGCATTCTTTATCTCTCACGCGTGCATGCGCAACGATCGATGTTCCTCTATGTATGTGTGTATATAGCTAGGTCTTTCATAGTTTTCCACACAAACCGATCAATCGATATATCCAGTGAGGTCTCACCCTCTTTCCCACCTCCACATCGATCAATATATACCTCTCTATATAGGATTAAGATATATAGCTAATACACCCACATTAATTATATATCCAACATCCCCCTCTCATCATCCATGCCTTCCGCTTCATCTCTCAGACGCGTGCACAATGGCGTAAGACAAAGTAAGGGCCCTACCCCCTAACATCACTATATATCGAGGCTAATATGAATGTGATCATTAGACAATTGCTGCTAAAAAAGGTTTAATTTCATGAATTGACCCTCCTCGTAAAGGATTAGCAATGCTTGGCCCCCTAGCTCATTTATTTTTCATGGCTCCGCCACTGCGTGCAACAGCGCACGTGTTCGCCCCCTCTCTCTAAATAACGATCTCGCACTTGTGCATTCCTTCATAGTCTCCCTCCACTCGGCCCCTCGCACCATCTTCTAGCCCCCCACCGGATTTTGCCACATGTACAATCTAGCAGACTCCATGGTTGAACTTAAGCATAATGCACAAACCTCAAAACAACAGTGATTCTCTTTTGTTCTAGAATCTTCCGAATCATAACTGCCCAAACTTTTTTTCTAGTTGAATTGCCATTATTTGTTTTTACTTTATGCTTTACAACGTACAATTCCATGAATCATAAAATAGATTAAGGGCTTCTTTGATTCAAAGGATTCTCAAAGTAATTTTGGAGGATTCTAATCATTACGAATTTTTCCTATCTTGGTTGTTTGATTCATAGGATTGTAAACCATAGGAATTTTTCCATGTGATTCATTTGCACTAGATTTCATAGGAAACATCCCATCCACTCAAACCTCTTTGAAAGAATTCTGCGTTTTTTCCATGCACAATCGAACACTCGTACAATCCTGTAGGATTCAAGACGACATTCCACTATAATCCCATGTTTCTCCTATTCCCGCGTTCTTAGCTTTTTTATATAAAAACTAAGAGGGTGCTTGGATCCAAGGGACTTATTTTAGTCTGACTAAAAATAGTATCTTTAAGAGACTAAAGTTCCAAGCACCCCTGACTAAAGAGAGGCTAAAACTAGTCTTGAGAATAAATTTTTTTAGTCAGGGGTACCCCTACTAAAATGTGGATTAGTCCTCTCTCTCCTTATTTAACTCCTTTCCTTTAACACGGGGGAGTTGTGGATTGGAGGGTTTGGGGGATAATAAATGCTCATTAACTTGATTTTAGTCTCCTTAGTATTTGGATCCAAGCATGGATGAGGCTAGCATGTTTTAGTCTCACTACTTTTAGTCATGGGACTAAAACGTATTGAAGCACCCTCTAATTGATTTTGAATGAGATGAACTATAAGAATTAAACGAAGGGCTACATCAGGCATATATGACTCAGAGCTTACATGCTATAGTGTGGTACTTATTCATAATTTGGTTGCAAAATCTGATGCGTGCAATGCACGTGTACCTTACTAGTACTTCGAGTATGTGCAAAACACGTAAATTAGAATACCAATGGCACGCTACACGTTGTCTCTCTTACAGTTCATGAAGCCACGTGGCACATGTGGAGGCGTTGTCGCGACCTCCTTGCGTGGATTGATCACGTGACGTGTTGCTGGTTCTAGAAGAATGTACTGCCCTCCCCGAGCCATACTTGGCGGTACATGCACGGTTTAAGATGTGCACGCACGCCACGCACGCACTCATACCTCGCACGCACACGCGGGTACACGGGCGGTCACAATTTTGTACCAAGATCCACCCGATGTGATAATTTGACGCGTGTAAAGTCGTTCACTTCATGGATGGTCAATTAATACAGGCATGCAAATTGAGTGGACATGAGGGCGAAGAAAGACATTATTACTCCATCTGCGCGCATGCGAGTAGTTAAATCGTGGGTTGCTAAGTAGTACTTCCATTGGTCTCCTTCAGATTTTGTGCCAATTTTGACAAGAATATAAAATTTACGATTTGAGCAGTGTAGTACTTGATATTTATGTTCCGCTAAACTCATCGGGAGCCGTTTCGGCCTCAAACCAAAACCATCAATTAATCTTTACCTTGTTCCCATCACATTCGAAAGCCTGCTCACACCTACTAGTACGTACCAAACCTGAACGTGTCCCCACTATGCAGGTATTAGTACTAGTGCTAGTACTTAGGTTATAAAAAGGGGAACTACCTAACCGAAAATTACTCTACCTTTCCTCCTCATAAGTGCTTCTTCTTCGTCTGTCATTGCCATGGCCGGTGAGCAGAGCTCTAAGTCGAGAACTACTCGTAACAAGGGAGCGGCAACCAAGGTTGCGGAAAAAAGAGAGGGCTCGCCGCCATGCAGAGACCTCGAAAGATCTCTCACGGCAAGCGATGGCTCCTAGGAGCGCCCTAGCCATGAGGCTAACATGCCGAGCCGGGCGGAGCTGGAGTCGTTATCCCTCGACGGCATGCCCGATCAGCTCAATAAGCACCTCAATAAGCAGAAGGAGTTCATCCAAGGCTTGATGGAGTTGCTGAAGGGGAGCCTCGATGACATGCCCGCTGAGCTCAATCAGGAGGGGGAGTTGACCGCCAACTTAGTGATGCTGTTGAAGATGAGCATTGCCTCGGAGAAGAAGGCGACCGGCGAAATCCTGCGACTTCAGGAGGACAAGGCGAAGCTCTGCCACGAGATCGACCTATTGAAGGAGAAGAACGCCGGCTGGAAGAAGCTGCATGAGAATAGTAGTTCCTCAATGAAGATGCTGCGGGCCCTCGTCATGGAACTGAAGGAGGAGTTGGCGAAGTTCAGACGAGCACCCGGCTCTTTGTCAAGGTACGTAATGCGGCCGTGGAACAGATGATGAAGGCTCGCATCGAGAAATCCCTCGTCATGGACAGAATGAAGAAGATGGCGGAGGAGACGCGCAAGGAGATGGAGGTCATGGAGGCGATGAAGAAGCAGTTACGACTCAGCGGCGAATTAGATCATTTGGGGTGATAATCTTCCTTCTTCTTTTGCTGTTGTGTTTCATCTTTTGCTTCGGGTGTTTCGCCGCATGTGTCATGTTCTCTGCGAGGCATGAATAGTACAATGGTTTTTTTAAGGGAATGAATAGAACAATGATAACAATGAGATGACTAGCAAATTAGATCATTTTTGTCGCCATATGGCACTGGGCTGCCGTGTTTCGTGCTCCTCCATCGCAGTACTACTCTAGTGGAAAACTTGAGTATACCGTACAGTTCTTTGCTCCTCCTCGATCAGGTCGTCAGCGCATTTATACGAGCAGTAAAATCACAAGGCCCCGCCTTCCAGCAGTAATGAGCCGTCAAATCACAAAGGCCCTCGCCTCGTGTGAAACCGACCAAGCTAGACTGCCCGCCTCTAGCCTTTTAAAAATGTATACTTTTGTACAACAAGAGTATCGATGGATTGCGCCATGGAGCAAAACTTGAAATTAAAAAGGTGGTACATATAGAGAGCGCTGGTCGCCAAATTATGCATATAGTACTATTAAAAAGGCTAGTCACAATAATGGTGTCTAGCACAACCCACCCTCAAATAAAACTAAGCACCCCGAATTCTTTGACAAAACTAAGCACCCTGAAATTCTTTGACAACTAAACCATCTGGCTATATGATGTTGGTCATATATATTGTACGATATAATGTGAAGAAACGAGTGGTAGTACTATACCAACTAAAAGATGAAATGTAAGAAATACTGGTATGTACGCATCAAGAGTTATAGTAACAAGAAGAAACATAACATGGTTCTCACTGGGGCTCAAAGACAACACACCCTCAAATTAAATTAAGCACACCTGAAATTAAACTTTGCAACTATCCCGTAGACACCTGATTAGAACCACAAGGAGCAACGACATCGCCACCTTACTCGGAGTCCTCATCCACGTCCTCGACTTCATCCTTGTCCCTCTTCCTCTTGGCCGATACTTATTTGCTTGAACCGCCAATTTGGTTGTTCTCTTCATCCAACCCTTGTAGATATTGAGACAAAGGTAGCCATCCATTGCAACGTAGTGGATGTGGTCTATATCAAGTACATTCCGCTGCCATGCATGACGATGAAATGTGTATGGAGGTTTCTCCGCCATCAGAAAAGGATGAACCATGGCTCTCGCCAGGTCAGATTGAAGGTCGACGAGAGGACACCAGCCGATTCTTTTGGAGGTCGAAGGTGTTGCCTACAACGAGGCCTATCCGACGCAGGACTTCTTTGTCGTTACCAAAGTCTACAAGAATTAATTTGACTAGGTTGCTCTCGAGGAAGTCCTTAAAATCCTGGCACTCAGCGTCGGCATGGCATATGTGGTAGACCAAGCATAAGTCATGCACGCAAACCTGGATCACGGCGGGCTTCTTCCTCTCTTCGTCCTTTAGATCCTTCTCTCGTCCCAGGACTGTGGTGTACTCAACATCTAGCACAGCGACCCACTCATCATCTGAGTCTTTGAACATGCTTCTGAAGCGAGAAAGGCATCCTTTCACCGTCGCAGAAGAACGGGTGTAGATGACGTCAAACTCATTGCCGATGATGGTTCTGACCTTGTACTCACCGCCGATCGGGGAGATTTGGGACGCCATGGATTTGGGAGGAGGGTTAGGATTAGTGGAACTGCCGTAATGTGAATGGACGGGACGACTAGGAGCGAACCGCCGTAGTATTAAAGGACGTGCGGGGACGAGTAGGAGCGAACTGCCAGCGTGCGGACGGCAGGGTAGTGGCTTTCAATTCTCCCATGATACGGTCTTCCGAGAGCCCATGGATCTGAGATCGAACGGTTGCATGGCGTGATTCTAGACCTATGGGTGAATATCCTATCCTTGAGGGTTATTCTGCAAATTTTCAGCAACTTAGCATGCGACCGTTTGATCTTAGATCCAAGGGCTGCCAGCAGCCCGTACCATGGTCGCGCCTACCACGACCGTCGCGTCGCTCACGCGGTCGCGCCCTTGGAGATTTAATATGGTGCGTTAGGCTATCTGATGTTGGCATGTCATACATAGTCATCACTTAGTCACTCATACTACAACAAGGTTGGCTATAAGTGAATTTTTTACTCCTTTCTATCTATTTCTTCATACTCCCTCCGTCCCATAATATAAGAACGTTTTTGACACTAGTGTAGTGCCCGTCCGTTGCACGGAAGAGTGAAATGCATTGATCGGGGTGTTGTTTATTTTGACAAAGGATGTGGGGGTCATCTCATGTGTAACAGGTATCGATAGGTTTCTTCGGATATTATTTAATCTCTAGAGCTCAGAAACATCCGGGTGAAATAGATAAAAAAGTATCTTTTGCAAACAAAAGCGTTCAACTGTTCAACCTGCATCCAAAACTTGTGAAGAAATAACTCTTATTGTGCTTTGCAGGAAATGGTTCATCTAAGTCTTTCACTGGTACTATAGTAAAAATTCATACATGGAAGATTCTAGACTGAACCATAAATGGATACACTTTTATTCATGCGCGGTACTCCGATAGAGAAAGATCATGCATGGAAGTCTCCACATGCTTAGACAACGGATTACATTGAGCGAAGACTAATGATCAACATTTAACTTAGTAATGCATATGTCTAGGTGAACCTCCTTGGAGTCCCCATGCACATTGTTGGGGGTCAAATAATACCATGCGTCTTCCATGTCCACATTGGCGGAAAGGTCCCAGCTTGGCAGAGTCCAAGTCAGCTTGACGTAGGCAGTGTCGCCGCCCACGGACCTCCGAGGGGTAGTAATAGTGAGCACGCAGCCGTACATCGGCCTCGTGTCAGTGTCAACGTCAGCGGTGTCGCCCCTGACGCACACTACAGAGATGTGGTGGCGGCCTGCGCGGGCCTCGCCAGTGTCCACGATCAAGAGGAAGACGCTGTCGTCCTCCTCCGAGACTAGCAGGCGGCGCTGATCCTCCAGCGACTCCGGCACGGTGAACGGGTAGCACGTCTCGTACTTGATGTTCTTCACCAAGGGCCAGTAGTGATCGCCGCACGCCTGCGTCAGGTGATGCACGATGTCCGCCGGCGAGCCCCAAAACGGCACCGGGCACTCATAGCAGTAGACGAAGGGCTCCTTGGAGGCATCGACCAGGCCGTCCATGAAATGGGAGTGGTTGTAGGGGACGTTCCACCAGTTGAATATATGAGCAAGCTACTACGAGATTTACTACAAAATAAATCATGACGGCTATAACAGAGATTAAACTAATCATGCGGACTAGCATAGTAGATGAACAGATCGAGTCTAGGACACAGAGTAGAAATATGAATTCTACCACGATTTTGAACAGGAAGGACAGAAATACATACGGTGCAACGGGAGCAGCACCATTGGCGTTGAGGTTGTCGCCCATGTCGTTGAGGAAGAGGTTGCCGAGGTCGGGGAAGAAGTCATCGTCGGTGAAGTCGTGGCTGCTAGCAGTCGCGAGAGTGCGCCTCAATGTCAACAAATACCACGAATGGAGCGCAGGAGGGAGTGGCTGTAGGGGACGTTGCGGCCGCCGAATGGAGCGCAGGAGTATCCCACAAAGCAGTAGATGGTGCTCCTCCCTAGTCTCCATTCTTATCTCTATCTCTACTACTCTTCTTTGTTTTTTATAATATACTAGTTGTTGTTGTCAAATCGAATAGTATTGCGCCGTCCACTGCACGCCCGGCTGAACACGCCTCCTCGCCTCCATTAAACCCGCATGCAAACCGAGAAACCTACTCCGGCCCGCGGGAGGAAATTTGCCGGTTGCCGCGGGAGGGTTATTCTGCAAATTTTCAGCAACTTAGCATGCGACCTTAGATCCAAGGGCTGCCAGCACCCCGTATCATGGTCGCACCTACCACGACCATAGCGTCGCACGCGCAGTCGTGCCCTTGGAGATTTAACATGGTGCGTTAGGCTATCTGATGTTGGCATGTCATACATAGTCATCACTTAGTCACTCATACTACAACAAGGTTAGCTATAAGGTTGGCTATAAGTGTATATTTTTTAGTCCTCTCTATCTATTTTTTCAGATTTTCCGTCCCATAATATAAGAACGTTTTGACACTAGTGTAGTGCCAAAAACGTTCTTATATTATGGGACACAGGGAGTACTAGTATTTATTGCATGTGCGAAGGAGTGACCTCTTCCAATGAAATGGTGTTGCTAAGTTTGCTTCATTTAATTAGATATAGACTCAAAATTGTCTTTTCACCTAGGTACACGCACTTAGCACCTTTTCTTCCTTGGGTGACCAAACTAGTCTCTCTCTTCTTGATTAACTTGCCACATTAGACTTTATGCCTATGTGGCAAGCTTAAGCACCTGTAGGAGCAAGTAAGTACAATAGTGTGTTTTACATGGCATTTTTGCATATGTGGAGGAAAGAGAGGCAAGGAAAAAGTTGAGAAGTGGGCTCTCATGCAAGAGCCAGCCTCTACTACATGGTGGAGCATTGCGAGAGGCACCTGTATGGAGATGGTTAGGAATCGGGAGACTCACGCCAGTCATAGCGCGGCAGTTAAAATGATAATGGCAAGTCAAATCACGGGGCCCCACCTGTCCAGCAGTAACTCGCTGTCAAATCACACAACCCTACGTTTGCAGCAGCCTACTCCCTCGTCTTCTCGTGTCTCTGTCGAACCGACTAGGCAGAACTGCCCCGCCGCCTACAAGCAGAAAAGCCCCGCCCTCGACTTTTAAATAGTATACAGTATACTAATTTTGTATCCATGGATTGCGCCCGCGCCATGGAGCAAAGCGTCTAGAAAACGGCGGTACACATGTACGGAGTATACAACACGTCCGTCGAGTTCGCGTCGCACCCTAGACGGTCGGTCGGTCTGGCACGCTGCTCTCCGAATGGAACACGCGTCATATTGCGTTCGCACACACATGTGGGACGGCAATTGAGAACCGACCATAGGCACACTCCCCGGCCCCGCAAGTCGGGTGACTTAATAGAAGAGGGAGACGAGCGATAGTACTAGAGAAGTGTTGTAGTACTACGTTGGTGCCTGGACGATCCCTGCAAGACACGGAAGATCAGTTCGTCCATGCATGTGACCAGACTCCAGCAGACACGCCTGGATTGGCTATCGTCTACATATCGTGCAGGCTGTGTTGTACATGGCCGTAGTTGTGGTGAGAAATCTAAAAAAGGTTTCTTGTCATCTCATAAAATTTGGTGTCATGTGCTTCGGATCACTGCGAGGGTTAAACAGCGACAACTGAGTTGGGCTAGTCATTGGGGTCACATGCATGAACAGTGACTACTCGGCTGCCATCTAGGTCAAGCCGGCTATGTTAATTAGGACATCTATCGACAGACCCCTTTTCTACGAGTTTATCTTTAATTTGAGCTTTGTTCCTTGTCTAGATTGTCCGTCAGAATTCATGTTGTCTCCTTTGGGCAGTGAGGTTATGATTTCTTGTCATGTGGCATTTTTTCGTGTTATATGTTATAATCCGGTGCTTCAGATCAAAATGACGACAACTGCGCCTCCGGGCCACGTGCATGAAGACTACTCGACAGTCATTGACGAGGTCAAGCCGGCTCCGGTAGACAAAAGAAAACTAGTATTACTCCACTATATAGGCACGAGCCTCCATGCTTGCTTGCTAGTGTTGCTCTTCACACCTTGCCTCGCCTCTCCAGATCTAAACACGACAGCGGTGGCACTCTCTCTCTCTCTCTCTCTCGCTCATCGCTGGTCACAGATCCAGCCGGATCCTCTCCGTCGGGGAAGGTGAGAAGGTGCAACGTTCACACGGTCATCCTCGGCGATGGCTCTTACCCACAGCTGGGCGCGTCCCGATCAGCCTGCCTTGCCGTTCTCTCCCAAGCACTGCTGGCGAGGGAGGGCCTCCGACCCCTTCTTCCTCGCTGCCGTGGTGTGGGCAGATCCGGCCTCCCGCCGCCCACCGAGCGACATCCCATCGACCATCAGGTATAACTTCCTTCGAAACCGGCCTTGCTCTACTTCCCGAGCTCCTGACGTCGCTGCATTTGTATCTTTTACTATTTATCAGGGCCCCTCATAGATAGGATCGATCGGCTGTTCAAAACCACCTAATTTTTTACGCTTAAGAGGTAAAACTAGTTCATGCACTCGAATCTAGTACTACTTGGTTCAAACAAGGAAGAAAGGGGTGGGGGTGGGGAGGATTTGTTACCTGAATCTAGGACTTGGTCAAAAGAGGAAATAATGGGGCGTAATAGTAGCGTAGACCTGCTATCCAACCTGGTCTCTAGGTCTAATAGGAAATAAAGGAAACGCAGACAAACTCAATATAAACCTAATCTATTGGTTGAAAAAGGAAAGAAAGTGGGGACTGGGGACAAATCAACGAGTAAGTACAACACTAGATTTGCTAGCCTCACACAAGATAAGGTGGCTACACCGAACAAAAATGGGACCAACCCGGATATCCTGCTCGATATTTGTTGCCCCGAGCCACTCTTGTGTAATGCCACCGGTAAAATGTAGCATCAAGACCGTTAAAAGTTAGGACACGTTAAACCAATGTTGTTTTCAATGTAATGCCTCCAAGAATATGAATCAATGGCACTTCTTGACATGTCCCGCTAAAATTTCCCATTAAGATAAGTTGGTTGTTTTCGTTAGAAATGCAACATCCTGGTCCGCCTACTCTCCCATGCCCAAAGTAATGTCGATTTAACGGTTGTCATAGTTAATCCTAATGCCCACACTAATATCTAGGAATGCCACTGCTTTAGAAATTGCTACTGTCCTTGTAGGATTGCCATTCAGATAAGGAACATGCTTCTTTTCATTTGATGCATGTTTCATCACTTGTTAGTCACCCTCCTTTCCACCTTTTTTGTGCAAACAGAGATATACATTTCACGCTCGATGTTAGTTGAACTGCACAAATGATCTCCAAATTATAGTTGAGCATTCCAGGATCTTCACAACCAAACTTGATGTTGCTCAATTTTATTGCAACTAATGAAGAAGAAGCTCTGTGGGTTTCGTTTTCCGATGGAAATGGAACCGGGGCTGGAGCCCTTTATTAAAAAAATTGAAGAAGCTGCTAGCTCACGGGACATTGCTTCATTTTAGGTGAACTGCACCAAAAGGTCCCATGAATTGAATCATCCATGTCGGTGACTGAGAGAGCCAGGTTCAGCATCCCGGTCTAAGCACCCCCAGCCTCTAT
Source organism: Aegilops longissima (assembly GCA_021605205.1). Lineage (NCBI taxonomy): Eukaryota > Viridiplantae > Streptophyta > Magnoliopsida > Poales > Poaceae > Aegilops > Aegilops longissima. The sequence continues at coordinate 158,083,339 of CM038676.1, forward strand.
CCTTGCGATGCACGGTACACCTCGTTTGCCACCTGCTCAACCCTAGTGTCACCGATAAAATGAAGTAATAATACAGTTAAAATAGAGCGAGTGTCATCTCTATCATTTCATTTCCAATGTAGATAAAGAAAGTGCTTCTCTTTGTTAAAGTATGTTTCATCAACTAGTCCCATTGTTAATGTTTAAGCGTTTCTGCAAACCGGGGTGCTTAATTTTATTTGATATGTACAAAAATAGAGATTTGAATGTCTCAAGGCCCCTCCTTGTACTACCGCTATACACTGATGTTCATCACTGGCAGGTGTATCTGGGAGAGTTGGGACGATGTCCAGTATGAGGCGTACCATATGAGGCGTCGCAGGGCCCATCTCGCCCTCGTAGCATGGCATACTATGATAGTATCGCAATATTTTCTTCTATTTATTTTGTGTGTTTCATCAACTAGTGTGACTATAATGTAATCACGCTTTTTCATTATTTGTGCAAACAGGGTTATTCAGCTGCATTTTGGTGGAACTGCACAAATGTACGTATGGAACCGGCATATATGCAGAGTGCGAGGTGTGCCAAGTAAAAATTATCGACACCAACCATGCTGCATGCACGCATTGGCATCCACCACCACCAGTGGGATGTGTGGCGCTCTGTGGATGGATCTTTCTCGGCAGTAAATCCTCTAACCAAATACTAGTAGCTTATATTGGCAGTTTTCTAGGGAGTACTCTTTTCTGAAAGAAGCACCAATCTATTTTTCTTTATTTGTACACTGTGTCACAACTTTGACCCAAAGGTCTAGAGATATTTTAGGGTGATTGGCGTAGTACTCGGAGACTGATTGTAAGCATGATTTTCATTAGTTGTCACACTGATTGTAAGCATGAGCAAGTGGAAGATTAGGTTAGTGCGAGCTTACCTTAAACCCTACCGCTGCCGTTGAAACGAGGCGAGCGTCGAGGGAACCGTGGAGAACGGCGGGGAAGCGACGTCGCGCCATCCAGCCTCCTCTTGCGGTGGGAGAACGAATACTCCTGTGGCTCCGGCTGGCTCTGCACCCTCACGAACGGCACACCATAATCGATCGATTCGTTATCCTCTGGGTGCTTGACCTTCGACCTATACGCCCACCACCTCCGCCTGACTGTCGCCTCGGGCGAATCTGTCTCGCTCCATTACCTGAGGAGATACTGATGAACTCGAGGATCTGGCGTGATCGCCGCCGAGGAGTACATGTACATCGCCGCCTCATCGCCGTTGTCTCGCTCTTTCGCATACATTGCCACATGGCCCGCACTGCCCTCCAAATATCCCACTCATTGTCAAACCAACTAAGGATCTCCTTCAACCTGGCTAACTTTGCTCAGTCGCCGGGCGGCGATCTGCTGATTCGCTCTTGCATCCTCTCCATAGATGTCCTTCGAGTGGTCGGTGCTAGCTTTGGAAGATGGGAGGAGAGACGGTGGTCTTGCAATAGAGAAGAGGGAGAGGCGAGACGGTGGTTTTGGAATGGAGATGATGGAGAGGAGAGGAGGTGGTTTTGCAATGGAGAAGATCAAGAGAGGGAGGCGAGACGGTGGTTTTGGAATGGAGATGATGGAGAGGAGAGGAGGTGGTTTTGCAATGGAGAAGATCAGAAGAGGGAGAGGCGAGATGGTGGTTTTGGAATGGAGATGATGGAGAGGAGAGGAGGTGGTTTTTCAATGGATAAGAGGGAGAGGACCGTGCGACAGTGATTTAGGATTGGGCGAGAGGGCCGGCGCGTTGTGACTGGATCAAAATCAAAATCAATTTACCCTTCAATTAAGAAAGCGACCCCACATTAACTAGTCTCCCTTTTATTTTGGGTCATAATTGACCATGATTTTCGCACATAAAATATATGTTATACGTTGCAAAAATAATATAATTTGAACGTACATTCAGATACGAACCAAACGATACAATTTTGGGTGACATGCATTCACATTTTGCTTGTCAAATACAGTACGTGGTCAAACTTTGACCCAAAATACGCAAAACAACAAAAAATACTTCCAAGACCAGCGGCGCTCTTCCGCTCTTCTCCTCTTAAACCACCGCCGCTCCTCTCCTGTTCCAATCTAAATCCAGCGCCGCTCCTCTCCTCGTCCATTTCAAAACCACCGCCCCTCCTCTCCTGTTCCAGTCCAAAACCAGCGTCGCTCCTCTCCCGTTCTAATCCAAAACCAGCGCTGCTCCTCTCCTCTTCCATTCAAAACCACCGCCAAGTAGTGAAGGTGCTGTGGAGAAGTAGATCGATGGAGGAGTACAACCGAAACGTGAGGATCGCAGACGGCGACCCTGTGAAGCTAGCTAGGATGTTGGAGATACAGTCTTGGTTTGACAACAAAGACCAACGGCGACGGCGACATCCATCGCCAAATATCTGCAACAGAGCGAAAAGGCGGCGATACTGCCAGAGGGAGTCGTGCCGGAGTACATAGAGCCGCTCCTCTGGGCCATGGAGCAAACAGATTCACCAAATCCGATCGTGAGGGAGCGGTGGTGGGAGTATCGATCCCAGAAGGAGCATCCACCAGAGATTGAAGGATCGAGCATCTACAGGGTGCTGTTTGTGAGGGTGTCCTGCCAGAGCGAGCCGGTGGAGTCTTCGTCGACCGAACCCAACTGCAAGAGGAGAAAAGCAGTTGCCCGACGATGCTTCCCCGCCATCGTCTCCCTCGCCGTTCACATCGTCTCACGGGGCGGCTGTCTGCCGCCGAGGAATAGGAGGGGGCTGCCCCCCCAGCCCAATAGTCGGGCGGGTTGTGAATTGTCGAGGAGCTTAGGGTTGTCAAGATTTGCAGGTTGTGAATTGTGTTTTGTGTTGTGTGTTTTGAGAGTACTTTCAGATATGAATGTCTTTTGAATTTCAGATTTGCAGATTGAGCATATGAAGTATTTTATGAATTCTAGAGATCTATCTTTAGCACTTAAAAAATGTAGTTTCATAGGAGTATAAAAGTGCATAATGTGATTCTCGAGAAGAAACTGCAAGTTTCAGCCAGATAAGAAATCGCAAGTTCGGGCCAGATAAGAAACTACAACTTTCAGAGGCAAAGCATTTATATTAACACGGCCTTTTCAAACAGGGTTAACATCATGTTGGAAGTTTTATTCATGGTCGAAAATGGAACTACCAGCTAGTTAACATCATGCTGATCAACATTCATGCATAGCACATCTTCATATGATGCACAGTCAAAATGCCCACACAATGTCGAGTGTGCGAAACACAGAGAAAACGAGGGACGAAGTTTTGGCAAGTGTTGGACGTGGTTTTGGGCTACCCCGTGTAGGCTTTCATTTTTAACATGCGCAGCCCACGACCTCGGATGGGAGGTCCATAGGCCTGTTTGTATTTTCTTAGGGCCGTCATGTATCGACCGGCCTATGGACCTCCCATCCGAGGTTTTATTTTTGGCAGCCCAATTTATGTATTATTTTGAAGTAAACGCAGAGGTCTATTCTATTTTTCTATATAAGAATAGGAACGCCAGGTCCAACTTATGTTTCCCTTCTAACTATATTATATATATTTAAATTATTTTATATGTTATTATATATTATTTTATTGTCATCATATATTTAATGATACTTACATATGTAAGAAAAAATATCCCACATCTTATTAACTTATAAAAATAATTTCTTAACAAATAAAATCCTGGATTGTTTTGGCACGAAAATCCTAGTGATTGTGTACAAAAGCTTGGTAAGATTTAAGGACGAATGTAATAATCACTTATTATTTAAATATATTTATAACAAAATGCTCAGCCCCTTTTTATTTGTTGATAACATTGCTGGCCCAACCCAACATTATTAGAATCAGCCCAGCAAAATCGTGTATTTCGAGAATGTGCAAATGGACTGTAATTTTTTAGGAAATAAAATAAATGGGCCGCATGGACGCTACATTATTTGTTCACCCAGCCCAGCTAATGGCTGTAATTCAAAGAAAAGATCAAATTGACTGTAAATTCTACCGTGCAAAAAAGACTGTAAATTCTGAAAAAATGGGTTGAATACATGCCACATTTTTAGAGTCTGAAATGTGGGCCAATAGGTCGAAGCCAACGCAAGTCATTGTCAATTTAGTCAAAAAATGATTCTGACATGTTAGCCGTTGGATTTACATCCAACGACCGGTATCCATCTTCAATCTCTCGTCTTCTTCCTCCAGCGCCGCCGGGACCACCTCCCTCCTCTTGTTGCTAGCAGCTCTGCTTAGCACGCTTCGCTATGAAGCGCTACTCCACCGTTGGCCTGGCCATCCCTCCACCCTGATAACCCACAAGTATAGGGGATCGCAACAGCTTTCGAGGGTAGAGTATTCAACCCAAATTTATTGATTCGACACAAGGGGAGCCAAAGAATATTCTCAAGTATTAGCAGCTGAGTTGTCAATTCAACCACACCTGGAAACTTAGAATCTGCAGCAAAGTGTTGAGTAGCAAAGTAATATGATAGTGGCGGTAACGGTAACAAAAGTAAAGATAGCAAAAGTAATGTTTTTGGTATTTTGTAGTGATTGTAACAGTAACAACGGGAAAGTAAATAAGCGAGAACCAATATATGGAAAGCTCGTAGGCACCGGATTAGTGATGGATAATTATGCCAGATGTGTTTCGTCATGTAACAGTCATAACATAGGGTGACATAGAATTAGCTCCAATTCATCAATGTAATGTAGGCATGTATTATGAATATAGTCATACGTGCTTATGGAAAAGTACATGCATGACATCTTTTGTCCTACCCTCCCGTGGTAGCGGCGTCCTATTGGAAACTAAGGGATATTAAGGCCTCCTTTCAATAGAGAACCGGAACAAAGCATTAGCACATAGTGAATACATGAACTCCTCAAACTATGGTCATCACCGAGAAGTATCCCGATTATTGTCACTTCGGGGTTGTCGGATCATAACGCATAATAGGTGACTATAGACTTGCAAGATAGGATCAAGAACTCACATATATCCATGAAAACATAATAGGTTCAGATCTGAAATCATGGCACTCGGGCCCTAGTGACAAGCATTAAGCATAGCAAAGTCATAGCAACATCAATCTCAGAACATAGTGGATACTAGGGATCAAACCCTAACAAAGCTAACTCGATTACATGATAAATCTCATCCAACCCATCACCGTCCAACAAGCCAACGATGGAATTACTCATGCACGGCGGTGAGCATCATGAAATTGGTGATGGAGGATGGTTGATGATGACGATGGCGATGAATCCCCCTCTCCGGAGCCCCGAACGGACTCTAGATCATCCCTCCCAAGAGAGGTTAGGGCTTATCGTAAAACACGATGATTTCTTCTCTCTGATTTTTTCTCCCCGAAAGCCAATATATAGAGTTGGAGTTGGCGTCGGAAGGTGTCCAGGGACCCACGAGGTAGGGGCGCGCCCAGAGGGGGGGACCTCCCACCTCGTGGATGTGGTGTGGGCCCCGGTCTTCATCTTTGGCGAGGATTTTTATTATTTATTCTAAGATATTCCGTGGAGTTTCAAGTCATTCCGAGAACTTTTGTTTTCTGCACATAAAACAACATCATGGCAATTCTACCAAAACAGCGTCATCCGGGTTAGTTCCATTCAAATCGTATAAGTTAGAGTCCAAAACAAGGGCAAAAGTGTTTGGAAAAGTAGATACGACGGAGACGTATCAACTCCCCAAGCTTAAACCCTTGTTTGTCCTTACAATTCAATTGACAAACTGAAAGAGAAAAAGAAAACTTTACAAACTCGCTTGCTCTTGTTGTTGTAATTATGTCAAGCAAAGATTCAGGTTTTCAAAGAAAGATCATTACTAACCACATTTGCAATAACTCCTAGGTCTCATGTTTACTCATATCAATAACATAATCAGCTACCAAGCCATAATAATAAATCTCGGATGACAACACTTTCTCAAAATAATCATAATATGATATAACAAGATGGTATCCCGCTAGCCCTTTCTGAGACCGCAAAACATAAATGCAGAGCACCTTCAAAGATCATGGACTGACTAGACATTGTAATTCATGGTAAAAGAGATCCAACCATAGTCATACCCGATATAAATTAACAGTAATGAATGCAAATGACAGTTGTACTCTCCAGCTAGTGCTTTGAAATAAGAGGGTGATGACTCAACATAAAAGTAAATAGATAGGCCCTTCGCAGAGGGAAGCAGGGATTTGTAGACGTGCCAGAGCTCGGTTTTGAAATAGAGATAAATTATATTTTGAGCGGCGTACTTTCATTGTCAACATAACAACTAAGAGATGACGATATCTTCCATGCTAAACAAATTATAGGAGGTTCCCAAACAGAATGGTAAAGTTTATACTCCCCCTCCTCCACAAGCATCAATCCATGGCTTGCTCGAAACAACGAGTGCCTCCAACATTCAACGGGTACCAGGGGGAGTTTTGTTTGAAATTTTTTTGATTTGGTTTGCATAAAGCATGGGAATGGGCATCCCGGTGACCAGCCATTTTCTCGTGAGTGAGGAGCGGAGTCCACTCCTCTTGAGAATAACCCGCCTAACACGGAAGATAAGGGCAGCCCTAGTTGATATATGAGCTATTCGAGCATGCAAAACAGAATGTTTATTTGAAGGTTTAGAGTTTGGCTGTGACACCCCCGATTCAATCTTACACTAATCATGCACGGAAATGTGTACGATCAAGATCAGGGACTCACGGGAAGATATCACAACACAACTCTAAAACATAAATAAGTCATACAAGCATCATAATACAAGCCAGGGGCCTCGAGGGCTCGAATACAAGTGCTCGATCATAGACGAGTCATGGAAGCAACAATATCTGAGTACGGATATAAGTTAAACAAGTCTCGCCTTAAGAAGGCTAGCACAAACGGGATACAGACGAAGAGGCGCAGCCTCCTGCTCAGGACCCTCCTAACTACTCCGGTCGTCGCCGTGGGCTGCACGTAGTAGTAGGCACCTCCAGTAGTAGGAGTCGCCGCCGACGGTATGCGTCGCCCGGCTCCATCGTCCAGTCGCAGCAATCGGGTAAAGAAAAGAAGGAAAAGGGGAACAAGGCAACCGTGAGTACTCATCCAAAGTACTCGCAAGCAAGGAGCTACACTACATATGCATGGGTATATGTGTAAAGGGCCATATCGGTGGACCGAATCGCAGAATGCCGTAATAAGAGGGGGTAGCTAATCACGTCAAGACTACGCTCGCAGCCTCCATCTTGCAGCGTGTAGAAGAGAGTAGATTGAAGTCCTCCAAGTAGCATCGCATAGCATAATCCTACCCGGCGATCCCCTCCTCATTGCCCTGTTAGAGAGCGATCACCGGGATATATCTGGCACTTGGAAGGGTGTGTTTTATTAAGTATCCAGTTCTAGTTGTCATAAGGTCAAGGTACAACTCCAAGTCGTCTTGTTACCGAAGATCACGACTATTTGAATAGATTAACTTCCCTGCAGGGGTGCACCACATTACCCGACACACTCGATCCCATTTGGCCGGACACACTTTTCTGGGTCATGCCCGGCCGCGGAAGATCAACACGTCGCAGCCCCACCTAGGCACAACAGAGAGATCAGCACGCCGGTCTAAACCTAAGCGCACAGGGGTCTGGGCCCATCGCCCTTAGCACACCTGCACGTTGCAAACGCGGCCGGAAGCATAACTAGCCCCCTTAATACAAGAGCAGGCTTACGTTCCAATCCGGCGTGCGCCGCTCAGTCGCTGATGCCACGAAGTACTTCGGCTGATACCACGACGCCGGTTGCCCATATCTTGTCCCACGTGGCGGTTAGTGCGTATAAGGTTAACGACCCAACTCAGATCAAATACCAAGATCTCGTTAAGCGTGTTAAGTATCCGCGAACGCCGAACAGGGCCAGGCCCACCCTGCCCTAGGCGGTCTCAACCTGCCTGTCGCCCGCCTCAAAGTAACAATCGGGGCCGTCGGGAACCCAGCCCACCTCTACCGGGATGGAGCCACCGTCCTTTCAGCCCCATCTCCCAACAATATCACAGTAATGTAATAGTGTAAATTATATAGTATTTGCCCGTGATCACCTCAAGTGATCACAGCCCAAAGAGTATAGCATGGCAGACGGACAAGAGTGTAGGGCCTCGATGGAACACTAGCATCCTATGCTAAGCAAGAGGATAGCGGTAAAGGTAACAACAAGAGTAGCAAGGACAGGCTATGTAGCAAGATAGGATTAATCGAAAGCAGTAACATGCTACACTACTCTAATGCAAGCAGTATAGAGAAGAATAGGAGATATCTGGTGATCAAGGGGGGGCTTGCCTGATTGCTCTGGCAGGAAGGAGGGGTCGTCAACTCCATAGTCGTACTGGGTTGCAGCGGTGTCGGTCTCGGTGTCTAGCAGAAGAAGAGGGGGAAGAAACAATGAATACAATGCAAACATATGCATGACGATGCATGACAAATCAAAGCGTGATGCTGGGCGTGCACTAACGTGGTATGAGGTGATACCGGTGAAGGGGGGAAACATCCGGGAAAGTATCCCCGGTGTTCCGCGTTTTCGGGCAGAGGAGCCAGAGGGGGAAAGTTGCGAGTTTGATTAGGGGTGTGTGGCGGACGAACGTGCTGCGTATCCGGATTCGTCTCGTCGTTCTGAGCAACTTTCATGTACAAAGTTTTTCCATCCGAGCTACGGTTTTTTTAATATTAATTTTAAAAGGTTTAATCAATTTTCTAGAATTAAAAGATTATGTTAATTCGAAATTGCATTTATGACGTCAGCATGACATCAGCAGTCAACTCTGGTTGTTGACTGGTCAAGCTGACACGTGGGTCCCACTGGTCATAGAATCAGGTTAACTAAACCGGGTTAATTAGACTAACCAAGTGATTAGGCTAATTTATATTAGTTAGATTAGTTAAACATGATTAATTAACTTAATTAACTCATTAATTAATTAATTAATTAATTAATTTATCCTAACATTTTTTATTATTTTTATTCTCTTTTTTCTTTTACTAAAACGTTCTGTGGGTGGGCCCGCTTGGCGAAAGGCCTCAGAGGCCTTAGCGATTACGGCGTCTGGCGCCGAAAGTGGGCGCAGTGGCGGGCCTGGGGCGCACCCGATCGGGCGAGCCCAGCGCCGGGATCGGGCGAGGCCATCGGCGCGGCCGCCGGTTCCCACGGTGTCGTCCAGCAGAAGCGGCGGAGATGTGGAACCGAAGCAGGAGGCGGCGCGTCGAGGCGGGCGCAGATGGCCGCGACGGCCGGCGGGGTGGCCGCAAACTGTGTGTAGAGGAGGCGGGAATGGCCGGAGCTGCGCACAGAGAGGGAAGGCGAGGCCGGGGCGAACATGGGAGTAGCGACGTGTGCGGCTACGACGGGTGGAACTGGCGTGGCACGGGCGCGTGGGTCGCGTGGCCGGGCGCGCACGCTGGGCGCGGCTAGCGCGGGGTGACCGCGGTAGGGGCACGTTCAAACGGTGAGCGGCGATGGGGAGAGACACTATGAGAGGGCAGAGGAGAAAGGAGGGGTGGTGGCTCACTGTGCCCCTGCAGGTGTGCGAGAGTGAGCTCGGGGAGGGCTCGACGGCAGCATGCTCCGGCGATGGTGACGGCGCGGTGGCTCCAGCGACGGCGTCGGGATGGTGGTGATGGCCGTTGAGGGCGACAGGGTCGAGGGGGGTGACGGGGACGACGTTCCGGCGAGGAGAGGGCCGAGGAGGCGAGGAGGAGGACGGTGAGGCGGCGACGAGGTCCGGCTACGGCGTGGCAGCTCCGGGGTGACGGGATCGGGGCATCGGCGTCGGCGGTTTGTTCCCCCTCCCGATCCAATCGGGAGAGATGGGGGAGGGAGATATTTCGGGGAGGAGTGGGGTAACGAGAGGGGGGAAGTGGGGGCGACGGGCTCTAGGGTTCGGTCGAGGGGTAGGTGTAGGTCGGGCGGGCAGTTGACCGGGCCGGCAGGAGGGCCACTGGGCAGTTGGCCCCAGAGGTCTCTCTTTATTATTTTATTTTTCTTTTAATTTTCAATTTCTTTCTATTTATTCAATCTTTCAAATTGTTTTAGTTTTGTAAAACATATAGTTAACACCTAAAGTAGTAATAGTAGTTATATCACTGCCACAATTATTTTTGTAGTTATAAAAAGTGGTTTGCAACAATTTAATCATTTAAGAGACGTTTAAATAATTTTTTCAGCTACTGTTTTACTTATCTTAAGAGCATTTAATTATTTTATAAAGGTGTGGTTTCTTCACCATAATTAATGTAACATCCCAAATTTTCCTATTTGGAATGTTTTACAATTATAGATAAGCATCCTATGCACTCCTGTTTGAATTTGAATGCCATTTGAAGTTTCAGAGCAAGTTGAGTTTTGAATTTGAATTTCAAACTTTGGCATGTGGGAACCAATTCAAAAACTAAGCCTGATAAATACTTGATCAAAAGTATGAGAGGAGCAAACATGACACTCCAAAAATATCAGAGGAAACAATGCCAAAAGATTTGGATTCAAATCTGAAATTTATTTGAATTTGAAAAAATAGATTTTATGAAGTTTGGATTTTGCCTTTGGAAAAATGTTCAAATGAAAGGAATATTCCCTGATCATTTTGGTATATATATACCCTATAAATTATTTATAGATTTGGTTTTATTTTTGTTTTAGTTTTATTTAAAAAATAAAAAAAACCCCTCTGGCGCCCAGCTAGGCCACCAGCCCAGCCAGCGCCACACCCAAGACCCAGCCCACTGAGTCAGCCTAACTGGCAGCCCAAAGACCACCAAAGCAGCCCAACAACACCCCTCCCCGCCTCACCAAAAGCCTAGGCTTCGGCCACCCGACCCCCTCGCCCCTCTCTCCCTCTCGCTGACTCGTGGGACCCGCCCCCCTCTTCTTCCCCCTCGCCCACGCCACGAGCTCGCCGGAGATCCACCGGATCCCGAAGGATCCGGGATCCCCCGACCGCCCCCGATGCCCTTCCGAAGAGGAGCCGAGGCCCTGGCTATAAAGAGCCGAGCCCCCGCACCCCATTTCCCCGAGCTCTCGCACCCCTCGTCCTCCCGTTTGCGCCGCTGAGTCCCGAGCCCTCCCGCCGCCATTGTTGCCGCCGCCGACGCCCTGGTGCACCCCGACCCCCCCAACACCACCGAACCACCCCGACCCAGGCGCGTTTTCCCGACGAGTCGCGGAGCTCGCCGACGTCGGGACGCCCCGAGCACTTCGCCGCGCCGCCGCCGTCGCCGAGTCCGGTAAGTCACCGGCAATCCCCCTCCCCCGTCCGATCTCAATCGAGCGGCCTAGATTAGAAGCCCCCGAAGGGGTAGGTTTTATTAATAAAACCGGCCGGTTCCACTCGTTTATTTTTAGTTTAGGTTTTATTTTAGGCCCGGTTCTTTTAGTTTAAACCCTAGAGCCCGTTTAGCCTATCTAACATTGTATACAAAGATAGGCCCATTAGGCCTTTTCTTTTTATTTTGATTTTCTGTTTTAGCGAATAGTTTCAGTTTTCAAAAATGTATATCTTTTATTCTGTTTAATATTTTTGAGTGATTCTTTTTTGTTGGATTGCAAATTTTTGTAGTTTCTGTAAAATATATATTTAGCTATGTTAAAAATAATTAAAATGCTTTAATATTGTTTTAGTCAGAATAGTAAATCTGCTATAACTTTAGTTAGAAAAATTATTTTGCATGATTCTTTTGTCACCACTTTATTTTGACATTGCCAAACCCTAGAAATTAACTTTGGTATTTTAGGATTAATAAATAATTAGTTTTAGACAGAATCCTATTAATCCTAATTAATTAACTAGTTCCTGTTTTCCTATTAAATTAATTAGTAAATTAATTTATTTTTAACTTGAGATTAGTTATTCTAGGTTAGTTTCTGTCACTCCATTAGATGAACTTTTATTTATAATTAATAAAAGTTTTAAATTATTTTTCTTAATGGAAATTGGATTAGGCCTAAAATGAGTTTTATAATAGCTATTTAATTAATTCTTTTTGCTCCTAGTTGCTTAGTGAATCCTTTTTCGTTAAGTTAACCTAAAACCATGATTAGGTCATATTAAGGAATTTTTGCTATATAAAAACTATGTTAGTTATTGTTTGGAGTAGGGAAAAACTTTGAATTGGTTTCTTTGAGTTTTTCTTTTGGATTTGGTTTTGATTGTTTTGTTGTGCTATGTTAATATTGTTATCTTGTGTGATCCTCTTGCTTTATGCTTATTGTGTTATTGTTTGTCTCGGTAGAGTTTCCGGAGTGCGAAGCTTGCTACTACGACTCTTTAGCTTACGAGGATCATCAGCAAGGCAAGTTTTGATCATGTTATTTCTATACCTATGTTTTTGTGCATTAGTAGTTGTCACCACCCCACCATGCATGCAGTAGTGAAATCTTGAAGTCATTAAACTTGAGTAGTATCATGTGGTAGGATGAACCAATCCCTTGTTACCATGACCCGGACGTAGTAGTTACTTTGCTATGCTCAGAGACGGATTTGGGATGAGTGAAATTCATAAGCAAGATGTGAGAGTCAATGATGATGATGACCCCATGAACTACAATGATCAAGATGGACTTCGAAAATCACTACTGGGTGGAGGGCGGTTGACGGGCACCTGGAGCACCAGTGGTGGCGGGATGCATGGAGAAGCGCCATGACATCCTGCGGAAAGCTTCACCCAGCCACAAAGAGAAGGATGGATGCCCCATGACCGAAGCTTACTGTGCAGCCGCAAGCCATTATGGGCTCTGGCTGGGTTGACCCTAGTAGTGACGCTGGCTGGACGGTACTACGAGAAGTAGACGAACGGTAGGATTGGATGGGTACGGCAAAGTGGCCGAAGAACTCTTTGGAAGACCCTGTTTATTCGTCCGTCTTCAAACACCATGAAGTGCGAAGACTTTAAAGGAAGGAATGATTCTTATGGGAAAGTCGCAACCCTCTGCAGAGTTTAAAGATCTAATCGATTAGCCGTGTCCCGATTTACGGACATTTGAGCCTCTGGAACTTGGAAGTATTCGGATATCTCAACACTAAAACTAATGAATAAATTTGAGGGTTTATGACTTAATAATTTGGGAACGAGATATTGGTTGGCGGAACCATCTCAATAACTACCAACAATTGTAGTAATGTGCAAGTAAGTCCACTGTAGTAGGATAAAATTTGCTTTTCGCAAAATGATGAAACTTAGAGCTCCACAACCAAATTGCATATAGAGTTAGTAACTTTATTATTGTTATTCTTCATGACTTGCCACTTATTCCAAAAGCTGACCTACATGGCTGCAACGTATTATGTTGCGTAGATATATTCGATCAGAGTGAGGCTACGCTCCCGCTTGGCGATTGCCCTTTGGAGTCGGATGGACTCGCTTTACCTCGACGCCTCCGCAGCATTAGTAGTTTATTTCTCATGAGTTGGCCTTGAGCCGAATTTATTCCCTTGTAATAAAGACTCTATATGAGAATCGTTTAATGATATTCGGTGTGATTGAACTTTGATTACTTTATCGATGTAATCGTGAGTACCAAAGATGATCTTGGGATGGCATGAACATACGTAGATTTGACCGATTTTGGGTCAGGTCGCGCACAGAGATGGTATCGAGCACACGCTGACCGTAGGATCGTAACCCCTAGGATCGGAAAGCCATAAGCAGAGACCATTTACTTTGAACCCCTTTTCATTCTATAATTCTTCCCTGTTCAATTCTGACTCTTCTCCCCCTTTGCAACATTCTAGATGGCCGCCGAGTTCAACCCAGTTTGCTACCGGAGTTACGCGGCCCGATGAGACGATGCCCTTTGAAGAAAGCTGGTCCAGATGGTGAAGCGGTGAAGATAGCTCTACCCTCGATCACCGGGAAGCCCACTAATGCACTTCCGACGGATACCCGCTGCAGGATTGAGGTGCATTCCCTCACGGGAGTTGTTCAGGAGGAAGTGCCAGTAGTGCAAGAATTTCCCGATGTGTTCCCGGAGGAATTACCAGAATGCCACCGGACAGGACATTGAATTTCTGATCGAGTTATTGCCGGCACAGCCCCAATATCCAAGAGACCTTATCGGATGCCACCGAATGAGTTGAAAGAGATCAAGGATCAAATAAATGAGTTATTGGAGAAAGGATATATTCGTCCAAGCTCATCACCTTGGGGAGCCCCAGTTCTTTTGGTAGAGAAGAAGGATGGAAGCTTGAGGATGGTTGTGGATTATCGTGCATTGAACGAAGTAACCATCAAGAACAAGTACCCTCTGCCGATGATCAATGACTTGTTTGATCAGCTTGTTGGAGCCAAGGTATTCTCTAAGATCGATCTTCGATCAGGGTATCACCAGTTGAAAATTCGTGAAAAGGATATACCCAAAACCGCATTCACTACGTGTATGGTTTATACGAGTATACCGTCATGTCATTTGATTGACTAATGCTCCTGCATACTTCATGAATTTGATGAACAAGGTGTTCATGGAGTATTTGGACAAGTTTGTCGTGGTGTTCATCGATGATATATTGATTTTCTCCAAGAGCGAGGAAGAGCATAAGGAACATTTGCGTCTAGTTCTGGAGAAACTTCGAGAACATCATTTGTATGCCAAATTCAGCAAATGTGAATTTTGGTTGAAGGAAGTTGGATTCCTCTGACATGTTATTTCAGGGAAGGAATAGCAGTTGATCCCGCCAAGGTTGAATCACCACCGATTGGCGATCACCACCTCACCAAGGAGATCCGCAGTTTTCTCGGACTCGCAGGATATTATCGGAGGTTCATTGAGAACTTCGAAGATTGCCAAGCCCATGACCTGAGCTGTTGAAGAAGGAAGCCAAGTATGTTTGGACCGAGGAATGTGAAGCCAGTTTTCAGAATTGAAGAAACGGTTGGTCACAGCCCCAAAGTGTTGATATTGCGGACATACATAAGGAATACCAGGTCTATTAGACGCTTCTCGTCAAGGACTCGGAGGAGTATTGATGCAGGAAGGTAAGGTTGTAGCTTATGCCTCCGCACAGCCACGGCCTCATGAGATGAATTATGCCACGCATGATTTGGAGTTAGCAATGTAGTGCATGCACTCAAGACTGGAGACATTTCCTCATCGGAAACCGCTGTGATGTCTACATGCATCACAAGAGTTTGAAATACATCTTCATGCAGAAGGAATTGAACCTCGAAAGAGGAGATGGCTAGAGTTGATAAAGGACTACGACATGAGATTGCATTACCACCCGGTAAAGCTAATGTTGTAGCAGATGCTTTGAGCCGTAAGAGTTATGTGAACACTCTACCGCAGGAGGATTACCCTGTGAGTTGGTCGATGACCTCGTAGATCTCCGATCGGAGATAGTTCCAAAGGATTTGTTGCAACTCGAAGTACAGTCCACCTTGACCGAAAGGATTCGTGAAGCCCGAAGTCGGACAAGGAAATCGATGAGATAAAGCAAAAGATGGAGGAAGGAAAAGCTAAAGGATTCCGTAAGGATGAACATGGAACAATATGGTTTGAGGATCGATTATGTGCCCAATGATCCCGAGCTCAGAAGCTAATTCTTCAGAGGCTCATGATTCACCGTATCTATTCACCCCGCAACACCAAGATGTACCTGGATTTGAAGCAAAGTTTCGTGGACCGGTATGAAGAAGGACATTGCCGAGTACGTAGCAGTATGCGATGTTTGCCAACGTAAAGGCGTAACATCGAAGCCAGCAGGTTACTTCAACCTTTGCCGATTCCCGATTGGAAATGGGAGAAACTTGGTATGGATTTCATCACAGGATTACCCAGACCCGCTCAGGTTATGATTCTATCTGGGTAGTGGTTGATCGTTTGACTAAGGTAGCTCACTTCATTCCCGTGAAGACTACCTATACCAGTGCCAAGTTGGCCAAGATATACATGACCAGATCGTATGTCCGCATGGAGTTCCGAGGAAAATCGTGTCAGATAGAGGAACACAGTTTACCTCAAAGTTTTGGAAGCAATTGCACGAAACTTTGGGTACGAGGCTGGAATTCAAGACAGCTTTTCATCCGCAGCATGATGGACAGACCGAGAGAGTCAATCAGATTCGGAGGACATGTTGAGAGCTTGTGTGCTAGACTATGGGTCTAGCTGGGATGATAATTTGCCGACGCAGAGTTCTCATACAACAACAGCTTATCAATCCAGTTTGAAGATGGCCCCTTCAAGCTCTATACGGAAGGAGGTGCGAACACCATTGTTGTGGGATAGTGTTGGAGATCGATCACTTTTCGGTTCCGACCTTATCAAGGATTCCAAGAGAAAGTCAAGCTGATTCGAGACAGGCTCAAGATAGCACAGTCAAGACGTAAGAGTTATGCCGACAAGAAGCGAAGGAAGTGACTTACGAAGTGGGAGACCGAGCATATCTTCGTGTGTCTCACTTCGTGGAATCAAGAGGTTTGGAGTCAAGGAAAGTTAGCACCCGATTCATTGGCCCCTACAAAATCCTCGAACGTCGTGGAGAAGTTGCATACAAGTTGGAATTGCGGAAGGATTGTCGGAGTTCATGATGTCTTCCACGCTTCTCGCTTGAAGAAGTGTCATGCCGACATGGCCGATGTTCCGTTGAGAGACACAAGGCCCCTAGAGGCCATACAGCTTGACGGTGATCTGACTTACAAGGAGAAACCCGTCCAGATTCTTGAGACTGCAAGCGAGTCACCCGCAGCAAAGTCATCAAATTTTGCAAGGTTGTGGAGTCACCACACCGAGGAAGAAGCCACAGGAACGCCAAGAAGATCTTCGTCGAGACCATCCGCACCTATTTGTTAGCCAACCCAATCTCGAGGGCTAGATTCATCTTAAGGTGGTAGGTTTGTAACATCCCAAATTTTCCTATTTGGAATGTTTTACAATTATAGATAAGCATCCTATGCACTCTGCTTGAATTTGAATGCCATTGAAGTTTCAAAGCAAGTTGAGTTTTGAATTTGAATTTCAAACTTTGGCATGTGGGAACCAATTCAAAAACTAAGCCCGATAAATACTTGATCAAAAGTATGAGAGGAGCAAACATGACACTCCAAAAATATCAGAGGAAACAATGCTAAAAGATTTGGATTCAAATCTGAAATTTATTTGAATTTGAAAAATAGATTTTTATGAAGTTTGGATTTTGCCTTTGGAAAAATGTTCAAATGAAAGGAATATTCCCTGATCATTTTGGTATATATATACCCTATATAAATTATTTATAGATTTGGTTTTATTTTTGTTTTAGTTTTATTTAAAAAATAAAAAAAACCCCTCGGCGCCAGCTAGGCCACCCAGCCCAGCCAGCGCCACAGCCTGACCCTCAAGACCAGCCCACTGAAGCTGCCCCAGGCAGCCAAAGACCACCAGCCAGCCAGCCACAGACCTCGCCTCCGCGCCCAAAAGCCTAGGCTTCGCCACCCGACCCTCGCCTCTTTCTCCTCTCACGACTCGTGGGACCCGCCTCTTCTTCCCCCGCCACGCCACGAGCTCGCTGGGAGATCCACCGGATCCCAAGGATCCGGATCCCCGACCGCCCGATGCCCTTCCGAAGAGGAGCCGAGGCCCCTGGCTATAAAGAGCCGAGCCCCTGCACCCCATTCCCCGAGAGCTCGCAGCCCTCGCCCTCCCGCTTGTGCTCGCTGAGTCCCGAGCCCTCCCGCCGCCATTGTTGCCGCCGTCCGACGCCTGTGCACCCCGACCCCAACACCACCGAACCACCCCGACCCGTGCGCGTCTTCCCGACGAGTCGCCGGAGCTCGCCGACGTCCGGACGCCTCGGAGCACTTTCGCCGCCGCCGCCGCCGCGAGTCCGTAAGTCACCGCACTCCCCCCGTCCGATCTCAATCGAGCGGCCTAGATTAGAAGCCCTCAAGGGGTAGGTTTTATTAATAAAACCGCCGGTTCCACTCGCTTTTATTTTTAGTTTAGGTTTTATTTTAGGCCGGTTCTTTTAGTTTAAACCCTAGAGCCCGTTTAGCCTATCTAACGACAGAGTATACAAGATAGGCCCATTAGGCCTTTTTCTTTTATTTTGATTTTCTGTTTTATTTAATAGTTTCAGTTTTCAAAAATGTATATCTTTTATTCTGTTTAATATTTTTGAGTGATTCTTTTTTGTTGGATTGCAAATTTTTGTAGTTTCTGTAAAATATATATTTAGCTATGTTAAAAATAAATAAAAATGCTTTAATATTGTTTTAGTCAGAATAGTAAATCTGCTATAACTTTAGTTAGAAAAATTATTTTTGCATGATTCTTTTGTCACCACTTTATTTTGACATTGCCAAACCCTAGAAATTAACTTTGGTATTTTAGGATTAATAAATAATTAGTTTTAGACAGAATCCTATTAATCCTAATTAATTAACTAGTTCCTGTTTTCCTATTAAATTAATTAGTAAATTAATTTATTTTTAACTTGAGATTAGTTATTCTAGGTTAGTTTCTGTCACTCCATTAGATGAACTTTTATTTATAATTAATAAAAGTTTTAAATTATTTTTCTTAATGGAAATTGGATTAGGCCTAAAATGAGTTTTATAATAGCTATTTAATTAATTCTTTTTGCTCCTAGTTGCTTAGTGAATCCTTTTCTGTTAAGTTAACCTAAAACCATGATTAGGTCATATTAAGGAATTTTTGCTATATAAAAACTATGTTAGTTATTGTTTGGAGTAGGGAAAAACTTTGAATTGGTTTCTTTGAGTTTTTCTTTTGGATTTGGTTTTGATTGTTTTGTTGTGCTATGTTAATATTGTTATCTTGTGTGATCCTCTTGCTTTATGCTTATTGTGTTATTGTTTGTCTCGGTAGAGTTTCCGGAGTGCGAAGCTTGCTACTACGACTCTTTAGCTTACGAGGATCATCAGCAAGGCAAGTTTTGATCATGTTATTTCTATACCTATGTTTTTGTGCATTAGTAGTTGTCACCACCCCACCATGCATGCAGAGTGAAATCTTGAAGTCATTAAACTTGAGTAGTATCATGTGGTAGGATGAACCAATCCCTTGTTACCATGACCCGGGACGTAGTAGTTACTTTGCTATGCTCGTGAGACGGATTTGGGATGAGTGAAATTCATAAGCAAGATGTGAGAGTCAATGATGATGATGACCCCATGAACTACAATGATCAAGATGGACTTCGAAAATCACTACTTGGGTGGAGGGCGGTTGACGGGCACCTGGAGCACCCAGTGGTGGCGGGATGCATGGAGAAGCGCCATGACATCCCTGGAAAGCTTCACCCAGCCACAAAGAGAAGGATGGATGCCCCATGACCGAAGCTTACTTGTGCAGCCGCAAGCCATTATGGGCTCTGGCTGGGTTGACCCTAGTAGTGACGCTGGCTGGGCGGTACTACGAGAAGTAGACGAACGGTAGGATTGATGGGTACGGCGGTGGCGGAAGAACTCTTTGGAAGACCCTGTTTATTCGTCCGTCTTCAAACACCATGAAGTGCGAAGACTTTAAAGGAAGGAATGATTCTTATGGGAAAGTCGCAACCCTCTGCAGAGTTTAAAGATCTAATCGATTAGCCGTGTCCCGATTACGGACATTTGAGCCTCTGGAACTTGGAAGTATTCGGATATCTCAACACTAAAACTAATGAATAAATTTGAGGGGTTTATGACTTAATAATTTGGGAACGAGATATTGGTTGGCGGAACCATCTCAATAACTACCAACAATTGTAGTAATGTGCAAGTAAGTCCACTGTAGTAGGATAAAATTTGCTTTTCGCAAAATGATGAAACTTAGAGCTCCACAGCCAAATTGCATATAGAGTTAGTAACTTTATTATTGTTATTCTTCATGACTTGCCAGCTTATTCCAAAAGCTGACCTACATGGCTGCAACGTATTATGTTGCGTAGATATATTCCGATCAGAGTGAGGCTACGCTCGCGCTTGGCGATTGCCCTTTGAGTCGGATGGACTCGCTTACCTCGACGCTTCCGCAGCATTAGTAGTTTATTTCTCATGAGTTGGCCTTGAGCCGAATTTATTCCCTTGTAATAAAGACTCTATATGAGAATCGTTTAATGATATTCAGGTGTGATTGAACTTTGATTACTTTATCGATGTACTGTGAGTACCAAAGATGATCTTGGGATGGTATGCATACGTAGATTTGACCGATTTTGGGTCAGGTCGCTACAATTAACTTTGCATTATTTGGCACAACTTGAACATTTTAGTTTTAATATTTGAAAATACTTACCATTTGACTTGTTTTTGACTTTTGATCTCGAACGGGATTCAATCATCGTGAGTTTAACAATAGTAATCGCGGTGAGGTGTCATCATTAACCACGAATTACTATAGCTTGATTACCCGGGCGTCACAATTCTCCTCCACTACAAGATATCTCGTCCCGAGATTTAAGAGGGGGAGTAAGGGGGAAGGGATTTGGTTGCGAAATTCTAATGAGTCTTCTCGGTCTTAGTGGCTCTTCTCGAAGAGGTCGATCCATTACATTGATGTCTTCATTTCTCTGCTTCAGATCATCATGATGAAGTCGTAATCCTGTCTTCGGGAATTTCCTTCGTACTTACAAAAAATAAAGGGTGGTTATTCTGGTAGAACGGACCTCTACAAGGTTGACTACCTGGTAGATAACAGCAGAAAAGGTGGTGGAAAGTAACTCTCGAATTGAAACTTAAGAAATTATCGAGAGCAGAATAAGAGGGTGCAAAATGGAAGTTTCTAGCGCATAGGCAATCGTTTGTTGCGTGAAACAAAGTGTAAAAGGGGTTTAGAGCAATGGGAATTAGCATTGCGTCTGATAGCAGAATAGATCACTAGGCAGGTGGCCCGTGAATCACATACGAAGTCAAGTGTGAGGAATAACTTTGACAACAGGGTGTACGGGAGAGTCCGGTTTCGATCCTGTGGAACTGTGGGTCATGGGCCCACCATGTGGGTTAAAAGTAGGAAGGGCGGTGACGTCTTGCACGATCATTTAAGCAAGGCATGTCAGAGAATAACCGGTCAGTTATGTTGACAACATCGTTGGTACCAAGGGCGAGGGACGAAGAGAAGCATTTTCCTGCTCGTTGAACGAGGAGGACCAATAGGGAAAGTTCTCGTCCATCGGCGGTTACCAGAAAGTCATCAACAGTAGAAACAGGGTCTTACTGACAGAGTGGTACAACGAGGTGTTTACATAAGCAGGGAAATATTACTGCTTATATCATATAGATCACAAGAAAGGTTAAGCCAAACAACGGAAAGAAAAATATGGTTATCAGATTAAATTGAACAATGGGAAGGAAAATGTGTTTAAACACATATTTCTGGGGTATATCCTTCTCAAGGACAAGCAGAGCATGATTTCCATGACAGGATATAAAGTAGAAAACCATTTAGGTAGGGGAGAGAAATTTCCTGACATTACCCATACAGCGGCGTTTGGATAATTGATAAAGAGAATTTAGCATTGTGCTTCAAATGCTCTTATTGAAAATCGGAGTACCACAGACATGCTTTAGATAGCATTGACATGGTCTTCAAGCAAAAATCGGATTTCGGATACACAAAGGATCCATCAGGATAAACTCATTAAACAAGGAATTCAATTTCCTCATGGAAAATGATTAACCTTGTTACAAAGGAAACTATAACACTAGGTCCTCTGGTCAGGTGTGCTAGGCATGACATCACCTTACCGAGGCATATAGGGACCAATGTTATAACTCTTGAAAATATGGTCCAACCATCATATCTGACTGAGATTCAGATCTGATTGGTGCCAAGATACCTTAGACTCGGGTTGTCTGAGAAGAAAAGGTGCAACACAATTGACGAGTAGACATTGTAAGATTTTCAGGAAATGAACTATGGAAGCGAGTTCCGAAACAAGAGTTCATCCATTAACCCAAGGAGAGATGAGGAGGTGGCTGATGGATTCAGCAACATTTCGTCAAGATTTCCAAAAAGATGGGTTTCCACAATTATGTGAACAAGGAGATAACATTAGTCATATCAAATGATATAACGATTTATGCTCGAGGAAAGACATTCACAATTAAACATTGGTTGAAGGGTGCACTCGAAATATGGGCTAGGTTGCATGATCAATGTTAGAATGGTGACTTGACGAACAAAAGAATTAGAATGAAACTCGACCATTCACTTCAAAGCAATAGGGTTGCTAGAAGTTTTGAATTCACACATCATAGTTCAATTGTCGGTATTCCGGTTAGAAACAACACGGGTACCAAGAAAGAATGGTGAGGGTGAGAAGTATCATCATACCGAAAGTTTCTAAGAGGTGGAGCAATTCTCGCGACCTTCTTGACACAAAAGATGGTAATACTCCAAGGTAGAGCATAACATAAGTCGGATAGCAAGGAACTCAAGGTACAACGCAAAACTAGAACAAGTTTTGTGTTGCGGAAATGCAATAATGTTGTCGATGGTAGCCCAAATTATCGAGGGCAAAGGATGGCATTTCTCATAAAAAAATCGATAGATCTCTTGGAAGAGCTCAGAATGTTGATGATATTTACGACACATTTGTCGCGAGAGTTCATGAAGATGTAATTTGATCGGCGATGACATCAAGTTAAAGGAACGATGAAGCGAAAGGTTATTGGAACCATGGGTACGAAACAAACTCAAAATCAGTTTTGTTGTTCAAGGAGAAATGATAAGATGAGGAAGATCGACGTAAGCTTAGCTCGTCGTCAGAAGTTGTGCTCCGAGAATAAGGACCGGGTAGCATAGTTAAAATTAGCTCGATAATGATATAGCCGATCAGGCTAGGAATGATTTGAAGGATTAATAAATTTGTAAGCAGTGAAGGGTTCAAATACTTGTTGAATCGCAATGCGAACTCGATTCAGTTTTCGGTGTCTTTGAGTTTATAATAACTCAGAGCCCGTGAAAAATTTGAATCAGTGAGAATGTAGTACTTGATGAACTCATAAAAAGTTATACAGTTCCATAATAATCTCGAGATACCAGGGGGTAATACTCGATGGCAGATCAAAGTAGAGGTTGGACTGGGGCATTGCTCTGCAGAAGACAAGTGCTTAAACTTGCACGAGAAATGGTATTTAAAGGAGAACATGGTCGCCACCATGATTGCAAAAAGGTCAGATCCCAGATATAAGATGATCTTATACCAAGGGAATAATTAATTTTTAAAAGAAGCTTTGATGAGAAGATGTACATCATGTCCATGGGCATGAACACCAAGTTCAAGGTCGACTCCCACTTCTCCAATGCACAACCTTTCATTCACTTCTCCCGTTTAATGAAGTTGTAGTGTTGAAATTTTATCTGGCAAAATACCAGAAGAGTACGACTCATGAAAACTTTCGAGTTCACACATATTAAGGAAGGCATAGGTTCAACCCATCAGGGCATCTTAGAATCATATACCGTAATCTTTAGAAGTAATTAACTCAAGCTCAAGGCGAGCATGGTTGAGAAAGCAGAGGATACAATTTACCAAAGGCATTATGTATCGAGGAAAGGCCCACAAGGTTATTGAATATGAAGGCGTTGTCGGATAAAATCCAACAAAGGATCTGGTGGTCCACAAGGATCCGACGTGAGCATCCATATTCAACTAGAGGAAGAAGAATGCAAGGAGATCAGATTATAGAAACAATCGACTAACTCAATTGTCAAATGCAAAGGAATTATGATTTAAATCAAGGGATCGAAGCAATGCTCGATTAGGGATGGATAAGTTGAATAGCCTTAGGGTACAATCAACGACAATTGGATTGGTCGAGAACCAATTCCAGTTAAAAGAATGGCAGCTCAGCTGGAAAGGTAATTTATAAGGATCAATGATGATTGCGTGTATTCACAAACATATTGAGTCAACAGACTCAAAATGATAATGACAAGGAATGTTAATAAGACTACGAGACTTATGGGATTAACCATAATGCAAGCAAGCAAGAATTTCAAGAGCCAAAGGCTCAAGAGGATTTTCGGAAGATCGAATAGTATTTTGAAGACTTTTGTGAAACACATGAACAACTGGGGATGAGCGGATACTCGACAAGTGCGAGGATTTATTTGAAGGGGTATTCATGTGGCAAGGAACTGCTAGGCAGTAGGCACAAAGTATTCTCGGAACAATAGAGAAAACTTTGGTGTATCTTGTAATAACAAGATCAATGGGGGATGATCGTATGAATGGCAAGTGTAAGTAGTTATCCATAAGGATTTATCGGTGGTCGGGAATAGCAAAAGTGATGGGCACAAAGTCTTGAGAGAATATCAAAGAGTATCTCCGAAATCTTCTGGTGTAGTCGGTGAACATCTGGACTGAAGGGCCTCTCCGGGAGAAAGTATTTTCGAGAACCTAAAGTTAGTTTTGTTTTTAGCAAAATCATTTAACCCGAATAGAAGAGAGACCAGAGTCCCAGAGTATAGGACGAGGAATAAAAGATCCTAATACCACGCAATGGCGACGTGGGCCCGTAAGGCACACAGCCATGTTAGTAAAAGTTTTTGTAATGTCTAGACTCGACTTTGGCCAAGGAGTTGGAAGGGGGATTCCTACAGGCAGTCAGCTCTGATACCAACTTGTGACACCCCCGATTCAATTATACACTAATCATGCACTTAAATGTGTATGATCAAGATCAGGGACTCACGGGAAGATATCACAACACAACTCTAAAACATAAATAAGTCATACAAGCATCATAATACAAGCCAGGGGCCTCGAGGGCTCGAATACAAGTGCTCGATCATAGACGAGTCAGTGGAAGCAACAATATCTGAGTACATACATAAGTTAAACAAGTCTACCTTAAGAAGGCTAGCACAAACTGGGATACAGATCGAAAGAGGCGCAGGCCTCCTGCCTGGGACCCTCCTAAATACTCCTGGTCATCGCCAGCGGGCTGCACGTAGTAGTAGGCACCTCCAGTGTAGTAGGAGTTGTCGTCGACGGTGGCGTCTGGCTCCTGGGCTCCATCGTCTGGTCGCGGCAATCGGGTAAAGAAAAGAGGGAAAAGGGGGAACAAGGCAACCGTGAGTACTCATCCAAAGTACTCGCAAGCAAGGAGCTACACTACATATGCATGGGTATATGTGTAAAGGGCCATATCGGTGGACTGAACTGCAGAATGCCAGTATAAGAGGGGGATAGCTAATCCTGTCGAAGACTACGCTTCTGGCAGCCTCCGTCTTGCAGCATGTAGAAGAGAGTAGATTGAAGTCCTCCAACTAGCATCGCATAGCATAATCCTACCCGACGATCCCCTCCTCATTGCCCTGTTAGAGAGCGATCACCAGGTTATATCTGGCACTTGGAAGGGTGTGTTTTATTAAGTATCCAGTTCTAGTTGTCATAAGGTCAAGGTACAACTCCAAGTCGCCTGTTATCAAGATCACGGCTATTCAATAGATTAACTTCCTGCAGGGTGCACCACATTACCCGACACGCCGATCCCATTTGGCGGACACACTTTTCGGTCATGCCCGGCCGCGGAAGATCAACACGTCGCAGCCCCACCTATGCACAACAGAGAGGTCAGCACGCCGGTCTAAACCTAAGCGCACAGGGGTCTAGGCCCATCGCCCTTAGCACACCTGCACGTTGCGAACGTGGCTGGAAGCAGAACTAGCCCCCTTAATACAATAGCAGGCTTACGTTCCAATCCGGCGCGCGCCGCTCAGTCGCTGACGTCACGAAGTGCTTCGGCTAATACCATGACGCTGGTTGCCCATATCTTGTCCCACGTGGCGGTTAGTGCGTATAAGGTCAATGACCCAACTCAGATCAAATACCAAGATCTCGTTAAGCGTGTTAAGTATCCGCGAATGCCGAATAGGTCCATGCCCACCTCTGTCCTAGGCGGTCTCAACCTGCCCTGTCGCTCCGCCTCAAAGTAACAGTCGGGGGCCGTCGGGAACCCAGGCCCACCTCTACCGGGATGGAGCCACCTGTCCTTTCAGCCCCCATCTCCGAACAGTATCACAGGTAATGTAATAGTGTAAGGTATATAGTATATGCCCGTGATCACCTCCGAAGTGATCACAGCCCAAGAGTATAGCATGGCATTTGACAAGAGTGTAGGGCCACCGATGGAACACTAGCATCCTATACTAAGCAAGAGGATAGCGGTAAAGGTAATAATGAGAGTAGCAAGGACAAGCTATGTAGCAAAGATAGGATTAAGCGAAAGCAAGAATATGCTACACTACTCTAATGCAAGCAAGATAGAGAAGAATAGGCGATATCTGGTGATCAAGGGGGGCTTGCCCGATTGCTCGCAAGAAGGAGGGTCACAACTCCATAGTCGCATCTTGTAGCAGCAAGGCCGGTCTCGGTGTCTAGCGAAAGAAGAGGGGAAGAAACAATGAATACAATGCAAACATATGCATGACGATGCATGACAAAGCAAAGCGTGATGCTGGGCGTGCCCTAACGCGGTATGAGGTGATACCGGTGAAGGGGGGAAACATCCGGGAAAGTATCACCGGTGTTTCGCGTTTTCGGGCAGAGGAGCCAGAGGGGGAAAGTTGCGAGTTTGATATGTTAGGGGTGTGTGGCGGACGAACGTGCTACGTATCCGGATTCGTCTCGTCGTTCTGAGCAACTTTCATGTACAAAGTTTTTCCATCCGAGCTACGGTTTATTTAATATTAATTTTAAAAGATTTAATCAATTTTATAGAATTAAAAGATTATGTTAATTCGAAATTGCATTTATGACGTCAGCATGACATCAGCAGTCAACTCTGGTTGTTGACTGGTCAAGCTGACACGTGGGTCCCACTGGTCATAGACTCAGGTTAACTAAACCGGGTTAATTAGACTAACTAAGTGATTAGGCTAATTTATATTAGTTAGATTAGTTAAACATGATTAATTAACTTAATTAACTCATTAATTAATTAATTAATTGATTAATTTATCCTAACATTTTTATTATTTTTATTCTCTTTTTTACTAAAACGTTCTGAGGCCGGGCCCTGCTGGCGGGCCTGCAGGCCTTAGCGGTTCTGGCGTCGGCGCGCGCGCCGAGTGGGAGAAGCGGGCGGGCTTCAGGCGCACCCGATCGGGCGAGCCCAGGCGCTGGGGATCGGGCGAGGCCATCGGCGTGGCCGCCGCCCCACGGCGCCGTCCAGCAGAAGCGCCGGAGATGTGGAACCGAAGCAGGAGGTGGCGTGTCGAGGCGGGCGCAGATGGCCGCGACGGCCGGCGGGGTGGCCGCGAACCGTGTGCAGAGGATGCGGGAATGGCCGGAGCAGCGCACAGAGAGGGAAGGCGAGGCCGGGGCGAACAGGGGAGTAGCGATGTGAGCGGCTACGGCGGGTGGAACTGGCGTGGCACGGCGCTGCTGGTCGCGGTGGTCGGGCGCAAGACGCTGGCGCGCCAGCGCTGGGTGACCGCGGTAGGGGCACGCTCAACGGTGAGCAGCGATCGGGAGAGACACTATGAGAGGGTAGAGGAGAAAGTGAGGGGTGGTGGCTCACTGGGCCCTGCAGGTGTGCGAGAGTGAGCTCGGGAGGGCTCGACGGCGGCATGCTCGGCAATGGGGACGGGCGGTGGCTCGGGCGACGGCGCCGGATGGTGGTGATGGCGTCGCGGCGGTGGTCGAGGGGGTGACGGGGACGACGTTCCGGCGAGGAGAGGGCCGAGGAGGCGAGGAGGAGGACGGTGAGGCGGCGACGAGGTCCGGCAACGGCGTGGCAGCTCCGGGGCGACGGGATCGGGGCATCGGCGTCGGCGGTTTGTTCCCCCTCCCGATCCAATCGTGAGAGATGGGGGAGGGAGATATTTCGGGGAGGAGTCGGCTAACGAAAGGGGGGAAGTGGGGGCGACGGGCTCTAGGGTTCGGTCGAGGGGTAGGTGTAGGTCGGGTGGGCTGGCCTGACCGGGCCGGGCAGAGGGCCAGGCTGGGGTTGGCCGGGGTGTCTCTCTTTTATTCTTTTGTTTTTCTTTTAATTTTTAGTTTCTTTCTATTTATTCAATCTTTCAAATTGTTTTAGTTTTGTAAAACATATAGTTAGCACCTAAATTAGTAATAGTAGTTATATCACTGCCACAATTATTTTTGTAGTTATAAAAAGTGGTTTGCAACAATTTAATCATTTAAGAGACGCTTAAATAATTGTTTCAGCTCTTGTTTTACTTATCTTAAGAGCATTTAATTATTTTATAAAGGTGTGGTTTCTTCACCATAATTAACTTTGGATTATTTGGCACAACTTGAACATTTCAGTTTTAATATTTGAAAATCCTTACCATTTGACTTGTTTTTGACTTTTGATCTCGAACGGGATTGAATCATCGTGAGTTTAACAACAGTAATCGCGGTGACGTGTCATCTTAACCACGAATTGTTGTAGCTTGATTACCCGGGCGTCACATTGGCACATACAAATTTACTTGGAACGGCAGGTAGATACCGCATATAGGAAGGTATGGTGGACTCCTATGGAATAAATTTGGGGTTTAAGGGATTGGATGCACAAGCAGTATTCCCGCTTAGTACAAGTGAAGGCTAGCAAAAGACTGGGAAGCGACCAACTAGAGAGCGACAACAGTCAAGAACATGCATTAAAATTAATAAACATTGAATACAAGCATGAGTAGGATATAATCCACCATGAACATAAATATCGTGAAGGCTATGTTGATTTGTTTCAACTACATGCATGAACATGTGCCAAGTCAAGTCACTTAAATCATTCAAAGGAGGATACCACCCCATCATACCACATCACAACCATTTTAATAGCATGTTGGCACGCAAGGTTAATCATTATAACTCATAGCTAATCAAGCATGGCATGAGGAACTATGATCTCTAATTGTCATTGCAAACATGTTTATTCATAATAAGCTGAATCAAGAACGATGAACTCATCATATTTACAAAAACAAGAGAGGTCGAGTACATACCAGCTTTTCCCATCTCAGTCAGTCCATCATATATGTCATCATAATTGCCTTTCACTTGCACGACCGAACGGTGTGAATAATAATAAGAGTGTGCGTGCATTGGACTAAGCTGGAATCTGCGAGCATTCAATAAACAGGAGAAGACTAGGCAATATGGGCTCTTGGTTAAATCAACAATGATGCATATAAGAGACACTTCAACAATTTAATCATGGTCTTCTCCTATCAATTTCAAAGAAAAGAAAAGAAATAAAAACTATTTACACGGGAAAGCTCCCAACAAGCAAAAGAAGAACGGGAAATATTTTTGGGTTTTCTTTTTAGTTATTACTACTACAGGAGGAAAAATAAACTACTACTAATTTTTTGGTTTTTCTAGGTTTAACAGATACACAGGAAGAAAGCAGGAAAAAGAAAATAAACTAGCATGGATATTACAATGAAAGAGTATGAGCACCGACATCTAGCAATGAGTGTGTGTGAACATAAATGTAATGTCGGTGAGAAATACGTACTCCCCCAAGCTTAGGCTTTTGGCCTAAGTTGGTCTATTGCCAGGGATAGCCTGGCGGATACCCGTAGGTGTAGCTGGGGTCATACCGTGACGAATAATAGTTGCGATCATAATGTGATGAAGAGGACTCTGACTGCCACTGGCTGGCAACCGCCTCTGGATCCCAAGAATAAACAGACTGTCGTGGAGGCTCATCTTGTGGTTCCGGTTCCGGGGCTGGTGCAGGATTCCGATAGGCTTGAACGACCGCCCATGGAACGATGTGAGGACCTGCAGACCAGTTAAACAAAGAGGGAGCAGGCAAAGTAATAGTCTCAGGATGATGTTTATCAAAGTACAATTTATATTTAAGCTCCCCTTCCTCGCCCTTAACAAGAAAGTCATGTGCTAGCATACTCTTATAATCTAAATAAGCACGGGGCAACGATGTTTCTTCTTTCTCCAAATGCCTAATAGGTATATCAAAATATTCAGCTAGGCGTGAAGCATCAATGCCTTCAAAGATGGGGCCCTTAGTACGGTTCAGACTTAACCGTCTAGCAACAATTCCACCCATACTAACAGAGTTATTGCGGTATAAACCATGGAACAAAATGATAATATCAGAACACTAAGGTTTCCAGTTCCGCGACCAATCAAGCAACGACTAGCAAATAAGGCAAAGTAGCGTAAAACAGGAAAATGTATGCTAGTAATTCTTGCATCAGAAACCTTCCTGGTTTCTCCCACAGTGATAGTGTTAATAAAAGCTTCTACTTATGTCGGGGAAGCTGATCGTGACCCACGAACACCTATGGGACCGCGGACCGAGTCCCTTTGGTTCGGTTGGGGCGGAGATTGCAAAAGAGCAGATCGAGGCGATGCACACGAGCAGTTTACCCAGCTTCGGAGCTCTCCGGAGAGATAATACTCCTACTGCTGCTTGTCTGATTATATTGTGTTCTTGCTAGGGAGCACAGAGAGCTACAAAACCTAGCTTGAGTGTGTAGTCTCGAATGAGTCGAACCAGCCGAACCCCTTCTACGTTGCGCATGGGCCTCCTTTTATAGGCTCAAGGGGTCACCACAGGTGGCAACGTAAACAAGGGCAAAGTGGGAAAAATGAGTTGCGGTTGGTACAACTACTTTGTACAGTGTATTCTACCTAACTCTGGCGGCAAGGGAAAAAAGCATTAAATGCCCGTCCATGTCACCTAAACAGTGCAGAAAGGGACCGTCAGGGGCGCCACCGCTCGCCACGATGGCACTCTGTCGTGCCGCTTACCGCTGCTCTCCGCTGGCTGCACAGCCCTTGAAACGACGCACCGAATGGCCCCATGGCGACACGCTGGTAGATGAGTGGAGCGGAGATGAAGAGAGGTTGCTGCAGCGGCTGAATCCTTGTCGCGCCGAGCTTGTCGCTCACCAGCCTTCCCGGCAAGCTCCTCTTGCCGGGTCTTGTCTTCTCGGGCCTTGAGTGGCCTTCCGGCAAGCTCCTCTTGCCGGGGCCTTGTTTCCGTGGCTTAAATACTTTGTTCTTGAATGGTTCCAAAGGAACCACGGAGGACCTTGGCGGTCACTAGGCAAGCCTTGCCGCGGGGTGCTGCGATTGTTCGCACGAAGTTCGGGATACTAGGGTACCCCTACTCTAGTACACCGACAGAGCCCCTGCCTGGGCCACACACGGTGCCGAGCGCTGTTGGGCCAGGCCCAAAGCAGTGCACGGGCACGCGCGACCTAGATTACGCCGTTACTTGCTCCGGACCCACCACGTCTCCCACGAACAGCACGCGCCGAACGTGGCGTCGTGGGAGAGATCGTGGGGGCTTTCTTTAATGGAAAAGGAACGCTCGCCCCTCTCCTCCTTATAAACAGGGGAAACAGGGGCAGGTCGCCTACCTCGCCATTGCTGTCCCATCTCGAAAACCACCGTCGCTCCTCCCTTCTTCTCTAGTCCGAAGAGAGCAACGCTCCGCTCCCCCATCGCCACCAGTGCCATCAACGCCGTCGGCCTCCTCCACCACCTCCGCCATGGCTCCGAAAGCCAACAAGGGGAAGGGCGTGAAGTCGGCCTAGGCGCAGCGGCTCACGGCGCTGCGAAAGGAGCGGGCCCTCTTCCCTCCCCAGCTCGACGCAAAGGAGCTGAGTGAGGGCTACTACCTCTTCTGGTCGACGGAGACGCGGGCGCATCCGCGCACGAAGGTACTCTCCGCCGCCGCATCAGAGTCAGCTTCGAGCGGTATCCCTTCTTCGCGCTCTTCTTCTATTGCGGGCTCTGCCGCCTTCTCTGAAGTTCTTCTGCGATGTCATGAACACCTACGGTTTCGCCTCCTTGATTTCACCCCCAACGCTGTCGACCATGGCGGTTTCGCACACCTCTGCGAGAACTTTGTCGGAGTCCACCCAAACGTAGCCATTTTCCGCCACTTCTTCATGCCCCGCGCCGAGAGAGGAGAGCCACTTGCGGAGGGATTGCTTGGATCTCGGGATCGGCAAGAGAGAATCTTATCTGGAAGGAGAGCTCCGCAGCAAGTGGGAGGTGGAGAGCCGATTGGTGTTGGATCGTAGAGGAGAACCCGCAGACCCTTCACTGCCCAGCGCCAAACTCCCATAGTCTTGGCAACGATTGGAGCAACTTGGCGCCGGAGGATGCTAGGTTGAAGATAGTCTGTGACCGGATCTTGCGCCTCGGGCTTGCGGACTCACCGTAAGGCGCAGATTGGCGCAGATTTCCTTCGCCGCCGCATCGCTCCCTTGCAGGAGAGGAGGAGACCGGCTTGGGAGTTCCAAAACCCGGCGGATATCATGAGGTTGCGCCCGGGCCTCAACTAGAATTTTACCGTCTTGGAGTTGGACGCAATGCTTCTGGAGTTGTTCAAGCACGACCCCGATCACCCCGAGTGGTTCATGTTGCCAAGGGGAGTCGTTCCATTGTGCAACAATTCTTCGCTCGACCGCATTCGCGCCATGATGCCCTTGTGCGATTCGCATGGGATCGTTCCAACCTGGCAAGGGCCTGCGGACGACGTCGTGCGGCAGTTCTTCGATAGCTTGGTAGAAGTGCCGATCCGCGCCGACGAGCAGAAGTGGCTCACCCGCGACACCACCGACGCCGAGATGCAGCGCATCGCCACCAGGCTGGAGGAGGCGGCAGCAGCTGCTGCCACTGGCGAGTTCGGGTTCACCGTGGAGGAGGCAGAGGCAGCCGAGGCGGCAAGCCTTGCCGATCGAGAGGAGCTTGCCGGCGAGGAGGAGCA
The DNA here is from genome assembly GCA_021605205.1 of Aegilops longissima. Taxonomy (NCBI): domain Eukaryota; kingdom Viridiplantae; phylum Streptophyta; class Magnoliopsida; order Poales; family Poaceae; genus Aegilops; species Aegilops longissima. Next base: position 158,115,988 of record CM038676.1, read on the forward strand.
GGCCGAGCCCGAAGTTGAGCTGAGCGAGTCCGCCGAGGGCGCCTCCTCCACACCTTCAAGTAGCTTGCATGGCGGAGCCCGCAGCCCCACCAAGAAGGCGTCTCCGCAAGGCCGGGAAGTGACGGGCGGTAGCGGGCCAACAGCCGCAGCGCCGTGCGGCGGCCAGCTCCACCGCAGCAAGCACTTTGTTGCAGCGGGGCGCCTCACTGCTGCTGCAACAAGCGAGGTGGGATCCCTCGGGCCACCGCTGCCACCCCGCCAAGCGGTCAAGGAGCCCTCCTCCGCCTCTTCGCACGGGAGGCGAGCCGAATTTGATCTCTTGGCTCAGCTCCGGCGAGGAAGAAGAAGAAGAGTAAGTCTCTATGTGTGCTTGTATTTCTTCAATTTGGTGGCCTTGTCTTGTATCTGATTTGCTTCATTCTGAACTCTTTCCTTTTTCAGGACGCTGGTCCACAGAGCGTTGAAGAGAGCCAAGACCCCTGTGGTTGTCATCGAAGACGATCCCCCCGTGGCGACAGGAGGCGCGTCTGAGACCCCCTTGCCGGACCCGGCAACCCTTCCTCAAAGCAGCCCCCAGCACAGCCCTCAGCGTAAGTATTTGGTTTATTTCTTACGGTTGGGTGTGCATGGGTGCTTCTTCTTTGCTGATATCTGACTCGTTGATTTGTGTAGGAGCAGAGCAGCCTCATCAGGAGGGCCCGGAAGTCGCTCCCGAAATACCGACTGCTTCAACTACGGCGCCAAGGGAGAATTCCCCGGGAAGGGAACGCTCTCCGGCAAGGGATGCTTCTCGACAAGGAAGCCTCTCCGACAAGGGGCAGCGCCTTGGCGATCCTCCGATGGTTGAGACATGCCACAGACCCCATCGCGAGTAATCCCTTTAGACCGAACATTTCCCTTGGGCTCTTTTCTTCTGTTTTTCTTTTGAACATTTGCTTGATTGTTCTTTCTTTTTTCGATCGTCGATCCATCGCCCTTGAGCCGTTGGAGACTGAGTTTGCGGCGAGGAGGACGCCTGTGGCAACAACGGCGACGTCGCCGCCATGGAGGAAGAGATGGCGCCCGATGGGTCCGTCGGCGAAGAGGCCGCCAAGGCTGCCGCCGCAAAAAGGCTGGCGAGGTCTGGCGATCGTCTTGACGACCACGAGGCCGCAGGGCGCCAGCGCTTCTCGACCGCCGATCCCTCCGCCACCGATGCAGCGTCGAGCTCGAAGAGCCCCAGCCAGCGCCTATCGAAGGCGGCGGCGGCGTCTTCATCAAGCTCCCCAGGCGTCGAGCTCGAGTGGCGCCGGTCGAAGGAGACCTTTGACGAAGAGCTGCTCGCTTCCGCTGGCTGTCGCTGGTTGACGCGCCAAGCAGCAGCAGCGGCGAGTCGAGGAGGAGCATTCTGAAAGAAGCTGTTGTCGCTCTACCGCGCCCTACAAGCTAAGCTGGCATCCCGGGAAGCACTTGTCGCGAGGGCGGAGCGGACATGGAGAAGCGCAGAAGAGCTCGTGCGCCAACCAAGAAGCTCTCGGGGCGTGGCGTAAGAGCGGGGCGACTTCGAGAGGCGCACAGCCTTCATCCTTGAGAAGGCTGAGGTCGAGGAGCAGCAACGGCTTGCGGCGAGAAACTATCTGCAGAAGAAGGCGGTGGCGCAGCGGAAGATCAACCTTGACAGCTATGAGGAAGAGCTTGCAGCGAAAGCAATCACTTGGCGGAGCTCTCAAGGAAGCAAAGGATCTTTGCCGCAGCTGCCGAGCCGCCAAGAAGGAGTTGGAGACAAAAGTGACACAGGTGGAGGCGGTCTGCGGAAGAGCGGCGAAGAGCTTGCGCTGAAGCACGAAGCCTTGAAGGACGCCTACACTCTTGGCGAGTTGCAGGCCCGTCTCGTTGAGAGGATCAAAGAGCTCGATGCTGCCAAGGACTCCAAAGCAGATCTTGAGTGAAGCTGACCACCACGATGGAGACTCGGATGGCGCCAAGGAGCGGGAGGTGGGCTGTTGGAGAAGATCAAGGCCAACGAGGAGCTGGCGGCGAGTGCCACGACTGCCTGAACACCTTCAGAGAGAATGTGATGCCTCGGACGGAGGGTCTTGTGGATACTGCCGCCGCCATTGACAAGGAGCTGATGGAGCTGGGGATGGTGGATCTTGGGTACTCTACCGACGAGCGCCTCCAACCCAGCGCCAAGCTCAGCCTGTTCCTCAAGGGCGTGGTGACGGCTCTCCAGCGGCTCCGGGAAGAGATCCCGAAGCAGCTGGCCGAGGAATCGCGCCAGATCTGCGCAGGAGCCCTCCAGAAGGTGTTGGCGAAGGTGGCCTTCGGAATCAGGCCTCAACCTCAACGGCGTCCTCAAATCCTTGCCGCCAGATGCCGATGTGGAGGCGCTCAAAGCCCTTGTCGCACCCATTGTGGACAAGGTGGGCAAGATCAAGCGGGTTGATGGCGACCGCGTAGACTAGGCCGCCAAATTTATCTTTCCCTTGTCGCTGCTGATCATGTTTAGGATAACAATTTATTAGATCTGCGACAAGTTATTTTGTAATATACTCTATCTTAGGCAACGATTGCAATGTTATTTCCTTTACTCGATTCCTTCCTTTGTATGTATGTGCCCTCGCGCCAGGGAACTTGTCGTGCGGGCACCTTTTGCCACTGTTGAGTGCGGAACGTCAACTTCTTTGGCGGTGCCGCTCCGACAAGCAACCTTATCGCAACTAGTTGCAGCTCACTTAAGTTGTTGAGCAGACTCGAAACAAAGTAAGGGTGCAAACTAGCTACTGAGTTGGTTCCTTGCGCACTGAGTTTTCCATACAAAGTACTATCGTTCGAGGAAGATAACTTAAAAATTTAAAACTGATTGCTCAAACTTTGGCAACTTAGCTTTTACATCGTTTGCTTCCGCAAGGCGATACTTCCTCGGCGGCAACTTGGTGGTCCACACCATTATCTTCTCCTTCCCCCTGGCTAACTTGTGGGTGGATGAACCTTCCTTTCTTTGAGAAAGAGAAAGAAGAAAATAAAGTTATGGAGCCTTGTGGCTCGTTATTGCTTACGGGTGTGGATGCTGCACAAAATGTTAGATAACACATGCAAAAGGGATTATGAAAGCATGTATTTGACAAGTTGTGCGCAACACACGAGCTTCTTGATGCACGGGTCTGCGCCCGGCTTTGTACAAAGGATTACATGCAACATCGGCAAGACTTGTACAAAAGGTGGTTGCGGAACAGGTTCCGCAACGCGCCTATGGGTAAAACTTACGAAGATGCTCAATGTTCGAGGAGTTGCTCACGGAATGCCATCTTGGTCTCAAGGTGGACAGCCCGAGGCCTAGTGACTCGTTTCACCCGATAAGGGCCTTCCCACTTGGCGTCAACTTGTTGGAATTCTTGGCGGATTGAGCGCGAAGAACAAGGTCGCCTTCCTCGAAACTTCGGCACTAACTGCGGCTATGGTAGCGGTGCAAAGCTTCTTGGTAACGAGCAGCTCGTCTGGCAGCTCAAGGCGGTCTTCCTCAAGGAGCAGTAGCGTCATCTTGTCGCAGCTGCTCTTGCTCAAACTCATCATAGCGAGTACTCGAGGTGACCCATATCTGAGTTCCGTGGGGAGAACTGCCTCTGCTCCATAGACTAGAGCGAAGGTGTGCGGCGATGGCTCGATTTGGCGTCGTCTGATCGACCAAGAACCACCGGCAGCTCCTCAATCCAGTTTCTTCCACACTTGTGCAGCACTGTCGAAAGTTCGGTCTTGAGTCCTCGCAGCACTTCAGCGTTTGCCCTCTACGCTTGACCGTTGCTTCTCGGATGAGCAAGCGAAGCAAAGCAGACCTTGGCGCCAAGATCTTGGGCGTATTGCATGAAGGTGCGACTTCGTGAATTGTGTGCGTTGTCGGTGATGATCTGTTAGGAATCCCAAAGCGGCAAACAATTGACTGAAGAACTTGACTGCTTGTTGTCAGGTTGTCACCTTCCTCACTTCTTCCACTTCCGGCCACTTTGTGAACTTGTCGATTCACGACGTACAAGTACTCAAAGCCCCGACAACTTCGGGGAAAGGGGCGAGGATGTCGAACCCCAGACCGAAAATGGCGAGGATAAAGGGATCGTCTGGAGAGCTTGATCTGGTGGTGTATCTGCTTGGAATGGGCTGGCACGCTTCACACTTGGTTACTTGTGCGGTTGCATCTGGAGGGCTGTCGGCGGAAGAAACCTTGCCGGAAAGCTTTGCGGCAAGAGCTCTTCGCCAATGTGGTGACCACATATGCCTCCATGTATCTCTGCCAACAACTTCATCCATCTTCGGTGAATACACTTCAATTTCACACCGTTGAGTCTTCTTACATGCAGCGTGTTGTCGACAAACTGATACATACTTGACTGCGGGCTACTCTCTCCGCTTCTTCTTGCTCTTGGGAAGTTCTCTGTCAGAAGGAAATGGACAATCTGTTGTGCCCATCTTTGGAGCTTGCGGCTCGACAACAAGTACTAAAGGCACATCTGCTGCCGTGGGAACATCCGCTTCTACGGCAAGAACCTGCGTCTCAGCCGGAGGTTGATGTTCCCCGGCAAGCTTGCCGGAGCAAAACTTGTCGGGAGCGTCTGCTTCAACGAAGCAAACCCTAGGGCTTGTCGGAGCAGACTGCTCCTCAGCACTCTTGGTGTTGATCTTGGGGACCTTCGCGGCGGCGGTTTCTGGTAGCTCTGCTGGAAAATAGTCGCCAGAAATCAACTTCCTCTTCTTGTTCTGTCCAGTTGATGGCATTACAGTTGGTTGAGTCAGCTTGAGCACAAAAATTCCTGGTTCCACAGGTAACTTGAGTCTGGCGCACTTTGTGAGCCATCGGCAATGTCATTCTGAGCTCTTGGAACATGTTCCATTTGCGAGCCTTCAAAGTGTTCTTCTAGCTTTCTCACTTCATCGGCGTAGGCTTCCATCAGCGGACTCGATAATCTTTGTTCACTTGGCGGACGACAAGCTGCGAGTCACCCGACAATGAGCTTCTGATCCCAAGGTCCTTTGCTATCCTGAGTCCGGCAAGCAAGCCTTCATACTCTGCAGTATTGTTTATTGCTTGCTCCTTGGGAAAGTGCATTTGAACTATGTACTTGAGGTGTTCTCCGGTGGGTGCGATAAGCAGCACGCCGGCACCGGCGCCTTGCAGCGAGAAGGCACCGTCAAAGTACATCAGCCACTCTTTTACTTGCCTCCTTGACGGGGATACTCGTCTCCGGAATTTCTTCATCTTGTGTTGGCGTCCATTACGCTATAAATTCTGCCAATGCTCTGCTTTGGATAGTTGAAGTGCTTTCAAACTTGAGGCCAAAGCTTGGCAGTTCGAGTGCCCACTCGACAATCCTGCCTTTGTTGTACGGATTTTGCAATATCCTCTTCAGTGAAAGCGAGTGACAAGCTGTGATCTCATGTGCTTGGAAGTAATGGCGCAGCTTTCTCGAGGCCATGAGGAGGCGAAAAGCAATTTCTGCACACGCAGTACCTTGACCTAGCCCCTGTAGAAGGGAACCGACAAAGTACACTGGGCGCTGCACCATCCTTTTCTGAATCTTCTCGCTTGTCTGCGCGGATCCGTCTTTGTCGGGACCAGAGCTTGTCGGTGAAGCCCCCTGCTTGTCGCTGGATGCATCTGCCTTGGTTGCCGGCTCATCATCTGTCTCCCTCTCCGCTACTAACGCAGCACTAACCACTTGATTGATTGCCGCTATATATAGCAGCAACTTTTCTTGTGGCCTAGGTGCGACAAGTATTGGAGTAGAGGACAGGTACCTCTTTAAGTCTGCAGCGCAGCCTCCGCCCGAGTCCATTTCATTGGACCTGCCTTTTCAAAATCTTGAAAAATGGCGGTAGCGCTCAGCAGACCTAGAGATAAACCTGCTGAGAGCAGCCACGCAACGGCAAGTCTTCGTACATCCTTGGCGCTTTGGTGCTTCAATCTGCTCAATGGCCTTGATCTTGTCGGGATTGGCTTCAATTCCCTTTGAGACCACGAAGAACCGAGAAGCTTGCGGAAGGAACTCCAAACACGCACTTCTCGGGGTTGAGCTTGAGGTTGATCTTGCGCAGATTTGCAAAGGTCTCATCTAAATCTTGGACCGAGTTGCCTGTCCTTGCTTTTGACCACTATGTCATCCATGTAGGCTTCTACATTTACGTGCATTTGGGGCTCAAAAGCGTCATGGACTACTCTTGCAAGCGTTGAACCAGCATTCTTTACCCCAAAAGGCATCCGTACAAAGCAGTAGGTGCCACATGGGGTGATGAATCGGTTTCTCTTCATCCTCTTACGCCATGAAGATCGATGATATCCTGAATATGCATCAAGAAATGAAAGCAAATCACATCCAGCCGTGGAGTCCACAATTTGGTCGATCTTGGCGGCAAGGGAAATGGGTCTTTGGGACAAGCTTTATTAACATCGTGTGAAGTCAATACAAAGTCTCCATTTCCCATTTGCCTTTGTGAACAACTACAGGATTGGCCAACCACGTGGGATGGAGCACTCCTCGACAAGGCCTGCTGCTTCCAACTTCTTGATCTCTTCGCAATGAATTCTTGGCGCTCCTTGCACGCTTCCTAACTTTACGCTTGGCGGGCGCGCGATGAGGACAGACAGCTAAGTGGTGCTCAATTACTTTCACAGGAACACGGGGATGTCGGATGGTTGCCATGCAAACACATCGACATTCGCCTTGCAGAAAGCAACGAGCGCCTTCCTATTTAGGGTTGAGAGTGGCACTGATGGTGAAGGTACCACCAGTGCCGTCCTCTTTGGCGGGCACTTTCTTTGTCTTCGGTGGAGCTGCCATCGCCTTCTTGCACTTGCCGGTGGAGCTCGATGGTGCGTCCTCGACGGTAGCGCAGCACTCCGAAGAGGTGCGCTTGCCGGAGTGGGCATCAGAGCTCTTGCCGAACAAAGTGGTCTTCTTCTTCCCCCCGGGAGCTTCAGCGGCAAGTGATTTGCTATCTGTCGCAGCTGCTGCCTCCCGGTAAATCTTGTCGGCGCAGATAAGAGCATCTTTCTTGTCGCCATGAACAGAAATGACACTTATCGGGCCTGGCATCTTGAGCAAGTTGTATGCATAATGAGAGGCTGCCATGAACTTGGCGAGTCTTTGAACGACCAAGTATCCCATTGTAAGGCAATGGAAATCAGCAACGTCGAACGTGACCCTCTCAGTCCTGAAGTTTAGCTCGCTGCCAAATGTTACCGGCAACGTGATCTTCCCCTTCGGCTTGCTCCTTCCTGGATTGATTCCTTGGAACGTGCCAGTCTCTTCGAGCTCGCTGTCAGGGATTTGAAGCTTCTGAAGCACTGCGGAGGAGATCAGGTTTAAGCCGGCCCCGCCGTCAACCAGCATCTTGGTGACCTTGAGGTTGTGGATAGTTGGTGAGACCAACATCGGCAAGCACCCGACCGCAGTTATGCGATCAGGGTGGTCCTTAATATCAAAGATGATAGGCGTGCTGGACCACTTCAGAGGTCTACGTGACTCTACGGATGGTTCTGCTGCATTAACCTCCCGCATCCATTGCTTGAGTTGGCGGTGTGAGGTATGCAGAGAAGCACCGCCGTCAACGTAGAGGACCTCTGTAGCTATCTGAAACTCCTGCTCATCGGTCTCGTCATCTTCCATATCTTCATCGTCGTCGTCGTCTTCATCCTTGTCGCGGCCGCGGGGAGGTCTGTCTCCTTGCCGCTGCTTGGCCTTGCCGTGGCGTCCTCCCCGGCCGGGTCGCTTCTTGCTAACTCCCCCAGCACCTTCATGGGCCTTCTCCTTGTCGCGCCGCTCGTACTCAGCCTACATTGTTCAACAAGCTGCTCGACCTTCTTGCAGCTCTGGAGGTCATGGCCCTTGGTGCGGTGGATCTTGCGATCTTGTTTGTTGGAGCTGTCACGCTTGTCGGCGGCCGCCTGACTTGGCGGTCGGTGTCGTGGCAATATCCTTGCGGAGCCACTAACCTTGGTTTTCTTGGCGGCACCACCGTTGCCGGACTACTCGACAACTAGCACTTCTTTGCCCTTCTTCTTTCTGTTGTTCCGCCGCCGGCTCTTTTTCGTCGAGGCGGTTTCCTCACTATCAGATCCTGCTTCGCATTCTCTCACAGGAGTCTTCTTCCTTCCTCAGCACATGCACACTTGTCGGCCAAAGCATACAACTCACTGACGTCCTTGACTTTGCACATCGCCATCTCCTCCCTCATCCTGCGGTTCCGCGTTCGATGAAACGCGGCGATCACCTTGGCGGGGTGGACATACGGGATGTTGTAGTGCACTGCGGCTGAATCTCTGGATGAACTTGCGCGAGGACTCTCCTTCCTTACGGGCGGCGAGATGAAGGTCGCTCTCTTGGCCATGAGGCTTGTGGCCGCCCGTGAAAGCGCCGACAAGCTGATGGCATAGATCTGCCAAGAAGATATGGAGCTGTCCGGCAAGTGCATGAGCCAAGCCCGACATTTGGCTTGAGTACCGGTGGGGAAGTAGTTGGCGAGGATCTTGTCGTCTTGTCCCCGCAGCTTGCACGCGATGGTGTAGATGTTGAGAACTCCGACGGATCGTCCTGCCATCATACTTCTCCGCTTGCGTCTGGATTGAAATTTTTCTTGTCAGACCCTTTGGACTGCCATGCTCACGAGTGAGCAGGGCAACCTCTGCGTCTGACAAGTCACCTGGTTCCCCTGGCGCATGCCGCGTCGACGGAGGGCCCATCGCGCTGGTCGGATTGGCGCCGCGCTTCTCTTGACTTTCGATCACGAGTTCGGCGTCTTCTTGTTGCCGTTCTTGAAGAACTTGGCGCTGATCACGGCGAGCTCGTGGATCCGATGAAGCGGTGGAGTCATTGTCGAGTGGATCCGATGAGTCGGCGATCTTGGCCTTCGGATGAAGAGTGCATGGTGGTTGCACCCCCATAGGTTTAAATCGCCACAGGCTCGTGCCTTGTCGTCTCGCCCGCGGCAAGGATGCGATTGGTTGCCGCGAGTATCGCCGTTAGCAAAGCCGATGAGACTCTGGATGGTGGCCCTCCATTCGTCGACCTTGTCTGCCATTGGAGGGTAATCCAGGAGCAGTTGAGCTCGCGCCAAAGCTTCTGCTTGAGTGGTGGGTGGCAATGGTGAACGGTGCGAGGTGCGGGATATGCTCGGACTTCTAAATATGTTAGAAGGAGCATATCCCGTCTAAGCGACCGTGCCCTACTACGCACCGGCCTGTTGGCGCGCAAGCTGTTCTTGGCGTCCCGGATCCACCAGCTCGATCTTGGCCCAACGAGCGCATGGCGCTGCGAGCACCAAGGCGCTGTCGATCTCGTGCCTCCTCGGATGGGCCTTGATGCGTGTCACGGACGCCGAGTTTGCGCCGCCTTGTCCTTGGACTTAGCAGCGACACGGGCTCCCTCGTCGCGTCCGCTCTCCCGCGGCGTCTTCCCCACCACTCGTCGGCTCCGGTGGTGGTGGGTTTGACGCGGACGGCTCTGCTGCCGCGAAGCCTTCTTCTTCGGTGGCATGTTGATGAAGATGATGAAGATGTTGCTCGTGTGAGCGCGGATCAGGTTCACACAGCCTCGGCGCCCTACAGCGCGCCAAAGATGTCGGGAAGCTGATCGTGACCCACGAACACCTATGGGACCGGCGGACCGAGTCCCTTTTGGTTCGATGGGGCGGAGATTGCCGAAAAGAGCAGATCGGCGATGCACACGAGCAGTTTACCCAGCGGAGCTCTCCGGAGATAATACTCCTCTGCTGCTTGTCGATTATATTGTGTTCTTGCTAGGGAGCACGGCGAGCTCTGAACCTAGCTTGAGTGTGTAGTCTCGAATGAGTCGAACGGTCGAACCCCTTCTACGTTGCGCATGGGCCTCCTTTTATAGGCTCAAGGGGTCACCACAGTGGCAGCGTAAACAAGGGCAAAGTGGGAAAAATGAGTTGCGGTTGGTATAGCTACTTTGTGCGGTGTATTCTACCTAACTCGACGGCAAGGGACAAAAGCATTAAATGCCGTCCATGTCTCCTAACAGTCTGAGAAAGGGACCGTCGGGCGCCACCGCTTCGCCACGATGGCACTCTGTCGGCGCCGCTTACCGCTGCTCTCCGCTGGCTGCACTGCCTCTTGACACTGCACGCTGGAATGGCCCCATGGCGACACGTTGGTAGATGAGTGGGCGGAGATGAAGAGGTTACTGCCGCGGCAAGCACCTTGCCACGGCTGAATCCTTGTCGCTCGGGGAGCTTGTCGCTCACCAAGCCTTCCGGCAAGCTCCTCTTGCCGGGTCTTGTCTTCTGCGGGCCTTGAGTGGCCTTCGGCAAGCTCCTCTTGCGGGGCCTTATTCCGTGGCTTAAATACTTTGTTCTTGAATGGTTACAAAGGAACCACGGAGGACCTTGGCGGTCACTAGGCAAGCCTTGCACTTGAGGTGCTTCTGATTTGCCCGTGCGAGTTCGGGATACTAGGGTACCCCTACTCTAGTACACCGACAACTTCATTACGGTGTGGTTCATCCAAGGTACCCTCAAAGGGTATTTTTCAAACCTCGCAAAATTCAGCTAATGGCATCTCCTTAACAACGTCATATAAATGAAACTCTACTGATGGAGGTGATTTCTTAGGGAAAAAGTAGAAGATTTGCACAAAAGTATTTGTGAGTAAGAGATAGTGATGACGTTGGTCGCGGAGGAAGTTGGTGAGGTCAGCATTCTCAATCAATAAATAGAAATCCTCATAAATCCCGGCTCTCCTCAAGAAGTCATCGGAAGGCCATTCACACGGCGGACCTCCATGATCTGAGGCAAATTATATTTGGGCTTCTGCTCTTCTTCCTTTTGTTTTTCCTTGAGCTTTGGCTCGGCAGCCCCTCAAAGTCTCTTCATTATTTTCTGAAATAATCTGAAATTTTTAGTAACTTCAAACAAAAGTGAACCAACTTTAATAAAAATTGATAGCAACTACTCCTACAAGTGCCTAGAGCCTATATCAAGCATTAGAACTACTTGGAACCATATAAATTTGACATGCAAGCTCAAGAACATGGTCACCTATGCAGCACAAATTTGCAAAGAATAAAACACTAGAACAAAAACTAATTGGACCAATGGAGGAGTCACATACCAAGGAACAATCTCCCCAAGCAGTTTTGCGAGAGATGCTTTGAGCAAGGAGATCGAAAATCACAGCAAAAGTGGCTGGAACTCGTGCTTGAGTTGGTTTTTCAGGTTTGTGTGAGGCAGAGGAAGAAGATGGGTGCAGGGATAAGTGGAGGAGGGCCACCGTGGGCCCACGAGGAAGGGGCGTGCCCTCCACCCTCGTGGCCAGGTGGCAGCTCCACCCATGGTACTTTTTGCACTAAAAATCCTCAAATATTACCGAAAAAATCATATTAAATTGGCATGGCATTCTGAGGACTTTTATTTTCGGGATATTTTTATATTGCATGGATAAGTCAGGAGACAGACAAAAAAAATACTATTTTACTTTATTTCTACTAAATAACAGAAAGTATAAAGAGGGTACAGAAGGTTGTGCCTTCTAGTTTCATCCTTCTCATGCTCATCAAAACGAATCCACTAACAAGGTTGATCAGGTCTTGTTAACAAACTCATTCCGACTAACATGGAACCGGAGAAATTTCGAATAACACTATGTTACCTCAATGGGGATATGGACATCCCCAATAATAAGTATATCATATTTCTTCTAGACATTAGGGAGAGGAAATTCAAAACCGCCAAATATAATCGATGGAATTTTTCCAATAGAGTTGATATTATGAACTTGAGGTTGTTTCCTCGGAAAATGTACCGTATGCTCATTACCATTAACATGAAAAGTGACATTGCCTTTGTTGCAATCAATAACAGCCCCTGCAGTATTAAGGAAAGGTCTTCCAAGAATAATAGACATAGTATCATCCTCGGGAATATCAAGAATGACAAAGTCCGTGAAAATCGTAATGTTTGCAACCACAACAGGCACATCCTAAAAAATACCGACATGTATAGCAGTTGATTTATCAGCCATTTGCAAAGATATTTCAGTAGGTGTCAACTTATTCAAGTCAAGTCTACAATATAAAGAGAGAGGCATAACACTAACACCGGCTCTGAGATCACATAAAGCAGTTTTAACATAATTTCTCTTAATGGAGCTTGGTATAGTAGGTACTCCTGGATCTCCAAGTTTCTTTGGTATTCCACCCTTAAAATTATAATTAGCAAGCATGGTGGAAATTTCAGGTTCCGGTATCTTTCTTCTATTTGTAACAATATCTTTCATATATTTAGCATAAGGATTCATTTTGAGCATATCGTCAATCAATCACGCATAAAAGATGGGTCTAATCATTTCAGCAAAGCGCTCAAAATCCTCATCATCCTTTTTCTTGGATGGTTTCGAAGGAAAAGGCATGGGTTTCTGAACCCATGGTTCCCTTTCTTTACCATGTTTCCTAGCAACAAAGTCTCTTTTATCATAACGTTGATTCTTTGATTGTGGGTTATCAAGATCAACAGCAGGTTCAACTTCTACATCATTATCATCACTAGGTTGAGCATTATCATGAACATCATCATTAACATTTTCACTAGGTTCATGTTCATTACCAGATTGTGTTTCAGCATCATACATAGAGATATCATTTGGATTCTCAGGTGGTTCAGCAATAGGTTCACTAGAAGTTTGCAATGTCCTATCATTTTTCTTTTCTTCCTTTTAGAAGAACTAGGTACATCAATATTATTTCTCTGAGAATCTTGCTCGATTCTCTTAGGGTGGCCTTAAGGATACAAAGGTTCCTGAGTCATTCTACCAGTTCTAGTAGCCACTCTAACAGCATAATCATTTTTCTTACTATTCATTTCATCAAGCACTTCTTTCTGATCTTTACGTACTTGTTCTACTTGAGTGGTAACCATAGAAGCATGTTTACTAACAAGTTTAAGTTCGCCTCTAATATTAGCCATATAATCACCCAAGCGTTTAATCATATAAGCATCTTGTTTTAATTGTCTACCAAAATAAGCATTAAAGTCATCTTGCTTAAACATAAAGTTATCAAACTCGTCCAAGCACTGACTAGCAATTTTAGTAGGAGGGACTTCAGCTTTATCATATCTGTAGAGAGAATTTACCTTTACTACCTGTGTCGGGTAATCGGGATCAGGAGGTTCTTCAATAAGTAATGGATCAATATCATAAGTTTCTTCAACAGGCGGTAGATTAAGACCATGTATTTCTTCAATAGGAGGTAAATTCTTAATATCTTCGGCTTTAATACCTTTTTCTTTCATAGATTTCTTTGCCTCTTGCATATCTTCAGGACTCAGAAATAGAACATCTCTCTTCTTCGGAGTTGGTTTAGGACTAGGCTCAGTAATTGGCTCAGGAGCTGGCTCGGGAATTGGCTCAGGAGGTGCCCAATTATTTTCATTTGTCAACATATTATTCAATAAAATTTCAGCTTTGTCCGGTGTTCTTTCCCTGAAAAGAGAACCAGCACAACTATCCAGGTAATCTCTGGAAGCATCGATTAGTCCATTATAAAAGATATCAAGTATTTCAGGTTTCTTAAGAGGATGATCAGGCAAAGCATTAAGTAACTTGAGAAGCCTCCCCAAGCTTGTGGGAGACTCTCTTCTTTAATTTGCACGAAGTTTTATATTTCCCTCAAAGCAACTTGCTACTTATGAGCAGGGAAATACTTAGCAGAGAAGTAATAAATCATATCCTGGGGACTACGCACACAACCAGGATCAAGAGAATTAAACCATATCTTAGCATCACCCTTTAATGAGAACGGAAATATTTTGAGTATATAAAGTAGCGCGATCTCTCATCAAGAGTAAACAGGGCGGCTATATCATTTAACTTAGTAAGATGTGCCACAACAGTTTCAGATTCATAGCCATAAAAAGGATCAGATTCAACCAAAGTAATTATATCTGGATCAACAGAAAATTCATAATCCTTATCAGGAACACAGATAGGTGAAGTAGCAAAAGCAGGGTCAGGTTTCATTCTGTCTCTAAGAGATTCTTTGTTCCATTTAACTAATAACTTTTTGAGCTCATATCTATCTTTGCAAGCAAGAATAGCTGCAGAAGATTCCATATCAAAAACATAACCCTCAGGAATAGCAGGCATATTTTCATCATCACTTTCATCATCGTATTCAGATTCAATAATTTATTTCTCTCCAGCCCTAGCAATTTGTTCATCTAGAAATTCACCAAGGGGCACAGTAGTGTCAAGCATAGAAGTAGTTTCATCATAAGTATCATGCATAGCAGAAGTGGCATCATCAATAACATGCGACATATCGGAACGAATAGCAGAAGTAGGTTTAGGTGTCGCTAGCTTACTCATAACAGAAGGTAAATCAAGTGCAGAGCTAGATGGCAGTTCCTTACCTCCCCTCGTAGTTGAGGGATAAATTGTTGTCTTAGCGTCTTTCAAGTTCTTCATAGTGTCCAGCAGATATAAATCCCAAGTGACTCAAAGAATAGGGCTATGCTCCCCGACAACGGCGCTAGAAATTAGTCTTGATAACCCACAAGTATAGGGGATCGCAACAGCTTTCGAGGGTAGAGTATTCAACCCAAATTTATTGATTCGACACAAGGGGAGCCAAAGAATATTCTCAAGTATTAGCAGCTGAGTTGTCAATTCAACCACACCGGAAACTTAGTATCTGCAGCAAAGTGTTTAGTAGCAAAGTAATATGATAGTGGCGGTGCGGTAACAAAAGTAAAGACAACAAAAGTAATGGTTTTGGTATTTTGTAGTGATTGTAACAGTAACAACGGGAAAGTAAATAGCGAGAACCAATATATGGAAATCTCAGTAGGCACGGATTAGTGATGGATAATTATGCGGATGCGGTTCGTCATGTATGATCATAACATAGGGTGACATAGAACTAGCTCAATTCATCAATGTAATGTAGGCATGTATTCGAATATAGTCATACGTGCTTATGGAAAAGAACTTGCATGGCATCTTTGTCCTACCCTCCCGTGGCAGCGGGTCCTAATGGAAACTAAGGGATATTAAAGCCTCCTTTTAATAGAGAACCGAACAAAGCATTAGCACATAGTGAATACATGAACTCCTCAAACTATGGTCATCACCGAGAAGTATCCCGATTATTGTCACTTCGGGGTTGTCGGATCATAACGCATAATAGGTGACTATAGACTTGCAAGATAGGATCAAGAACTCACATATATACATGAAAACATAATAGGTTCAGATCTGAAATCATGGCACTCGGGCCCTAGTGACAAGCATTAAGCATAGCAAAGGCATAGCAACATCAATCTCAGAACATAGTGGATACTAGGGATCAAACCCTAACAAAGCTAACTCGATTACATGATAAATCTCATCCAACCCATCACCGTCCAGCAAGCCTACGATGGAATTACTCACGCACGACGGTGAGCATCATGAAATTGGTGATGGAGGATGGTTGATGATGACGACGGCCACGAATCCCCTCTCCGGGCCCGAGCGGACTCCAGATCAGCCCTCCGAGAGAGATTAGGGCTTGGCGGCGGCTCCGTGTCGTAAAAGCGGTGATTTCTTCTCTCTGATTTTTTCTCCCGAAAGCCAATATATAGAGTTGGAGTTGGCGTCGAGAAGGTGTCGAGGGGCCCACGAGGTAGAAGCGCGCCCGGGGGGCGTCCCCACCCTCGTGGACAGGTGTGGGCCCCTGGTCTTCATCTTTAGCGAGATTTTTATTATTTATTTTAAGATATTCCGTGGAGTTTCAGGTCATTACGAGAACTTTTGTTTTCTGCACATAAAACAACATCATGGCAATTCTGCTGAAAATAGCGTCAGTCCGGGTTAGTTCCATTCAAATCATACAAGTTAGAGTCCAAAACAAGGGCAAAAGTGTTTGGAAAAGTAGATACGATGGAGACGTATCACACCCCTCCACACCTCCTGTTCTTCTCCATCGACTGCCGAACCACACCGCACTAGAACCAGTTAACCCTCGTACACCTCTCTGTCTGCGATTCCACTCCCGCGTCTTCCCATCTCCGGCTCATTGCTGTCTGGGGCCTCGCCGTCGTCCACCACCTTGGATGCGCTCGGCTAGGCGTTTGTCAACGTGGTCAACGAACGACACCATCGGAAGTAGACTGTGCGTGGAGAGGCTGACAGCTGGGTCCACGGCCGCACGCAAGGAAATGCCTCCTTATTACGCGCAAAATAATGATTCCTCCACCTGACATCTGGGACCCACCGGAAGGGCCTCTGTATTTCGCGAAAAAAACGTGCCCCCAGCTGACATGTCGGACCCACCAGCTATCTTCGCATGCAAGGAAGTGCCTCCTTATTACGCACAAAAAATGAATACTCCCCCTGCCAGCTGGAAACCAGCATAGTGGGAGGCTGACTTGTGGGCCTACCAAGTTGACGGGGATGGAGGGCTTTGTCAACTTAGTGAATATGAACGATTCTAGCTCCTGTTACCGTACGATGTTCATCCAACGGCCGTAGTGCTTCTTCAACCTTTGGTCTTCTTGCTCCAGCCGCCCAAACCAGCGCCGGTCGTGCCGCGTGCTCCTGCCTCCGTGGCGGCTGTGATGCCGCGGAGGCCTCACCGCCCCTACTACTCCCACCGCTGGCAGGCCATCCCTCTACTCACCCACACCCCTGTTATTCTGCGGCGACAAAGACTTCACACCGTGCCGAACGGTGAACCCTCGTACTCCTCTTCGTGGGCATCCCTGCTGCGTCTTCCCGGCTCAGTCGTCCCTTCCTAGGCCTCGCCGTCGTCCACCACCGTGGTGCTCTCGGCGCTGCGTGGTCAACATGGTCGAGGCGACTTCCATCGGGCGTTATTTGTACATCGAGAGGTGACAATTTGGGTCCACGGCCGCAGCAAGGAAGTGCCTCCTTATTACCCGCAAAATAATGATTCCTCCACACAGCGGGGACCCACGGACGGGCCACCGTGATTTCACAAAAAAATGTTTCCCACATTGCTGGGACCCACCAGCTACATCTTCACACACAAGGAAGTGCGTCCGGGCAAAAAAAAACGATTCGCCCCACATTGTTGGGACCCTGGCTACATCTTCATGCGCAAGGATGTGCGTCCGGAAAAAAGCGGTCCGCCCCTTGGTATTTGGGACCTACCAGCTACATCTTAAATGCATAAAGGAAGTGCGTCCGGGCAAAAAAAACGATTCGCCATCACTTGTGATGCTGGGACCCACCACTACATTTTTATACGCAAGGAAGTGCACGAGTCGGGACCCACCTGGTCGAAGCGTCGTAGTGTTGTCATTCGGTCGTGACGTGTGCGTACATCTTGGTCGTTGTAGAAGCGCGACGCGTGTCATAGTAAGCGGCGCATGTAGCATGTACATGTCGTCTGGTGGCGAGTGCAAGAAAGAAAATCTGACGCGTCACGTACATACGGGCAGGGTCTCGAACACCTACTCGCGCATACGTACGGCGAGGGCTCGTGTACATGGCTGGGTCAGAACGGAGAAACAATGCTATCATGATGTTCATGGGGAGGCAACGGAATGCGTCGTGTTCATGGGGAGGCAACGGAATGCGTCGTGTTCATCGGGAGGCAACGGAATGCGTCGTGTTCATCGGGAGGCAACGGAATGCGTGGGAGCCAACCGTCTTGGACGGAACAGGCGACGGAAACGAGGCCTGGCGTATTGCGAGAATGGAGAAGCGGCCTTGTGTTCGACCGGCCACGTTAAAGCAGGGTCTGTTGATCGGGAGAAGTCAGCGTCGCAAAAGCGGAGAAGCGGACCTCCTACGGTCGAAGCAGGGTCTTGTTGATAGGGAGGGTGTGGCGTGCCGCAAAGCAGACGAATCGGACCTCCTACGGTCAAAGCAGGGTCCTGTTGATCGGGAGGGTGTGGCGTACCGCAAAATGGGCGAAACGGACCTCCTACGGTCGAAAGCAGGGGTCCTATTGATCGGGAGGGTGTGGCGTACCGCAAAAGCGGATGAAACGGACCTCCTACGGTCGAAGCGGGGTCTGTTCGCCGGGAGGGTGTGGCGTACCGCAAAAGCAGGACTCCACGGGATCTGTTCATCTCCACCGTCGACCTCCTCCGGCCTCCACGGGCTACCGTCGACCTCCTCCGGCCTCCACGGGCTCTGTTCATCCAGCCTCCCCGCGCTACTCCACGAGCTCTTGTTCAACCACCCCTCCACGGGCACTCCTCCACCGTCTCTGTTCATCCAGCCCTCCACACCACGGGTCCTGTTCATCGAGCAAACGCCACGCTCCTTTGTTCATCAAACCGCCCATAACGCTCCTTTGTTCATCGAGGCAGCATCGATCGGCTTTAGTTAGCAGCGAGAGCGAAGAATCGCTCGATCGGGTTGATTAACGACCATCGATCGATCGATCGGGTTTAATGTCGTAGCTGCGGTGCAATCGCTTCGGGTTGATTAGAGCCAACGCCTACACACATGCGCGTCGTGTCGAGAAAGCAGCGCATCGCTTCGGCCGGACCTCCCACCGTAACGGCAACTCCCGAAATTTTCCTCCCCTCGCTTCTACCATGGTTTTTCCGTCATGGGCGGCCCAAAGAATGTCATGCAGCTGCGTCTCTGCCCGCCTGGGACGAAAAGCCCATTTTTGTCATGATTTTTGTCATAGAAGTAGGAGCCCACCACATCTATGATGTTACGGGTTCTGTCACAATTATCGTCATAGAAGTGTCATATGTATGACAGAAAAAAATTCGTTCGGCCCAAAATGTCACGGATGTGTCTTTTTTTTGTAGTGGTGGTGGTAGGATTTGCGGAATTGTCCCTAAGCAATTGACTATGTTACTAGACCGATAGCAAGTTTTTATGTGGGAGAGGCCAATGCTAGCATGTCATCCCTTACTTGGAATCCTATGCACTTACGATTGGAACTATTAGTAAGCATACGCAACTACTGAAGTTCATTAAGCTAAAAACCAACCATAGCATTAAGATATATTGGCCCCCTTCAATCCCGTATGAATCAATTTCTATGGTAGGAAGAAGTATCCGTCACCCTTGCCCTCCAATGCATAGTCCTATCAACATACAACTAACTGATACAACTCCAACGTATCTATAATTTTTTTGTTCCATGCTATTATAGTATCAATCTTGGATGTTTTATATGCAATTAATATCCTTTTTTGGATTAACCTTTTAACTTAGTGCCAAGTTCCAGTTGTTGTTTTTTGTCTGTTTTTTGCTTTCCAGGAAATCAGTACCAAACGAAGTCCAAGCGCCACGAAACTTTTTGATGATTTTCTTCTGGACAAAAGAGACCCAAGAAGCTTCGGCAGGAGACCAGACGTGCAATGAGGAAGCGACAAGGCACTTGGGTGTGCCCAAGTATCTTGTGGGCCCAATGTGGCTCTGTTTGACCTAATTCCACCCCTATAAATTTTCTAAAATTGGGAAACCAACAAAGAGCCACCCAAAAATACTTTTTCTGCCGCTGCAAGTTTCTGTTCTTTGGAGATCCCATCTGAAGGCCTTTTCCAATACTTCACCGGAGGGGGAATCGACCACGGAGGGCCTCTACACACACCTTTCTGCCCTTCCGATGATGTGTGAGTAGTTCACCACAGACCTACGGGTCCATAGCTAGTAGCTAGATGGCTTATTCTCTCTCCTTGATATTCAATACAATGTTCTCCTTGATGTTTTGGAGATCTATTCATTGTAATCTTCTTTTCTTGTGTGTTTGTTGGGATCCGATGAATTGTGGATTTATGATCAGATTATCTATGGATATTATTTCAGTCTTCTCTGAACTCTTTTATGCATGATTTTTGTAGCTTTGTATTTTTCTCTGATATATCTGTTTGGTTTGACCAACTATATTGATTTATCTTGCAATGGGAGAGGTGCTTTGTAATGGGTTCAATCTTGCGATGATCCATAACCCAGTGATAGAAAGGGAGAAGACATGTATTTGTATTGTTTCCATTAAGGATAAAACAATGGGGTTTATTCATATTGATTGAGTTTACTTTGTCTACATCATGTCATCTTGCTTAAGGCGTTACTCTGTTCTTTATGAACTTAATACTCTAGATGCATGCTAGATAGCGGTTGATGTGTGGAGTAATAGTAGTAAATGCAGGCAGGAGTCGGTCTATTTGTCTCGGACGTGATGCCTATATACATGATCATTCCCTTGGATATCATCATAACTATGCGATTTTATATTAATTGCCCAACAGGAATTTGTTTACCCACCATATGCTTTTTGTTCCAGAGAGAAGCCTCTAGTGACAACTATGGCCCCCGAGTCTATCTTTATCATATAATAAAATCCAAAAATACCTTGCTGCAATTTATTTATCGTTATTTTATTTGTGTTTTTTATCTATCTACCATTATTAGACTTGATCCTTCCAATTAACCGCCGAGGGGATTGACAACCCCCTTGATCGCGTTGGGTGCAAGTATTTTATAGCGACCAGACCTCAAATAGTCTGATCTCTGTGCATCAGTGTCATCCCTGGATCGGTAATGCTGACACGCACAGTACTTGAAGGATTTATAACAGAGTAGCAATCGCACACTTATTACATTGAATGTCTCAAAAGAGAACTTATTACAATAAATATGGCTCAAGGCCATCTAATACGATAACAGCGGAAGGCTTGGAAGATAAAGTGAGTCCATCAACTCCAACGACATCACTAAGTGAAAGACCACGACCTAAGGCTCCTTACTAAATAAATCGAAAAGCACGCAACATGATACGTTGCAGACGCAGCGGGTTGACACATGGAATATCTTTGGCAATGTAACACAAGGGAGTAATGAACAAAATAAAGCTATCACTACATGCATATATGGCTGGTGGAGGCTGTATGGTTAATATGTTTTTGAAAAGCCAATTTTTCCCTACAACAAAGGAATACATTTTAATTAACTACAAAGTTGGTTGAAAACATTGAGAATGGTAAACCCCATCTCAATCCCAATTAAAAGGTAATTATAACTCAACAAAATTAACTTAGAGTGATGAGATCAACATGATAATCTAAGAAACTAGACACTCAACACATCCATAACCGGGGACACGGTTAACCATGATTAGTTTGTACACTCTGCAGAGGTTTGTGCACTTTTCCCCACAAGACTCGATCTCCTCCATTGGATTTCTCGCACTACATATTGTTTGAGAAACGGATGACCGAGACACAGTCTTTCCGAAGAGGACCCTTTAACCGATATATAGGCATGTAACCTACAATCCCCTACATCTACTAGCCCATCATGGAAAAGTTTCCCACAACTTACTCAACTATGCCAGAGCCCCTACACACGGAAGTTTCTAGCATGAATAATCTTATGATCCCTTTGAGCCTGGGTGGCAGTCCATAGGAGAATCACACGTTACCCCGGGATTTCAAAAAAAATGCAGGCAATCACTGGAATTCCCCAGGTGCCTCAATCCACCCAGATGTGTATTAAAGTTGCCACCTTAAGTTAACCATTAATTAACAATACTCACATCTGTCATGAATACACTCAAACCCAATCCATGTCTACGAGCATAGCATAGCAATATAAGCAATGTAGAAGTAACTCCCAAGGTTTGATAATAAATAGGTGAATAGGTACTACCTCATCTACTTCCCAAACCCACAATTTAAATCAGATCCTAACCATGCAATTGTTTGAGGATTGATCTAATGCAATAAAACTGGGTATGAAAGAGGTATAATCAAAGTGTTACTTGCCTTGCTGATGATCCGCGAAACCTAGAGACTCGTAGTAGCACGCTTCACACTCCGGGTACTCTATCGCAAACAAACAAGCATCCAATAAGCAATCAAGCAAGGGCATGGGTAAAAATAAAATAAGAGATCTAACCAGAAAGTTCAACTTAAGAACTCCGGTTTGCAAAAAGAATCAAATCAAACGAAACAACAAAACTCAAACGGCGAAAGAAACAAGCTTCGTTTACTAATCTGGACTAAAGTCAAATTTTACAGTAGCAAAATCTTGTTTAAGTTGGTTAAAAAGAAAGAGGGCATCGAGACAAAACTCTAGGCGCTTGAATCGCCTGATTCCGATAAACGAGCGAAAAGTTATACTAGAACAAAAATCGGATCAGAAATCGCGACCGAAAATAATCACGGAAAATCCGAGAAAAAGAAAAACTGACGAACAGGCTAACGAGCGAACGTTTGCTATCTGCGGCTAAATGGTGAAAACCGTTTGTTAAAATGAACGTACGGACGGGCGTTCGCTAAATAACTAAACAGAAAAAATAAACCGAACCAGATCTAAAAAAACGGATCTAGGGTTTAGAAAAAAACTGTTCGGTTTTCTTGCGTAAACCGAGGCGGCGACGGCTACCTCCGGCGACAACGAGGCGACAAGCAATGGCGGCAAGGCTGACGGAAGCCAGCAATGGCGGCGGAGCTAGGGTTAGGGCTTGGGACGGCGGTGGCTGGGCCTTGGGGCGGCTCGGGCGGCAACTTATAAAGCCCCTCGGGCGGAGACCCGCTCGGGTACGGCTCGGAGTCGGTTTCTTTTTTTTAATAATTCTGACATGTAAAAAAGAAAGAAAAGAAGTACTAAACTGACTCCAAAAATCCCGAAATAAATTTTCCCCGTCCTTTAAAAATAGGGCGGACAAGGTGAACATTTATTTTGGCCTAAAATGCAATTTTGAAAAAAAGCATATTTTTCTAATTCGAATAAAATAGCGATAAAACTCCGAATACAAATCTTATTTGATTTAATATTAAATCTCCAATAATTCTTTATTTTGAGGAAGTCATTTTATCCTCTCTCTCTTTTTATTTATATAAAAGAAATATTCAAGAGAAAATAATTAAAATCAAACGATCCTTTTTTCAAAATTCGAGAAAAACTCGAATATGAAAATAATGAAATCCCCAACTCTCTCCGCGAGTCCTTGAGTTGCGTAGAATTTCTAGGATCAAATAAAAATGCAATAAACTATGATATGCAATGATGATCTAATGTATAACATTCCAAATTGAAAATTTGGGATGTTACAAACCTACCCCCCTTAAGATGAATCTCGCCCTCGAGATTCGGGTTGGCTAGAAAATAGGTGAGGGTGATCCTTCCGTAGGTCGAGATTCGGGTTGGCTAGAAAATAGGTGAGGGTGATCCTTCCGTAGGTCTTCCTCTCATTCCCAGGTGGCTTCATCTTCAGTATGGTGGCTCCAGTGAACTTTGCAGAACTTGATTACTTTGTTGCGTGTGACACGGCTGGCAAAATCAAGAATCTTAACTGGCTTCTCCTCGTAGGTCAAATCGCTATCAAGCTATATCGCTTCGGGTAATCTTTGTATCTCTCGAGAGGAATATCAGCCATCTCTGCGTGGCACTTCTTCAACTGAGAAACGTGGAACACATCGTGAACTCCTGACAATCCTTCAGGTAATTCCAATTTGTAAGCAACTTCTCCCATACGTTCCCAAACTTTGTATGGTCCCACAAAACGTGGCGCTAACTTTCCCTTAACTCCAAAGCGCTTCACTCCTCCAAGTGGGGATACACGAAGATACACTCAGTCTCTGACTTCGTAAACTGTCTCCTTGCGTTTAGAATCCACATAACTCTTCCGCCTGGACTGGGCTACCTTGAGTCTATCATATATCAGCTTAACCTTCTCTTCAGACTCTTTAATCAAATCTGGTCCAAACAATTGTTGGTCTCCAACTTCGTCCCACAACAACGGTGTTCTGCACCTCCTTCCGTACAATGCTTCGAAAGGGGCCATCTTCAAACTGGCTTGGTAGCTATTGTTGTAAGGGAACTCTGCATAAGGCAATTTGTCGTCCCAACTAGATCCATAGTCTAGCGCACAAGCTCTCAACATGTCCTCCAGAATCTGATTGACTCTCTCAGTCTGTCCATCCGTCTGCGGGTGAAAAGCTGTACTGAACTCTAGCCTGGTTCCCAAAGTTTCATGCAACTGATTCCAAAACTTTGAGGTAAACTGGGTTCCTCTATGTGATACAATGGTCCTCAGAACTCCATGCAGACAAACAATCCTGGTCATGTATATCTTTGCCAACTTAGCACTGGTGTAAGTGGTCTTTACCGGGATGAAATGAGCTACTTTCGTCAAACGATCGACTACAACCCATATCGAGTCATAGCCTGAACGAGTCCTGAGCAATCCCGTGATAAAATCCAGTCCTAGTTTATCCCACTTCCATTCGGGTATCCGCAATGGAAGTAGCAATCCTGCTGGCTTCTGATGTTCTACCTTCACTCTCTGACATACATCACAAACTGCTACATACTCCGCAATATCCTTCTTCATTCCGGTCCACCAGAAACTATCCTTCAAATCCAGATACATCTTGGTATTTCCTGGGTGAATCGAATATGGCGAATCATGGGCCTCCTGCAGAATTAGCTTCCTGATCTCCTGATCATTTGGCACATATACGCGGTCCTCAAACCATAAGGTATCGTGCTCATCCTCATGAAATCCTTTAGCTTTTCCTTTGCTCACTCTTTCCTTTATCTCGGCAATCTCCGTGTCCGTCTTCTGAGCTTCTCTGATCTTATCCATCAAAGTAGACTGAATCTCCAAAGCTACTACATAACCTCTCGGAACTATCTCCAAACATAGCTCCTGAAGGTCTTCTGCCAACTCCCTGGGTAATTCTCCATTCATGAGTGTATTGACATGACTTTTTCGGCTCAACGCATCAGCCACTACGTTAGCCTTTCCGGGATGATAATGCAATCTCATATCATAATCCTTAATGAGCTCCAACCATCTCCTCTGCCTGAGATTCAACTCCTTCTGAGTGAAGATATACTTCAAACTCTTGTGATCCATGTATACCTCACAATGGTTTCCGATGAGAAAATGTCTCCATGTCTTCAACGCATGTACTACGGCTGCTAACTCCAAATCATGCGTAGCATAATTTAACTCATGGGGTTTAAGATGTCGTGAGACATATGAAACAACTCTTCCCTCATGCATAAGTACGGCTCCAAGTCCTCGACGAGAAGCGTCGCAATACACTTCATAATCCTTGCGTTGATCTAGGAGAATCAACACTGGTGATGTAACCAAGCGTCTCTTCAACTCCTGAAAACTGGCTTGAGCCTAAGCTTGGGGATTCCCAAGGCACCCCAAGGTAATATTCAAGGATAACCAAGAGCCTAAGCTTGGGGATGCCCCGGAAGGCATCCCCTCTTTCGTCTTCGTTCATCGGTAACTTTACTTGGAGCTATATTTTTATTCAACACATGATATGTGTTTTGCTTGGAGCGTCATTTTATTTTCTTTAGCTTTGCTTGCTGTTTGAATAAAATACCAAGATATGAAATTATTAAATGGGAGAGTCTTCACATAGTTGCATAATTATCCGACTACTCATTGATCTTCACTTATATCTTTCATAGTAGTTTGCTTTTGCTCTAGTACTTCACTTATATCTTTTAGAGCACGGCGGTGGATTTGTTTTGAAGAAATATATGAACTCTCATGCTTCACTTATATTATTTTGAGAGTCTTAAACAGCATGGTAATTTGCTTTGGTTATGAATTTAGTCCTAATATAATGGGCATCCAAGAGGGATATAATAAAAACTTTCATATAGAGTGCATTGAATACTACGAGAAGTTTGATTCCTTATGATTGTTTTGAATATGAAGATGGTGATATTAGGGTCATGCTAGTTGAGTAGTTGTGAATTTGAGAAATACTTGTGTTAAAGTTTGTGATTCCCGTAGCATGCACGTATGGTGAACCGTTATTTGATGAAGTCGTAGCATAATTTATTTATTGATTGTCTTCCTTATGAGTGGCGGTCGGGGACGAGCGATGGTCTTTTCCTACCAATCTATCCCCCTAGGAGCATGCGCGTAATACTTTGCTTTGATAACTTGTAGATTTTTGCAATAAGTATATGAGTTCTTTATGACTAATGTTGAGTCCATGGATTATACGCACCCTTCTTCCTTCCACCATTACTAGCCTCTCTAATACCGCGCACCTTTCGCTGATATCATACACCCACCATAAACTTTCCTCAAAACAGCCACCATACCTACCTATCATGGCATTTCCATAGCCATTCCGAGATATATTGACATGCAACTTACCACCCTTCCGTTTATTATGACACGCTCCATCATTGTCATATTGCTTTGCATGATCATGTAGTTGACATCGTATTTGTGGCAAAGCCACCGTTCATAATTCTTTCATACATGTCACTCTTGATTCATTGCATATCCCGGTACACCGCCAGAGGCACTCATATAGAGTCATATTTTCTCTAAGTATCGAGTTGTAATTCTTGAGTTGTAAGTGAATAAAAGTGTGATGATCATCATTATTAGAGCATTGTCCCAGTGAGGAAAGGATGATGGAGACTATGATTCCCCCGCAAGTCGGGATGAGACTCCGGACGAAAAAATAAATAAAAGAAGCCAAAGAAGCCCAAATAAAAAAAAGAGAAAAGAGGCCATAAAAAAAGAGCAAAGGCCCAAATAAAAAAATGAGAGAAAAAGAGAGAAGGGACAATGCTACTATCCTTTTACCACACTTGTGCTTCAAAGTAGCACCATAATCTTCATGATAGAGAGTCTCCTATGTTGTCACTTTCATATACTAGTGAGAATTTTACATTATAGAACTTGGCTTGTATATTCCAATGATGGGCTTCCTCAAAATGCCCTAGGTCTTCGTGAGCAAGCGAGTTGGATGCACACCCACTTAGTTTCTTTTGTTGAGCTTTCATACAGTTATAACTCTAGTGCATCCGTTGCATGGCAATCCCTACTCACTCACATTGATATCTATTGATGGGCATCTCCATATCCCGTTGATACGCCTAGTTGATGTGAGACTATCTTCTCCTTTTTGTCTTCTCCACAACAACCATTCTATTCCACTTATAGTGCTATATCCATGGCTCACGCTCATGTATTGCGTGAATATTGAAAAAGTTTGAGAACATCAAAAGTATGAAACAATTGCTTGGCTTGTCATCGGGGTTGTGCATGATTTAAATATTTTGTGTGATGAAGATAGAGCATAGCCAGACTATATGATTTTGTAGGGATAGATTTCTCTGGCCATGTTATTTTGAGAAGACATGATTGCTTTGTTAGTATGCTTGAAGTATTATTATTTTTATGTCAATATTAAACTTTTGTTTTGAATCTTATGGATCTGAATATTCTTGCCATGATAAAGAGAATTACATGGATAAATATGTTAAGTAGCATTCCACATCAAAAATTCCGTTTTTATAATTTACCTACTCGAGGACGAGCAGGAATTAAGCTTGGGGATGCTGATACGTCTCCAACGTATTTATAATTTTTTATTGTTCCATGTATTATATTATGTGTTTTGGATGTTTATGGGCTTTATTTTACACTTTTATGTTATTTTTGGGACTAACCTATTGACCCAGAGCCCAGTGTCAGTTCCTGTTTTTCCCTTGTTTCAGTGTTTCGAAGAAAAGGAATATCAAACGGAGTCGAAAAGGAATGAAACCTTCTGGAGATGTTATTTTTGGAAGGAAAGCAACCTGATAGACTTGGAGTGCACGTCAGGAAAGAAACAAGGGAGACACGAGGTAGGGGGCGCGCCCACCACCCTAGGGTGCGCCCTCCGACCTCGTGGGCCCCTCATGGCTCCCCTGACATACTTCTTCCTCCTATATATACCCATATACCCTAAAACGATCGGGGAACAGAAAAGATCGGGAGTTTCGCCGCCGCAAGCCTATGTAGCCACCAAAAACCAATCGGGACCATGTTCCGGCACCCTGCCGGAGGGGGGAACCCTCACCGGTGTCCATCTTCATCATCCCGACGCTCTCCATGACGAGGAGGGAGTAGTTCACCCTCGGGGCTGAGGGTATGTACCAGTAGCTATGTGTTTGATCTCTCTCTCTCTCTCTCTCTCTCTCTCTCTCTCGTGTTCTTGATTTGGCACGATTTTGATGTATCATGAGCTTTGCTATTATAGTTGGATCTTATGTTTCTTCTCCCCTCTACTCTCTTGTAATGGATTGAGTTTTCCTTTGAAGTTATCTTATCGGATTGAGTCTTTAATGATTTGAGAACACTTGATGTATGTCTTGCATGCGTATCTGTGGTGACAATGGGATATCCGTGATTCACTTGATGTATGTTTTGGTGATCAACTTGCGGGTTCGCCCATGAACCTATGCATAGGAATTGGCACACGTTTTAAATCTTGACTCTCGGTAGAAACTTTGGGGCACTCTTTGAGGTTCTATGTGTTGGTTGACTAGATGAATCTGAGATTGTGTGATACATATCGTATAATCATACCCATGGATACTTGTGGTGACATTGGAGTATCTAGGTGACATTAGGGTTTTGGTTGATTTGTGTCTTAAGGTGTTATTCTAGTAGGAACTCTAGGGCTGTTTGTGACACTTATAGGAATAGCCCAACGGATTGATTGGAAAGAATAACTTTGAGGTGGTTTCATACCCTACCATAATCTCTTCATTTGATTCCCGCTATTAGTGACTTTGGAGTGACTCTTTGTTGCATGTTGAGGGATATTTATATGATCCAATTATGTTATTATTATTGAGAGAATTTGCACTGGTGAAAGTATGAACCCTAGGCCTTGTTTCCTAGCATTGCAATACCATTTACGCTCACTTTTATCACTTGCTACCTTGCTGTTTTTATATTTTCAGATTACAAAAACTCATATCTATCATCCATATTGCACTTGTATCACCATCTCTTCGCCGAACTAGTGCACCTATACAATTTACCATTGTATTGGGTGTGTTGGGGACACAAGAGACTCTTTGCTATTTGGTTGCAGGGTTGTTTGAGACAGACCATCTTCATCCTACGCCTGCTACGGATTGATAAACCTTAGGTCATCCACTTGAGGGAAATTCGCTACTGTCCTACAAACCTCTGCACTTGGAGGCCCAACAACGTCTACAAGAAGAAGGCTGCGTAGTAGACATCACGCCACTACGGGCAGTATACAGCGCTTATTCTTTCCGAACACATGGCAAGTCATCATTTACCTTGCTTCTCCTGGAGCCGAAATTTAACCTCGCCGAGCTCGTTCTCGGTCCGCTCCAGCCTCTGCTTTAGTTCAGAGACTTCAGCAACAAGCGAGGTTGCGGCCAACAGCGACGCCTGCTTATCCATACATACTACGTTAGTCTCCTATAACAAATGATTGATCCTCTCTCCGGTTCTTCTTGTCGAACAGCGGACAGTGTCTCAGGGGCTACTGGCTACACGGGGTTTTTCTCTTTCTTACCTCGAAACCTGTCAACAGGCTGCTGCAGGCTTCATTCAGTCCACTCTTGGTGGACTGAACCTTCTCGATCACCGCACCCATAAGGTCACGGTGCTCATCCACGACGGAGGCGCCTCGTAGCGCCTCCATCAGGTTATCCGGCGCCCCTGGATAGACAGGGACCACCGATGGAAGCGGCGCACCCCCCCTCCTTCAAAGGGGGCTGCTCGCCCGACTCCGGAGCCATATGGGTCTCCGGAATCGTATTTGGCTGAGGGCCGAACTGGATGGGGCCCTCTTCGCCAGTCTCCGTGGGGATCGGCTTCCCCATGTGTCCGGCAGTGGAGGTCTCGCCTTGTGGCGCCTCTCGGACAGCGTCCTGGGCTCCTCCCCAGTTTGGAGCGGCCCTCCGGGACAACACTTCGGTATCTTCCCTGGCCCCGGGGGAATAGGTAGGTGGTGGCGACATGCTCGCCATCTCCGACGGAGCCAACGAACCTCCAGATGAGGATCGTTGGATAAGGTCGCGGGCTGGACTGCAATAATACAGTTAACTATGTCAAGATGATGGAGAGAAAGGGCCAGATGTGCGCATAAGCGAGCCATGTCACATACGATGCGGCCTGGGGCTTAATGCGGGGGCGTCGTTTCGGACTGCTATCAACGTCCCATCCAGTGTTGACCGCTGGGACGCCCTTCCCCTTCTTGGGCATTTCCGCCTCTAGATGCGCCGGAGCCGCCCTCTTCTTATTCCTCTCCTCAAGGGAGGGTTGTTCTCCTCCTCCTGCTCGTTATCCTCAGGGACGGAGGAATGAGCTTCGTCGTCTTAGGACGTCGCGTCCGAAGTACCCTTGCGACGGGGGCCACTCTTGGCCCCCTTGGCCTTCTTCTCCGGCGCCTTATATGGCGCCGGCACCAACATCTTCGCTAGATGCGGGATGACCAGTTCTTCAGGCAGCGGAGACGGACACTGGATCCGCTTCGCCCTCTCCATCCAGTCCTAAAAAAGCAATAATAAAAGCTCAGACATCTCCCTCGAAGCAATTAAGTTGGGGATATTTCAAAAATAACATACCTCGCTGGCGGGGTGTTTACAGTCGTGACCACAGTCTGAATCTGTGGCCGGCGGTTTCTCGTTGCCCTTAAAGAGCAACTTCCAGGCATCTTCGTGGGTGGTCTCGAAGAGCCTCACCATGGTCTGATGCTTCTTCGGGTTAAAGTCCCACAGAGGGCGACTTCTACGCTGGCATGGAAGAATCCGGCGAACTAGCATCACCTGGATCACATCAACGAGCTTGACGTCCTTATCTATCATGCTCTGGACGCGCGTCTGCAACGCTATCAGCTCATCAGGCGAAAACCAGTCCAGACTATTCTCGACCCAGGAGGTGAGACGCATGGGAGCACCAAAGCGGAATTCGGCATCCGCGGCCCAGGTGGTGCCGCGGGGTTCTGTGATGTAGAACCATTGTCTCTGCCACTCCTTTTCTGTCTCCATGAAAGTACCTTTTAGCCAGGAGACGTTGGGTAGCTTGCTCACCATCGCTCCTCCGCACTCCGCATGCTGGCCATCCACCACCTTCGGCTTCATGTTGAAGACTTTGAGCCACAGCCCGAAGTGGGGTTGGATGCGGAGGAAGGCCTCGCACACAACGAAACGCCGAGATGTCGATGAAGGAATTCGGGGACATATCATGGAAATCTATCTCGAAATAATACATCAGCCCGCAGACGAAAGGGTGGAGTGGAAACCCTAGCCCGCGGAAGAAATGGGGGATGAAAACTACCCTCTCGGTGGGCTTCGGCGTGGGGACGACTTGTCCCTTGGCCGGCAGACGGTGGGTGATCTCCTTCGCCAAATATCCGGCCGCCCGAAGCTCAGTATTGTCCTCCTCCTTGACGGAGGAGACCATCCACCTGCCCTGACCTCCGGATCCGGACATGGTTGCTTGAGTGGAAAGGAGACGAGAACTTGGGCGCGGATGCTCGAGATCGGAAAGGTGGAGACAGAGCGAGGGCGTGAGATAGGAAGGGGGAATCCTTATCACCTTATAAAGGCAACAAATATTAAACGCCTCCTCACTCGCCTTAAGATTCGCCTATCCCCAAGGGTCGTATAAACGACACGGTTGGGTTACCCATGCCCGCATTGCTGAGAATCCTGAAATAAGGGGACACGATCTCTGCTTTGACAAGACGTGCCAATGGCAACCGCGTCTCTAAACGTGGAGCGGTAGAGGAAAAACGGTTCGAAATTATGACCGGATAGACGTGATGTCATGCTGTAGAAAGCTGTCAGCGGATAGAACTCGTGTAAAAATATATATTCTCTCTGCGGTTATACATGGTGTGTGTGTGACAGGTCCTGATACTATCATCGCATCCGAAGACTATCTTGGAGTTCGGAAAGGGGAACCCGCCTTGCAATGCCAAAGACAATCTGCGTGCTGGACTCCTCGTCATCGAAGCCAGGTTGTGGGAGACTCTTGAGGAGTCTGGACTATGGTTCCTCGGCGTCGGCCTGTTATCCATGGGCCGGACTGATGGGCTGTGAAGACATGAAGGCCGAAGACTGTACCCGTGTCCGGATTGGGCTCTACTTGGCGTGGAAGGCAAGCTTGGCGACCAACTATAAAGATTCCTTCTTATATAACCGACTCTATGTAAACCCTAGATCCCCCCGGTGTCTATATAAACTGGAGGGGTTAGTCCGGAAAGGACATATACATTACCATAGTCATTTAGGCTAGACTTCCAGGGTTTAGCCATTACGATCTCGTGGTAGATCAGCTCTTGTAACACTCATATTCATCAAGATCAATCAAGCAGGAAGTAGGGTATAACCTCCATAGAGAGGGCCCGAACCTGGGTAAACATCGTGTCCCCTGTCTCCTGTTGCCATCGATCCTAGACACACAGTTCGGGACCCCCTACCCAAGATCCGTCGGTTTGACACCGACAGTCGCGGATGGTCCAGCACGATCGGCTCTTGGGGAGTGGGAGCAAGAGGCTCCGCCGCCCACTACGGCCAGATCCGGGCGCACCCGGACCCGTGAGGAGACCATGTGCATCAACTGTGGATGTGCGGGCCACTTCCGCTCTGAGTTCTTAGCGGACCCCCGGTGCCCTACCACTCTTGCATATCTGGGGTATGGAGTGGAGGGGGGTGGCTTCTACTATATGGACGCGACCCTGGAGGATGAACCCGTCCGCCCGCATTTGGCAACGATCACCCATGTCCCGAATCAGCAGCTTCCGCCCTCACTGGTGGTTACCGCCGAGGTCATTCAGGCTGAGCTGTCAGTGTACAATGGTGAGTACAGAGATATCGCCTTCTCCTGGGAGGTCACTGAGACGGCACCGTTGGTCTTCTCGGTGCTCTTCCCCTCTGCTGAGATGCTCAGTGTCAGCACCTGCGACCACGTCAACTGCCCCATCAACAAGTTTATGATATCGATCCAGAAGGCAGCGGCTGAGCCAGACATGGGGGGAAAGCGTGACCATATTCTCAAGGCCATCTCGAAGTCTGTGGGAAAGCTCCTGGCCGTAGATATGGATTCTATGGAGGGCGATGGCCCAGTGCGTGTCGAGATCCTCTGTCAGGCTCCGGAGGATGTGGATGGCATGTCCCTGATCTTCTACTTCGGCAAGAACAAGGGCAGGGCTATCACCTACGAGCTAGAACTGGAGCCGCCCGTTGGGCGGCCGGAGGTCACGCTGCTGGCGCCGGCGCCGGCCCCTCCCATGGCCAGCCAGGGTGGCGAGGATAGCCGGTCGGAGGATAGTCCCGTGGAGTTGGGCATGGGCCTCCACCTTCAGTGTCAATTGCGGGCCCGCCTACGTCGGCACCGGCCGACGCGGAGGCCGGCGGTGGATCGATGGGTGCGTCTCTCACCCTTGCGGCTGCCAGGTCGCCCTCGAGGATTCCTACGCTGGACTGTCAGGCTCTGGTTTCATCACCGGGTTCGGGGTCGGAGGAGGACTCTCGGAGTGCTGGGTTGGATGTCTGCCCGTTGTCCTCACCATGATCCCCTGGAGTGGTATGCTACACTCGACCACCTGGGACCTCTCCTCTAGCTTTGGGCCGCCGGCTCAGGTGCCTGCTACGCCACCATTGCCGAGTGTGGGGTTGGTCATGGCCGGCACCGACTCTCCCGTGCCTAGCCCCGGGACCCGGCTGGCGGCTTCGCTAGCAGTGTCCTCGAGGCAGAGTTCTCGCCTCTGCCGGTCCTGGTCCAGGACTCTCCCAGATGGTCGGGTGCCGACGGTCCCTGAGATGGCGGCCATGCGTGCAGCGGCACGCGACCTCACTGCAGGTTCTTCCTCCATCCCCTCCAGCCCTTCATATTCCGGTTCTTGTTTTGTGGTCCTCGATTCGGTCCCACTTGCACATCTTGGCTATGTTGCTTCGGACCGTGACATTGCATTTCGGGGTGACAAGGGCCCCCTGTTAGAACCAATTTTGGCCATTTGTGCCAAAGAGCAACTGGATGGCGCACTTGCTGAGGCCTGTGCCAGAGCTGGACAACGGGCTACGAAAGCCCGAACTGATTCTGGGCATAGAGAGCCCGGGGTTGGGTCGGGGCCCAGCCAGCCGCCCCATAGGCTCGATACCCCTGGTGGTCCTTCACTTGGAAGGGCCCTGAGGGTTAGGCCACCTACGCATCTCCATTCGGAGTGTTCTGAATCAGGTCCTGGTGTCTATGCAGTGGGAGCTTATGTTCCCACTGTGCTCACTGAGAGCAGTCACTCGGATCGGCTCTGACCACATCCCCTTGTTGTTTACGTCAGGGGAAGGGGCGCCACCACGACCCAGGCGGTTCCATTTTGAACCATCATGGCTTTTGCAACCGGGGTTCATGGAGATGGTACAGATTGATGGGTGGCCGCATCAATTAATCCACCTCGTGTCTTCTGTGCCACAGTCGTCAGGCATCATTGCTCTAAGATCACCCGTCAGTTTATGCGGGCTAGGGCGCCAACCTGGGCGCTGACTTGAGGGCCCGTGAAGGGGCCCTGTTGGACCAGAGTAAGGCTCTGGACGCGATAGCGGATTCGGTCGGATTGTCGGCCGACGAGTGGTTGAGGCGGTACTCCCTTGAAGCCTCCCTAATGGAGATCTGCAAGGGGAAGAACTATTCTGGCAACATAGAGGGGGCCAAAAATGGCTCCTGCAAGGCGATGCTAACACCGCTTACTTCCAGGCAATCGCTAATGGGCGGCAAAGGAAATGTTCCATTCCGTGCCTCTGGGAGGGAGATACCCTCCAGGAGCACCTGGATGAGATTCGAGCTCACATTTACTCCTTTTTAAAGAGCTCTTCTCGGCGGAACCCCGTGGTGGGGTGTCCTCGGTGGAGTATTTTTGGTCGCCTATGGACAGGGTATCCGACATTGAGAACAAGGAATTAATTACCCCGTTCTCGCCAGAAGAGGTGGGCAGGGCGATCGCCTCTATGAAGGTGGGGTCATCACCGGGGCCCGATGGCCTGTCGGTTACCTTCTTCCAGAAATTCTGGAATGTCCTAAAACTGGTGATCATGCCAATGTTCCATGAATTCTACATTGGAACATTTTACATGTCGCGAATAAATTTCTGTCACGACCGGTTTTTCAATAAAATATTTATTGAGAAACCGACCTATAAATTCCAGTGTGAGGAAAATCCTCCATACCGGTAGACAAAATCTTGATACAATAAGCCAGTAGCATAAGATATATTACAGGGTCGAGCAGAGGTTGCCCAACAAATTATTACAAGCACGCCAATAATAATACATAGCGGCGGATATGACACAGTGGAGTGGTGGCATACTACTGACTCTTGGTAAAGTGGTGGAATAACATAGTGGAGTGGGTGATGTGACTCTAACACTGGCAGCTCATCGAGCGTCGAGGTGAGGCTCGGTGAATTTATTTGGGTAGCGGAAGCGAATATAACACAGCGACTAATCCAGGGATCACACGAGACTGACTGGGATTCCTCTAGGCGTCAGACTCGCTATCGAACTCTTCATCCATGAGATCGCCTTCGTCAGCGTCTGGCCAAATCAACAAGCCAGGTGAGTACTTTGAAAGTACTCGCAAGACAGTTCGGACAAAAGATATAACAAATGTATGCATGAATGCGACATGATTAATTTTAACAATGCGCAATCAAATCAGTATAGCAAGGTAAGTAAAAAGGGAATCGGCGGTAGTCCGCTCGAAAACCCAAAGAAGATAAACTCAAACCGATCGGGTGTCTGAAGCGACGCCTCGAAGGGTGAACAAATAAGTAAAGCATGCCACAGTTGGGCGTCTAAGCGACACCTCATAAAGGGCTTATATTGAAAGAAAAGACATGGGTGCCGCAGTCGGACGTCGGAGCGACATCGCAGAAAGGGCTTATAACAAATGTAAATAATAACAATGCCGCAGTCGGACGTCTGAGCGACATCGCAGAAAGGGCTTATAACAAAAGTAAATAATAACAATGCCGCAGTCGGACGTCTGAGCGACATTGCAGAAAGGGCTTGTAACAAAAGTAAATAATAACAATGCCGCAGTCGGACGTCTGAGCGACATCGCAGAAAGGGCTTATAACAAAAGTAAATAATAACAATACCACAGTCGGACATCTGAGCGACATCGCAGAAAGGGCTTATAACAAAAGTAAATAATAACAATGCCGCAGTCGGACGTCTAAGCAACATCGCAGAAAGGGCTTATAACACTTCTCATATCGGTTAACTTGCAAGGAGTAGTGCTCATTGAAAATGAATATTCATCACACGGTAATAAATGGGTTAGTCCATCCACAGGAATAAACAATTAACACTCATGTGGTTCTCAGGAGTTTTCTGTCACCGAGACTGACATTTGACAAGATAAGATGAACACAGTACTTGGACATGAATAGAATGAATTCAAGGATTTTTGACTCTGCAGAGTTTGTACTAAAATATCCACAGCCAACGGATTTCCGTAGTCACGAAGGACTAGTTCCGTTTACGGTATTTCGGAGGAAACACAGCTAACCAGTACACACCCATCCTACCTCACGTTGCCAGGAATCACCCTAGATAGCGTTCAAGAAAAACTTTGAGACAGGGGGATCACAATCTCGAATAGCATGGGATCAAACTTATATATGCGCGCTCTAAGGGGTGCCCCCCTCTCGGTCCCAACCGGAAACACCCATGCCCCCTGACCGGATGAAAGGCTTTAATCCAGGGCCATGGAACCCTCATCCTGGCCTCTCGATTTGGTGTGTACCAGGAAGTTGTTTGCAACTTACTAAGCCGTATCCCTTGCAGAAAACATGTGGTAGTACGAAAAGGGGAGACGGACGGAATTTGACTGATTTATGTTGACACTGGGTCAACGATCTGGCATAAGACTGGCATGCTACAACACTGCCATCTTACCCATTCTCATGCCAACTCATGGCCATGCAACAAGTTTCCAACAACTCATGGATTTCCCGAAACTTACTTGCCTCAACTCATACGAGATAAACTTTCATCGAGATGCTCATGAACATGCCATGATACTAAAATAATGCAAACATGCCCAAACACTCATCATATCAAAAGTTCAAACATGCTTGCCTAGTTCGGAGTAGTCGGGGCCTAGCTCGGTGAAGTTCGCGGTCCCGTCACCTCCTTCGGTATCTACGGTATACAAAAAAATATATGCACTAACGTAAATACCAAGGGGTGCTCAGAAAAATATACCAAATTTTTTTCAAATAAATGTGATAAAAAACTAGACAAAATTTTGAAGAGGACAGAAAAAGAATCACTCAAAAATCCTTTTCTGTTTAAAAGTTATAAGAGTTTTGGTCCAAGGACCTTTCTGTAATGAAACAGAAAATACTCAGGGGGCAGAACAGAAAAGTTCAGAAAATGATTCGGTTTGGAAAGCGTATTTATCATAATACTCTTTCAGAAAACGTTTCAAAAAAAAGACGAGAGGCTGACGGGCGGGTCCCACCCGTCAAGTTTAAAAATTTAAACGAGGTGGCAGAGCTCGTCGGCGCCCAAGAGCCGCGGGGGTCGCCGGCGGCGATCCACAGCGAGGCAGGAGGATCGGGTGGTACCTTCGTGCTCAGGGCGCCATTCCGCGTCGGTGGGAGGTGGTGGTGGTCGCCGGCGAGTACCACGTCAATGGCGGCCCTTGCTCCGGCGGACGATGGTTCAGGAAGTCGTGGGTCTTGTCTAAGAGAGCTGCTGGGGTCAAATTGGAGTGCGGGTTAGCCTCCTAGAGGTGCCATGAGGCTACGGTCAAGCCTAGGGCGGTGGAGGAGCTCTCACCAGCGAGAACGCTGCCGGAGCCCGAAGCGGACGGAGGTGGCCGGAGTTGAGGAAGAAGGGCCCTCGAGGCTCTTCCGGTGGTGGGCGGGTCCGTGAGGTGGCGGAGGTGCGCGGGGTCGAGAGTGAGCTTGGAGGCGCTATATATAGCCGGCCTGAGGCGGTTGCCGAGAACGGGATAAGTCCGGCGAGCGATTACGGCGGTGCTGTGGCGGGACGGTAGGTTTAGGAGCTTGAGCATCGACTAGACGGAGCACTGAGTTCATCCTGGTGCCTCACTCAGCGAGGTAGGGGCGGTTATGGCCTGTCCCCAACGGAACGGCCGTGCGGCACGTCGGCGGCAGAGGGCGCGCCCCGTGCATGCCAGGCCACGGCGACGTGCTGCATGCGTGCGCTGGCAAGGGGGGCAGCCACGCCGGAGCTCTCAGGTGGCGTGGGCGGTGCCGAACGGCGTTGTGCCGCAGGGTGCCCCCTGTTGGCCGCCACGGGAGGTCCCGACGCCGCGGAAGATGCCGGCGCGGACGGGCCATGGCGCCACCGATGCCAGGAACCAGCCAAGTGCCCGTGCGGCGTTCTGGACAGGGAGGAGGAGCCATGCGCAACGCGCCAAGTGCACAGTTGACAAGTGACCCGACCCTGACGAAGAAACCGAAACTCTGAACTTTCTGAATTTACTGAAAGTGCAAAGTGACTGTGCATGCTAGGTGTTCGACAGAATGATTTTGGTATGTGGGGATTTTTCCTTGAGCTGATCTTTGGTGGAGTGGCTTCTCATTGCAACTGGAGGTTGCCTGAATTTTGGTGGAATTTTTGGAGAAGAGGAGATATGAATTTCACCAAATTTGACAAACCTGGTTCAAACTTGCAGAAGCTGAAACTTGAAAATTTTGAAAAGAAGAAGAGTGGATCTTGATGGTTCTAGGTTGTGGGTGCTAGGGACTATCCAGGGTAGTTGGTTTGACAACAAAACTCAAAGGCATTTAGGTACTTGCTTTGCAAATCACCTAGGCTCAAAATAATGATCAGAATTGTTTTGGGAAAAGAATTTAATGAAATAAAATCCAAAAATGAGTTGGACTTGTTGCGACAGAATATTTGAATTGTCCCAAAGGGGAAGGAGGAGTTTTGGGAAGATTTTCCACATGAGGCATGGTAAAACCATGGATGGATTCAAAATAAGAGAAGACCCAAAAATCCCTAGGGTTTTCTTCTAAAAGAAAATAAATCCCAAAAACAAATTTGAGAAGGGTGAAAAATCAGAAGAAAGGTTTTTAATAACCAACACCAGAGTTGAAGAAGGTGCCAAAATAAAATCTTTTGTCAAAGGGGAAATTCTTGAGAGAAGGAGATTTTTTTTTGGAAGGGTTTAAATGACCTCCTTCAAAACGAACAAAGTTTTTGCTGAAAACCAAAACAAAATTTTTGGAGTGTCACAATTTCGGAGTCATCACCCTGATCCCCAAAGTAGTTGGGGCGACAGATATTAGGCAATTCAGACCTATCACGGTTATCAATGTGCTAGAGCGCATATTCTCGAAAGTATGCGTGACTGACTAGCACTGGTAGCTGAGCGTTTGGATCACCCAGTCCTGATAACATTCTTGAAGGGGCGACGGATCCATGATGGGATTCTGTCCTGGCCCTTCACGAGATTGTCCATGAGGTGCGGAAGGCGCGGTCATAAGGGTGTCTTCCTCAAGTTGGATTTCCAGAAAGCTTATGATCGGCTGGACTGGTCCTTCTTGTGGCTAGTCATGCAACAAAGAGGCTTCAACGACGGATGGTGCAACTGGATTATGCAACTGTTGAGGTCGGATAAAACATCGATCAACATTAATGGTGAGGTGGGACCATTCTGTACGTCCTTGGCATGAGTGAAGCAAGGGGACCCGATTTCCCCCCAACTCTTCAACCTCACTGTTGATGCATTGGTTGGCATCTTGGATAAAGCTAGGAGGGCTAGCCATCTCTCGGGGGTTGTTGGTCACCTCATCCCGGGAGGATGGGTCACCCACCTCCAGTACGCCGATGACACCATGATTATGGTGGAAGGGTCCGCTTCGGACATAATTAACCTTAAGTTCCTTCTCCTCTGCTTTGAGGCTATGTCGGGACTAAAGATTAATTTTGACAAGAGCGAGGTCATCGTCCTCGGTTTCCCGGCGGAGGAACAACAATGGATTGAGGATAACCTGAATTGCAGACTAACCTCTTTCCCGGTCACTTACTTGGGGATGTCGATGTCCGAATCCAAGATTTTGATGAGTGCATTTGATCCTTTGGTGGGACGAATTGCATCGCGGGCTGAGCCCTGGCGAGGGATGTTTACATCCAAAGGGAGCAAATCTATCCTTATTAGTTCTAATCTAGCAAGCACCCCATGTTCATGATGGGGTTGTATATCCTACCGGAGAGCGTTCATAGTGCCTTCGATAAGGACCTCGCTAGGTTTTTTTGGCAGGTGGCCAACGGCCGCCAAAAGTATCACATGGTCAAGTAGGCAGATATATGTATGCCTAAGGATTGTGGTGGCCTGGGCATTACTGCGTCCCGCCATATGAACATCGCACTCATGGTGAGATGGGTCTGGCGGATCTTATGTGGTGAGGGCGGGCTCTGACTACAGCTAATTTAGGCAAAATACCTTAGGGGTGAGCCTCTCCTAGCATGTAACTGGTCGGGAGGCTCACAATTCTGGCGATCCATCCAAAGGATCAAGGAGGACATAAGCTTAGGGATCTCCTTCTCCTTAGGAAATGGGAACGGGATCTAGTTTTGGCTAGACCCCTAGATGGGTACAGAGCCACTTCGTACCAACTTCCTGAAGGAAATATGCCCTAGAGGCAATAATAAAGTTATTATTTATTTCCTTATTTCATGATAAATGTTTATTATTCATGCTAGAATTGTATTAACCGGAAACATAATACATGTGTGAATACATATAGTCACTAGTATGCCTCTACTTGACTAGCTCATTAATCAAAGATGGTTATGTTTCCTAACCATAGACATGTGTTGTTATTTGACTAATGGGATCACATCATTAGGATAATGATGTGATTGACATGACCCATTCCGTTAGCCTAGCACTTGATCGTTTAGTACATTGCTATTGCTTTCTCCATGACTTATATATGTTCCTCGTAACTATGAGATTATGCAACTCCGTTTACGAGGAACACTTTGGTGCTACCAAACGTCACAACGAATCGGGTGATTATAAAGGAGTACTACAGGTGTCTCCAAAGGTACATGTTGGGTTGGCGTATTTCGAGATTAGGTTTTGTCACTCCGATTGTCGGAGAGGTATCTCTGGGCCCTCTCGGTAATGCACATCACTATAAGCCTTGCAAGCAATGTAGCTAATAAGTTAGTTACGGAATAATGCATTACGTAACGAGTAAAGAGACTTTCCAATAACAAGATTGAACTAGGTATTGGATACCGACGATCGAATCTCGGGCAAGTAACATACCGATGACAAAGGGAACAACATATGTTGTTATGCGGTTTGACCGATAAAGATCTTCGTAGAATATGTAGAAGCCAATATGAGCATCCAAGTTCCGCTATTGGTTATTGACCAAGAATAGTTCTAGGTCATGTCTACATAGTTCTCGAACCCGTAGGGTCCGCACGCTTAAGGTTTCGATGACAGTTATATTATGAGTTTATGAGTTTTGATGTACCGAAGGAGTTCGGAGTCCCGGATGTGATCGGGGACATGACGAGGAGTCTCGAAATGGTCGAGACGTAAAGATCGATATATTGGACGACTATATTCGGAGTTTGAAAAGGTTCCGAGTGATTCGGGTATTTTTCGGAGTACCGTAGAGTTACGGGAATTCGCCGGGGAGTATATGGGCCTTATTGGGCCATACGGGAATAGAGGAGAGAGGCCAAAAGGAAGGAGGCCTGCGCCCCCCCTCTGGTCCGAATTGGACAAGGGGCAGCCCACTTTTCCTTCTCCTCTCCTCCTCTTTCCTTCTCCAACAAGGAAAGGAGGAGTCCTACCTCCTCTTTCCTTCTCCAACAGGAAAGGAGGAGTCCTACTCGGTGGGTGTAGGACTCCCCCTTGGCGCCTCCTCCATAGGCGGCCGCCCCCCTTGCTCCTATATATATAGCAGGGGCACCCCAGACACAACAACAATTGATCCTTGAGATCTATTAGCCGTGTGCGGTGCCCCTCCACCATAGTCCTCCTCGATAATATTGTAGCGGTGCTTAGGCGAAGCCTCGCGACGGTAGAACATCAAGATCGCCACCACGCCGTCGGCCGACGGAACTCTCCCTCGACACTCGGCTGGATCGAGTTCGAGGGACGCCATCGAGCTGAACGCGTGCTAGAACTCGGAGGTGCCGAGTTTCGTGCTTGATCGGTCGGGCCGTGAAGACGTCGACTACATCAACCGCGTTGTTCTAACGCTTCCGCTTTCGGTCTCACGAGGGTACGTGGACAACACTCTCCCTCTCGTTGCTATGCATCACCATGATCTCTGCGTGTGCGAGGAAATTTTTGAAATTACTACGCTCCCCAACAAGTGGCATCCGAGCCTAGGTTTTATGCGTTGATGTTATTTGCACGAGTAGAACACAAGTGAGTTGTAGGCGATATAAGTCATACCGCTTACCAGATGTCATACTTTGGTTCAGCGGTATTGTGAGATGAAGCGGCCCGGACCGACATTACGCAGACGCTTACGCGAGACTGGTTTCACTGCTTGCAGCACTCGTGATTAAAGGTGACCGGGGGTGTCTGTCTCTCTCACTTTAGCTGAACTGAGTGTGGCTACGCCCGTCCTTGCGAAGGTTAAAATAGCACTAACTTGACGAACTATCGCTGTGGTTTTAATGCGAGGTAAGAACGGTTCTTTCTCAGCCCGTAGCAGCCACGTAAAACTTGCAACAACAAAGTAGAGGACGCCTAACTTGTTTTTGCAGGGCATGTTGTGATGTGATATGGTCAAGACGTGATGCTATATTTTAGTGTATGAGATGATCATGTTTTGTAACCGGTTATCGGCAATCGGCAGGAGCCATATGGTTGTCGCTTATTGTATGAAATGCAACGCATCTGTAATGCTTTACTTTATCACTAAGCGGTAGCGATAGTCGAGAAGCATAAGATTGGCGAGACGACAACGATGCTACGATGGAGATCAAGGTGTCGCTACCGGTGACAATGGTGATCACGATGGTGCTTGGAGATGGAGATCACAAGCACAAGATGATGATGGCCATATCATATCACTTATATTGATTGCATGTGATGTTTATCCTTTATGCATCTTATCTTGCTTTGATTGTCGGTAGCATTTTAAGATGATCTCTCACTAAAATTATCAAGAAGTGTTCTCCCGAGTATGCACCGCTGCGAAAGTTCTTCGTCTTTGAGACACCACGTGATGATCGGGTGTGATAGGCTCTACGTTCAAATACAACGGTGCAAAACAGTTGCACACGTGGAATACTCAGTTAAACTTGACGAGCCAAGCATATAACAGATATGGCCTCGGAACACGGAGACCGAAGGTCGAGCGTGAATCATATAGTAGATATGATCAACATATTGATGTTCACCATTGAAACTACTCCATCTCACGTGATGATCGGACATGGTGTAGTTAATATGGATCACGAATCACTTAGAAGATTAGAGGATGTCTATCTAAGTGGGAGTTCTTAAGTAATATGATTAATTGAACTTAAATTTATCATGAACTTAGTCCTGGTAGTATTAGCATATCTATGTTGTAGATCAATAGCTCACGCTTAGCTCCCTGTTTTATTTTGATATGTTCCTAGAGAAAACTAAGTTGAAAAATGTTAGTAGCAATGATGCGGATTGGATCCGTGATCCGAGGTTTATCCTCATTGCTGCTGTAAAAATTATGTCCTTGATGCACCGCTAGGTGACGGACCTATTGCAGGAGCAGATATGCGACGTTATGAACGTTTGGCTAGCTCAATATGATGACTACTTGATAGTTTAGTGCACCATGCTTAACGGCTTGGAATCGGGACTTCAAAGACGTTTTGAACGTCATGGACCATATGAGATGTTCCAGGAGTTGAAGTTAATATTTCAAGCAAATACCCGAGCTGAGAGATATGAAGTCTCCAACAAGTTCTATAGCTAAAAGATGGAGGAGAATAGCTCAAGCAGTGAGCATGTTCTCAGATTGTCTGGGTACTACAATCGCTTGAATCAAGTGGGAGTTAATCTTCCAGATAAGATAGTGATTGACAAAATTCTCTAGTCACCATCACCAAGTTAGTAGAACTTCGTGATGAACTATAATATGTAAGGGATAACGGAAACGATTTCCAAGCTCTCCGTGATGCTGAAATCGACGAAGGTAGAAATCAAGAAAAACATCAAGTGTTGATAGTTGACAAGACCACTAGTTTCAAGAAAAGGGCAAAGGGAAGAAGGGGAACTTCAAGAATAACGGCAAGCAAGTTGATGCTCAAGTGAAGAAGCCCAAGTCTGGACCTAAGCCTGAGACTGAGTGCTTGGCCACTAGAAGCGGAACTGCCCCAAGTATTTGGCGGATAAGAAGGATGGAAAAGTGAACAATGGTATATTTGATATACAGATTATTGATGTGTATTTTACTAGTATTCGTAGCAACCCCTCGGTATTTGATACTGGTTCAGTTGCTAAGAGTAGTAACTCAAACGGAGTTGCGAATGAATAGAGACTAGTTAAGGGTGAAGTAACGATGTGTGTTGGAAGTGGTTCCAAGATTGATATGATCATCATCGCACACTCCCTATACTTTCGGGATTAATGTTGAACCTAAATAAGTGTTATTTGTTGTTTGCGTTGAGCATGAATATGATTTGATCATGTTTATTGCAATACGGTTATTCATTTAAGTAAGAGAATAAATTGTTGTTCTATTTACATGAATAAAACCTTATATGGTTACACACCCAATGAAAATGGTTCGTTGGATCTCGATCGTAGTGATACACATATTCATAATATTGAAACCAAAAGATGCAAAGTTAATAATGATAGTGCAACTTGTTTGTGGCACTGCCGCTTAGGTCATATTGGTGTAAAGCGCATGAAGAAACTCCATGCTAATG
Source organism: Aegilops longissima (assembly GCA_021605205.1). Classification (NCBI taxonomy): domain Eukaryota; kingdom Viridiplantae; phylum Streptophyta; class Magnoliopsida; order Poales; family Poaceae; genus Aegilops; species Aegilops longissima. The sequence continues at coordinate 158,160,647 of CM038676.1, forward strand.
GACTTTTGGAATCACTTGATTATTAATCACTTGATGCTTGCGAACCATGCCTCATGGCAAGATGACTAAGACTCCATTCTCCGGAACAATGGAGCGAGCAACAGATTTGTTGGAAATCATACATACTGATGTATGTGGTCCGATGAATATTAAGGCTCGCGACAAGTATCATTATTTTCTGACCTTCATAGATGATGTGAGCAGATATGGGTATATCTACTTAATGAAGCATAAGTCTGAAACATTTGAAAAGTTCAAAGAATTTCAGAGAGAAGTTGAAAATCATCGTAACAAGAAAATAAAGTTTCTACGATCTGATCGTGGAGAAGAGTATTTGAGTTACGAGTTTGATCTTCGGTTAAAACAATGTGAAATAGTTTCGCTACTCACGCCACCTGGAACACCACAGCATAATGGTGTGTCCGAACGTCAGAACCGTACTTTATTGTATATAGTGCAATCTATGATGTTTCTTACCGATTTACCACTATCGTTTTGGGGCTATGCATTAAAGACAGCTGCATTCACGTTAAAAAGGGCACCATCTAAGTCCGTTGAGACGACACAATCTGAACTGTGGTTTGGCAAGAAACCAAAGTTGTCGTTTCTTAAAGTTTGGGGTTGTGATGCTTATATGAAAAGTTTCATCCGATAAGCTCAAACCCAAATCGGATAAATATGTCTTCATAGGATACCCAAAGGAGACGGTTGGGTACACCTTCTATCACAGATCCGAAGGCAAGACATTCGTTGCTAAGAATGGATCCTTTCTAGAGAAGGAGTTTCTCTCAAAAGAAGTGAGTGGGAGGAAAGTAGAACTTGATAAGGTAAGCTGTACTCTGCTGCCTTATTGAAAGTAGTTCATCACGAAATCTGTTCTGTGACTACTACACCAATTAGTGAGGAAGCTAATGATGATGATCATGTAACTTCAGATCAAGTTACTACTGAATCTCGTAGGTAAACCAGAGTGAGATCCGCACCAGAGTGGTACGGTAATCCTGTTCTGGAAGTCATGTTACTGGACCATGATGAAATTGCGAACTATGAGGAAGCGATGATGAGCCCAGATTCCGCGAAATGGTTTGAGGCCATGAAATCTGAGATGGGATCCATATATGAGAACAAAGTATGGACTTTGGTTGACTTGCCCGATGATCGGCAAGCCATAGAAAATAAATGGATCTTCAAGAGGAAGACGGACGCTGATAGTAGTGTTACTATCTACAAAGCTAGAATTGTCGCAAAAGGTTTTCGACAAGTTCAAGGTGTTGACTACGATGAGAGTTTCTCACTCGTATCTATGCTTAAGTCTATCCGAATCATGTTAGCAATTGCCGCATTTTATGAAATCTGGCAAATGGATAAACAAAACTGCATTCCTTAATGGATTTATTAAGGAAGAGTTGTATATGATGCAACCAGAAGGTTTTGTAAATCCTAAAGGTGCTAACAAAATATGCAAGCTCCAATGATCCATCTATGGTGGTGCAAGCATCTCGAGTTGGAATATACGCTTTGATAAGTTGATCAAAGCATATAGTTTTATACAGACTTGCGGTGAAGCCTGTATTTACAAGAAAGTGAGTTGGAGCACTACAACATTTCGATAAGTATATGTGAATGACATATTGTTGATCGGAAATAATGTAGAATTATTCGCAAAGCATAAAGGAGTGTTTGAAAGGAGTTTTCAAAGAAAAACCTCGATGAAGCTGCTTACATATTGAGCATCAAGATCTATAGAGATAGATCAAGACGCTTGATAAGTTTTTCAATGAGTACATACCTTGACAAGATTTTGAAGTAGTTCAAAATGGAACGATCAAAGAAAGAGTTCTTGCCTGTGTTATAAGGTGTGAAATTGAGTAAGACTCAAAACTCGACCACGGCAGAAGATAGAAAGAGAATGAAAGTCATTCCCTATGCCTTGGCCATAGGTTCTATTAAGTATGCCATGCTGTGTACCAGATCTATTGTATACCCTACACTGATTTTGGCAAGGGAGTACAATAGTGATCTAGGAGTAGATCACTGGACAGCGGTCAAAATTATCCTTAGTGGAATAAGGATATGTTTCTCGATTATGGAGGTGACAAAAGGTTCGTCGTAAAGGGTTACGTCGATGCAAGTTTTGACACTGATCCAGATGACTCTAAGTCTCAATCTGGATACATATTGAAAGTGGGAGCAATAAGCTAGAGTAGCTCCGTGCAGAGCATTATAGACATAGAATATTTGCAAGATACATACGACTCTGAATGTGACAGACCCGTTGACTAAGCTTCTCTCACGAGCAAAACATGATCATACCTTAGTACTCTTTGGGTGTTAATCACATAGCGATGTGAACTAGATTATTGAATCTAGTAAACCCTTTGGGTGTTGGTCACATGACGATGTGAACTATGGGTGTTAATCACATACAAATGGGAATATTAGTGTTGAATCACATGATGATGTGAACTAGATTATTGACTCTAGTGCAAGTGGGAGACTGAAGGAAATATGCCCTAGAGGCAATAATAAAGTTATTATTTATTTCCTTATTTCATGATAAATGTTTATTATTCATGCTAGAAAATTGTATTAACCGGAAACATAATACATGTGTGAATACATAGACAAACATATAGTCACTAGTATGCCTCTACTTGACTAGCTCATTAATCAAAGATGGTTATGTTTCCTAACCATAGACATGTGTTGTTATTTGACTAATGGGATCACATCATTAGGAGAATGATGTGATTGACATGACCCATTCTGTTAGCCAAGCACTTGATCGTTTAGTACATTGCTATTGCTTTCTTCATGACTTATGTATGTTCCTGTAACTATGAGATTATGCAACTCCGTTTACGGAGGAACACTTTTGGTGCTACCAAACGTCACAACGTAATCGGGTGATTATAAAAGAGTACTACAGGTGTCTCCAAAGGTACATGTTGGGTTGGCGATTTCGAGATTAGGTTTTGTCACTCCGATTGTCGGAGAGGTATCTCTGGCCCTCTCGGTAATGCACATCACTATAAGCCTTGCAAGCAATGTAGCTAATAAGTTAGTTACGGAATGATGCATTACGAACGAGTAAAGAGACTTGCCGAGAACGAGATTGAACTAGGTATTGGATACCGACGATCGAATCTCGGGCAAGTAACATACCGATGACAAAGGGAACAACGTATGTTGTTATGCGGTTTGACCGATAAAGATCTTCGTAGAATATGTAGGAGCCAATATGAGCATCCAGGTTCCGCTATTGGTTATTGACCAAGAATAGTTCTAGGTCATGTCTACATAATTCTCGAACCCGTAGGGTCCGCACGCTTAAGGTTTCGATGACAGTTACATTATGAGTTTATGAGTTTTGATGTACCGAAGGAGTTCGAAGTCCCGGATGAGATCAAGGACATGACCAGGAGTCTCGAAATGGTCGAGACGTAAAGATCGATATATTGGACGACAATATTCGGAGTTCGGAAAGGTTCCCAGTGATTCGGGTATTTTTCGGAGTACCGGAGAGTTACGGGAATTCGCCGGGGAGTATATGGGCCTTATTGGGCCATACGGGAATAGAGGAGAGAGGCCAAAAGGAAGGAGGCCTGCGCCCCCCCTCTGGTCCGAATTGGACAAGGGGGGCAGCCCACTTTTCCTTCTCCCTCTCCTCCTCTTTCCTTCTCCAACAAGGAAAGGAGGAGTCCTACTCCCGGTGGGAGTAGGACTCCCCCCTTGGCGCGCCTCCTCTATAGGCCGGCCGCCTCCCCCCTTCCTCCTATATATATGGGGGCAGGGGGGCACCCCAGAGACAGAACAACAATTGATCCTTGAGATCTATTAGCCGTGTGCGGTGCCCCCCCTCCACCATAGTCCTCCTCGATAATATTGTAGCGGTGCTTAGGCGAAGCCTGCGACGAGAGAACATTAAGATCGCCACCACGCCGTCGTCTTGTGAACTCTCCTCGACACTCGGCTGGATCGGAGTTCGAGGGACGTCATCGAGCTGAACGCGTGCTAGAACTCGGAGGTGCCGTAGTTTCGGTGCTTGATCGGTCGGGCCGTGAAGACGTACGACTACATCAACCACGTTGTTCTAACGCTTCCGCTTTCGGTCTACGAGGGTACATGGACAACACTCTCCCCTCTCGTTGCTATGCATCACCATGATCCTGCGTGTGCGTAGGAAATTTTTTGACATTACTACGTTCCCCAACACTTCCCAGGCTTGTTCTAGATTTGTATGGATCCATATGTACTAGTTTCCGCGGCCTTCCAAGATGGTATGTGGAACATTCAGTTCCGTCGTACCTTCAGACGAGCAGAGAGTGACGAGTGGACTAGAATGCGGGCTGCCTTACCACAAGTGTTGCCGGACTATCCAGACACGGTATCTTGGTGTCTGGCGCCGACAGGGGAATTCTCGGTGAGCACAACATACCATGCCCTCTGCCCGCCGCCTGCCATGCCTTGGCTATCCCCATTGTGGAAAGCCCCCATTCCCCTTAAGATTAAGATTTTTATTTGGAAACTTATACGGGATCGTCTTCCCTTGGTGAGGGAGTCCTGGATTAAGGGGTCCTCGGACGTCTGGGCTATGTTACGTGGGCCAGACTGATGGGCCATGAAGATACGAGATAGACGACTTCCTCCCGTGTCCGGATGGGACTCTCCTTTGCGTGGACGGCAAGTTTGGCTTTCTGATATGTAGATTCCTTCCTCTGTAAACCGACTCTGTACAACCCTAGGTCCCTCCGGTGTCTATATAAACCGGAGGGTTTAGTCTGTAGAGGAAAAAACAATCATACAAGCTAGACATCTAGGGTTTAGCTATTACGATCTCGTGGTAGATCAACTCTTGCAATCCTCATATTCATCAAGATCAATCAAGCAGGAAGTAGGATATTACCTCCATCAAGAGGGCCTGAACCTGGGTAAACATCGCGTCCCCCGTCTCCTGTTACCATCAACCTTAGACGCACAGTTCGGGACCCCCTACACGAGATCCACCGGTTTTGACACCGACACTTGGGAACAGAGGTTCTTAAACGACACGGACCGGGAGACGGCCTATGCCCCCTCTGTGATGTACCGGAGACCGGGATCATATTTTGTTCATGTACAGCGGCGAGGTGTTGTGGACATACGTCCGCGAGGTATTGGGGCCCGACTGGGAGGCCCTAAACCTCGCCGACTTTCTCCAACATAGAGCGCTACAACAATCGAGACATCGCCGCCTTCTTTGGCTTATTTTTGCGGCGATGTCTTGGACTCTTTGGACAACGCGTAATAAGATGGTGATTGAGAAGGTCTTTCCGAGGAAGACGTCCGACTCCTTCAAATTTCCTGCTTTTCTGCAGCAATGGCACCTGCTCTCGAGGCAGCGTGATCGCGACCGGATAGGCCTCATGGTGGATGCGCTCCTGGCTTCGGTGCGCCACTTATCATTATCCTAATACCAATTGGTGCCCGCCATTAGATGGCTTTTTTTCTATTTCTTTTATGTGTTTTAGGCTTGCTTGTGATGTGGCCCCAACCGCCGTTTGTCTGATGATGTTCAGATTTGAGTTGAATGGATCGTTGTTTTATTTTTAAAACGGGGAGAAAGCCTATTTCGAGAAGTTTGACAGGAGACGGATAAATTTGTTATGCCTATGAACATCTCGTAGCTGAAATTAAAGCCATTGATGAGGGACAGGGAGTTTATTCCCAAAAATTAAATAGGGATCATAATAGTCATGTAGAATATATCACGAATGTATGGATGTATCTAGAACCACCATGTATCTAGGATTTTTTGCCCCTCGACTGTAACTTTATCAATTTGAAATAAAACTCATTTTTCATCGAAAAAGGTAGGACACCGCTGCAGGTATCTATAGATTTCTTGTCCGATTGGTGATTGAACATGCGTGTGCATGATTTCTGGGCCTGTTGGTGAAATCGAGGGTGCCACGCGCTCAAGCTTTGACAGGCGTCTTGGCAGCGGCTGCATCGGCCTTCTGGAATGTGGCGTCCAAGGACTTGTCGTCGGCGGAGTCAAGGGACGAAGCTGCGCGACCCCGGCAGTGGCGGCCGCACCGACAGGCTTGGCCGCCACGCCGCCCTGGGCGCCGCAGGCTTCGGTGCACATCTTGGTGCAGGTGGGGTGATCCTAGTCGTTGGCGCAGCGCTCGTAGCAGTCATCGTAGCAGCCGTAGGCGCTCGCCACCGGCAGAGACGCTGCCGCCACCATCAGGGCGACAAGGCAAAGTGCAGCAATGGTGGTCCTCCCAGATGATGATGTTGTATGCCTGTACAGAAGATGGAGATGCTTTATATAGGGTAGAGAGGGTCAGAGCACGGTGTGAGGTCATGACTCATGAGAGCTTCACGGGCAATGTGAGGCGTGGCTGCCAAACTGGTCGCGTACCGGAGGGCTCGGGCCACCGCTTCCCTGATGCTCTACCTCTGGAGCTCTATACATGAATCAGTCTTTTTTTTGAAAGAAAAGGTAGATCTTGTTCTACCTTATGCATTCAAAACAGGCCGTAGCCCGATAGACCGGAGTCATTTTACATGTAGGCGATGTAAGCGCTGCACAGAGTGTGCAGCAGGCCATCGCCAAGCCTGAAGAAGAAAGCAAAAAGAAGGGAAGGAGGAAGAAGAGACAGGGGCTAGTGGTCTAAGTTATATCTACTGTTGTATCATTACATTAGCCCAAGAGTTTATGACCTCCCTTGCGTTTCTTTCTGGTGCTCTCAACCTTCATAGCATAAGCAGTTGAGCAATCTCAGTGATAACCTTTGCAGTTGTCCAACAAACGCTATGGAAGACTCGTGCGTTTCTGGCATCCCAAAGCGCCACTGCACTTGCAGCAAAGAGAACATCTGCCGTCCTTGTGTTCGCTTTAACCCCTTCAAGCTAACCCGTAGCGATGGCTCCACGACTAAGTCCTTTCGTGAGGACATCTGCCGTGACAAAACCACGACAGTTGGCGCCCACCGTGGGGCTATCGCACGATGGTTTCAAGTTCTTGGAGGGCAACTTCAAAGGACTCAAGGGTTATGCTGTGGGCCGGGTGACCAAGAGTCGCCGCGGCAAGCTCTACATCGACGATGCAGGCTGGGGCCCCGAGGCCGGCTCAATTGTGTACGGGTACAGGGTCCCCTTTGGTGGCATACACGTCTTCATCGGCAAGATCGATGAACCGGGCCCTGAGCCGGACATCTGCACCGACCTCATCGAAACGGCTCAGCGTGCGAGATCTGCCCAGGTTAAACTGGCCGTGAAGCGTGCCTTCGTGGGAGTCATCAACAGAGGAGAATATGAGGGTGGATCAGAATCTGGTAGCGAGACCGTCGTTTATTCCGGTGACGAGTCCTCAACCGGGCAAACCGAATCATTGTATCAGTTACAAGACGACCGGATTGGGGCTGTTCCGATGGTGATGATTCGGACCCTCGATCTGCCCAACCGGGTTGGGATATTCATGGTCGGGACACAGGCGGCGATCCACTCTTCGACCGCAGCAGCAATGTTCTCCGGGTCAGCAGCGGCAGCGGCGGCCGGGGCAGGAGGCCCTGTGCACCCGCCGGCTCAAGTTTTATCTAATCTGTTTGATGCGTTGGTTTTGCTTATGGCGGAGGCTAACCCGGCGGATCAGGACGCCCACAACACGGAAATTGCAAAGGTGAGGGAACAGATCACTCAGGCCAAGGCCGACCTAGCAGCCGAGAACGACAGGATGGCCGCAGAGCGGGCCGCTTTGGATGCGCAAGCCTATAAGCTTATGCTGGACCAGAACGCGTCACATGAAGTCCTGAAAAGGAAGCATCGGTCTCGCCTGCCTACGTTTTTCGACGCCAGAAACCTCTTTAACACCCTCGACAGAACTAGTAACCCGCCAAATGATAAACCGGGCGAGGCGCCGGCCGGTGCGCCGTTCAGCTCGCTCGATGGAGCCGCCTCGACAGAGCAATGTCATGCCTCAGCCTATCCAGACACCTCCAGGTCATTATTCTAATCCAATGGACAATCTTATCGCCGCCGCTTCACGACTGGAGGCCATCCCAATTGAAGGTGATTCTCCGCAAGCGGTGGAGACGCGTCGGTTTAAGGAGCTTCTTCGAACAGCCTTGGTTCAGCAGGAAGCATATTCATACAGCCGTGACCGAATTCATTCCACCCTCCTGTCCGAGCCGGAGTTACAGCAGGCGGATGGATGAACCGGCCGTATCCAGTAATGCACGGAACCGTGAAGCGCCCCGTGGCAATAACCTGGCGGGTGATGCTCAGGAAGTGGTGGACCGGGCCCGAGCACGCAGGGACGCCGAGTTAGCGGCGCAACATGAGGCTCGTCAGCTTACGCCGGTTCGTCCAACCACCTCGATCGAGCCAGGAGTTACTTCTAGTTCTTTGGGAGTGCCTTGTCATGTCCCAGCTTTATGCAATGTGCGCTTGCCCAAGGATTTCAAGGGCCCGCGCAAGGTGCCGAATTACACTGCCGATTTGTCTCCAGAAACATGGGTGGAGAGCTATGAGATGGCCATGGAGATGCTTGACGTAGATGAAGCGGCGTGTGCAAAGTATTTCACCATGATGCTTGAAGGGACAGCCTGTATTTGGTTAAAGAGCTTACCGCCAATTTATCAGTTCATGGGCCCAGCCAGAGCCCGGTTTATCCAGAATTTCAAGGATACATGTAAGCAGCCCATGTCGATTGTGGACTTAGCGGCCTGTGTCCAGGAGGAAGGAGAGTCAACAACCCGGTGGGTGCGCCGAGTTTCGGAAATTTTGCACTCATCAGACCGTGTCAACGCCGACTCTGCGGTTATAACCTTGGAAAGCAACTGCCGGTTTAAGCCTCTGAAGTTGAAATTGGGACGGATGAAGCGCCATTGTAACGATATGGGACCCTCATGACTGTGTTAGTGAAGTATGTTGATTCTGATAGTACCAAGGATCCCGAGTCTGATGATGACAAGACAGGGAAGGGAAAGAAGAGCAGCAACTCCAAAGGGCAGAAACACAACACGACAGGTCATGGTAACGGAGGCGAGCGTAAAGTGGATGGAAGCATGGACTTTGTGGCTAATACTAGCGCGCGGGACAAGGGCCAGCGACGGAAGGGTAAACCACCGAATCGCGGTGGAGCTCCAAATCCCAACCCGGACCGCTTGGCCTATCTATTAAACCAGCCCTGTCCAAAGCACGGGACGAAGGAGATGCCAGCCAACCACCTTTGGAAGGATTGCTATATTATGCAGGAGTTCAAAAATTCTAATGCTTTCCGATATGATCACGGATTAGGTGGTGGCTCAGGATCTGGATTCCATGGGCCGGGTCATGGTGGAGGAAATGCCGGTTTAGGCTTCAATGGTGATCAGGGTGGACATAACAATCAAAATAATCAGAATAGCCAGGGTGGTTACAACTAGCAGCAGTAGTCAGGTTATCAGAGCAATCCAAAGCAGTTGAGTAGCGGGCAATATCATGTATTCACTACTAGCTTGGATAAGCGAGACCGGAAGCTTCACAAGCGAGCGGTGAATTCTGTTGAACCGGCCGTGCCTCGTTATTTACGCTCGTCTGAATAGCCAATCATATGGAGCAGAGAGGATCACCCTCCCCGGGTTGACAATCCGGGTCAGCTAGCGTTGGTGGTGGCACCTCAGGTGGGAGGTTATAAGTTCACCAAGGTGCTCATGGATGGAGGAAGCAGTATTAATATCTTATACTATGAGACCTTCGGACATATGGGGCTAACAGATAAGAATCTTAAACCGTCCAATACGGTATTCCATGGTGTGGTACCTGGTAAGTCAGCATATCCTGTTGGCAAGATAGCTCTGGAAGTGGCCTTTGGAGATGATCATGATTCCAGGTCAGAGACATTGACTTTTGAGGTGGTGAAGATCCGGAGCCCATATCATGCCTTGTTTGGGCGGCCGGCTTATGCCAAATTTATGGCACGGCCCTGTTATGTTTATTTGCAGCTCAAGATGCCGGGTCACAAGGGGACCATAACCGTTCATGGAAGTCGCAAGATTGCTTTGATGTATGAAGAAGGTGATGCGGCCTATGCAGAGTCGGTTTGTGCCACGGAAGAGTTGAAGTATTACAAAGATAATGTTGATCGGGCGGACATGACTCCATTGAAGAAGCCAACCACAGAGCAGGATCCGGCCTTAAAGTTCAAATTGGCAGGTGAGACTAAGCTTGTTGACTTCGTACCCGGCAATTCGTCCAAGCAGTTTAGTATCAGCACCAACTTGGATCCGAAATAGGAAAGCGCGCTCATCGAGTTCATCCGTGAGAATCGAGACATTTTTGCATGGAAGCCTTCTGACATGCCAGGTGTACTGAGGGAACTCGCTGAGCACACTCTTAATGTTGATCCTAAGTACAAACCGGTGAAGCAGTTTCTCCACCGGTTCAACGGAGAAAGGTGCAAAGCTATTGGAGAGGAGGTGGCCAGGCTCTTAGCGGCTGGCTTTATTGTTGAAGTTTTCCATCCTGAATGGCTGGCTAATCCGGTGCTGGTCCTTCAGAAAAATGGCACCTGGCGCATGTGTGTGGATTACACATATCTTAACAAGGCTTGTCCAGCAGATCCTTTTGCCCTCCCTCGCATCGATCAGATTATTGATGCTACTGCGGGTTGTGAGCGTTTGAGTTTTCTATATGCATATTCTGGTTATCATCAGATCAAGATGGCAGTTAAGGACCAGGAGAAAACGGTGTTCATAACTCCCTTTGGAGCCTTCTGCTATGTATCTATGCCCTTTGGGCTCAAGAGTGCCCAGGCAACTTATCAAAGGTGTGTACAAAATTGCCTTCATAAGCAGATTGGTCGTAATGTACATGCCTATGTGGATGATATTGTGGTTAAGTCAAGGGAGAAGGACACTCTGGTTGATGATTTGAAGGAAACCTTTGATAACCTACGGACATACAAGATGATGCTCAACCCAGCCAAGTGTGTTTTTGGTGTACCGGCAGGCAAGTTATTGGGTTTTCTGGTATCCAATAGGGCAATTGAGGCTAATCCGGAGAAGATCACAGCTATCACCTCCCTGGCTAAACCGAAATGTATCAATGACGTCCAGCGCTTGGCAGGCCGGATTGCCGCGTTGAGCCGGTTTATCGGCCGCCTTTGGTGAGAAGGCGATCCTTTGTATCGATGTCAAGAAAACAGATCACTTTGTCCGAGGTGGCGTCACGATAAAGCATTGAGGACTTAAAGCGGCAGCTAGCTAATCCGCTCGTTTTGCTATCCGATTGACAAAGAACCATGCTACTATATGTGGCAGCTAATGCTCGCAATCAGCGTAGCTATTTTGGTGGAGCGCAAGGAGGCGGGCAAGGAATATCCGGTTCAGCGTCGGTTTACTATATCAGCGAGGTGCTTATCGAGTCCAAGCAAAGATACCCGCATTGGCGTAAGCTCGTATGGAGTTTTCATGGCAAGCCGTAAGCTTAAGCAATACTTCCAGGGACATCCCATCACAGTGGTCAGCTCTGCTCCTTTGGGAGATATAATTCAGAACAGGGAGGCAACTGGCCGGATTGCCAAGTGGGCTATAGATCTTGGGCCGCACGGTTTGACATACGTGCCTCGGACGGTGATCAAGTCTCAAGCACTTGTGGATTTCATCAATGATTGGACGGAACTACAAGCACCTGAAGAAAAGCCGGATCACACCTATTGGACTATTCATTTTGATGGGTCCGTAATTGAGGGCTCGGGGTGGAGTCGATTAACTTCCCCACGAGGTGATAAGTTCTATTACGTTCTCCGCTTAATGTTCCCTTGTACTAACAATCCAGCTGAGTACGAAGCTTTACTCCATGGTCTCCGGATGGCTAAGGAGATGAATCTCAGCCGAGTTAAGTGCTTCGGTGACTCGGACCTGGTGGCCCAACAAGTGTCTGGGACTTGGGATTCTAAGGACCCGCTCATGGCAGCATACCGTCGTGAGGTGGATATTATTCCAGGTCACTTCAAAGGATATCAGGTGGATCACGTGGACAGACGGATGAACGAAGCGGCGGACGCTTTAAGCCGGCTGGGCTCTCGCCGTAAACCGTCCCGCCTAATGTCTTCTTGATGTCCTGCATAACCCGTCGGTCAAGCTCCCCTGGCGAAGAGGATTTGGCTATTCTCGATCCGGAGGCTCAATTAGTGGCAGCTCGCATGTCATTCCGATTGGACGGTTCCTTATCTTGCGTACATGAACCGGGGCGAGTTACCAGAGGATGAGACGCTGGCCAGGCAGATAATCCGGCGATCGAAGTCCATGACTATTGTCAATGGCGAGTTGCATCATTGCAGTGTGTCAGGAGCATTTCAACGTTGTGTGTCGTCGGAGGAAGGCTGTGAGATCTTGCGCGAAATCCACGAAGGAGATTGTGGTCACCACGCCGGTTCAAAATCTCTGGTGGCTAAGGCGTTTCGTCGCGGTTTCTATTGGTTGACTGCTCATGCTGATGCGAAGGACCTGGTTAGGCGATGTGATGGCTGTCATAAGTTTTCAAGACGCGCTCATGTGCCGGCTCAAGAATTGAGGATGATTCCAATTACTTGGCCGTTTGCGACTTGGGGGCTGGATATGGTTGGGCCTTTCAAACGGTCCAAGGACAAAAAGACCCACCTTTTGGTGGCGGTTGACAAGTTTACAAAGTGGGTGGAGGCGGAGCCCGTCAGGAAGTGTGATGCAACCATGGCGGTTCAATTCATTAAAAAGGTGATTTTCTGGTTTGGCTTTCCACACAGCATCATTACTGATAATGGTACCAATCTGTCTAAGGGTGCTATGAAGGAGTTCTGTGAACGTGAGCACATCCGGCTTGACGTTTCATCAGTGGCTCACCCACAGTCCAATGGCCAAGCAGAGAGGGCTAACCAAGAGATCTTACGAGGTATCAAACCCCGGCTTATGGTTCCTTTGCAGCAGATGCCGGGTTGTTGGGTTGAGGAGTTACCATCTGTATTATGGAGCATCAGTACTACGCCCAACCGATCGACAGGATACACACCGTTCTTCTTGGTCTATGGAGCGGAGGCGGTTCTCCCCAGTGATATTCCTCATGATTCTCCTCGTGTAGCAGCTTATGTTGAAGCGGACAATGAGGTAGCACGGCAAGACTCTTTGGACCTGTTGGATGAGGAGCGTGACATCGCAGCTGCCCGTTCGGCGATTTACCAGCAGGATCTTCGTCGCTATCACAGTCGCCAAGTTAGAACCAGAACCTTTCAAGAAGGAGATTTGGTGCTCCGGCTCATCCAAGACCAGACTGATATGCACAAGCTATCCCCACCTTGGGAGGGATCTTTCGTGGTCAGCAAGAATCTGCACAACGGGTCGTACTATCTGATCGATATTCGAGAGCATAAAGACTCACGTACATCAGAGGAGGAGACCAACAGGCCGTGGAACATAGCTCATCTTCGGCCCTACTATACTTAAGCCATAGGCTCTACTTATGTACATATTATGACAATGTATATATTATGATCAATACAATAAACCGGAGCCCTAGCTAAAGTGGGGTCTCTGTTATTTTTACATCATGTGTGGTTACACGGAGTTTTTATCTTAAAGAGGCCTCCGGTTTACCCCTTGAGTTAGGTTTTAACAAGCTTTATATTATATCACTTGGGGGCTTGGTCGTGTCCGAACCAATGCAACACCTTTTGATAGGCGAAAGCCACGGAATCACTTGGGGACTTGGTCATGTCTGAACCAACACGCCTCTTGATCGCCTAAGGCCACGTAATCACTTGGGGGCTTTGGTCGAACCCGAACCATTGCTACACCTCTTGATCAGCGTAATGCCACTGCATCATTTGGGGACCTGGCTGACTTGAACCATAGCTACTCCTATCGGGGGCTTGGTCGTGTCCGACCATGGTAATGCCACTTGATCGGCTCAAACAACCTCTTTTCGCAAATGATTTTATCTTTGTCTTTGCATGAAATTCGTTTCTCTTTTTGCATATTTCTCTTGTTGTGTTTTTAAACCGACAATTCTTAAACCGGTTTGACTGTCAGTTGACGGAACACGATTTATTCTTCATCCGGAGACGCTTTGCCCGGTTTGGTCTTTAATAACATCCTATTATGGAGTAACACCGGTGTTCATCGTAACCCGGAACGGTTTACCTGGTAAACCGGCCATATATTCACAGGAGCTCTTTTTCTCCTCCAGCAGAGTGTGTTTCCTAAAACTCCGTTTCAAGTTTGGCACAACCAACTTCATGCCCTACGATGGCAGGTATCATATATTCCCATATTTTATCATGTGTTTAAATCTAAGGTATTATCTTTGATTTCATATACATAGATATGATGACCCGCCTGGTGATACAACCACAATGGCGTTTTAAGCTTTTTGCTGCAGACAACAGTTTAAGATTGATGATTCAACAAAAACATAAGTTGCAATAAGTATGCACGAAGGCATATCAACACCAAGTGTGGCAACTAGTCTATTACAAGCCAACACGGTGCCCAGATAAGATAATTGTTTTTCTGCATAACATAAGGAAGCAGTAATGTAAACCGGCTTCCGGTTCATGCTTGGTCGCCAGCTTGGACTGATGGTTGCGGGTCATCCTGCGCCGCTTCAACTTCCGAGTCCCTACCCAGCGGCTGGAAATCAACAGTTGTCCAGTCGATTCCAATTAATGCTTGGAATACAGCTTCATCATTGATCAGCAACGACGGTTCAATATCAGGAGCGTAAGTATGCTTACGGATTGGAGGTATAAGGTTCTCCGCTTCAGGAATCGGTGCAGCCACTCATTTATTTTTGTAATCATATTGTGCTTGATAGTGAGACAGATTTGCCTCTTCAGCCAATTGACAAGCCAAAGGACGCACTTCCTGGTTTATAGCTCGGAGATCCTCTTCGCTGAATTCTATCCCATCTTCTTTCAAGCTTGGGAAGCCCCGGGCCGCTTCAAGAGGATCAAAATCCGGCACCCATGCTTTGGCCCGGATTAAGGCGTTTATGGCACCGGTTCTAGCAGCAGATTTCTTTAAATCTTCAACCCGGGCAGGAAGCAATGACAACCTTTTAATGGTGTCCTGGATCAAGGTCGGTGCCGGGTTGTTGTGAGAAGCAGTGCTGATGATCTGTTGCGCACCAGTATACAATTGTTCTATCAATGTATAAGCGGCTTTCAATTTCTTCCGCACATCTGGTCCCAAGTGGCCAATACGTGTCCCTGTATCATTCAAAGGGTTAATAAACTGGCAATTACATGATAAGGCCTCATTACGTCAGAAATCAAGAAGGCTTACCAAAAACAGCAGCGGTCATGGCATGCACTTGCCGCTTTACATCGGTCAGTTCATCAACCACCGGTTTGAGTGCAGCCTCAAGATTCTCGCCTGCTGAGTTAAAGCGGCCTTTTCAGTGGCCCAATCCGCCCGCTCCTTGTTGAAACCTTCCTTAAGATTTTCCATGACGCTTAAAGCGCTGGTTAATTCATTCTTTGCTTTGGAGGTTTTCAACTTGCTGGGATTTCAGGTTTTCTTGAAGATCAGCGATTTGATTTTCTTTCTTGCTCAGATCAGCCTACATACAAATAATCATTTGATAAGGATCAAGGTGCAGAGTTGAAGTACCAACCCCATAACAAGTTATGCCCTTGGTACTTGGGGGCTAATGCATATTTGCTTTTCATCCTACAATTTCTATATAAAGTCCCAAGCTCAATACAAGTATTCAACTTGGCACTTGGGGGCTAATGCCTATTTGCTCTGTCCTTGAGTTTTACTGGAATTCTTATGGTATAAAAGTCCCGGTTTAACTACATTAAGTTGAACCGGCCCTTGGGGGCTACTTTACAAAAGTACAACTGTGTTCAGGATTATATTGGGAAGTCCCGGTTTAAGTTGTCATCTTAAAACCATCACTTGGGGGCTATTAGAGTTGACAGAATGAAATGTACAAGCAGAGAGTCATATGGAATTTACCTCATATTTGTCCTTCATCATATTTACCAGACCGACTTCATAATCACGGCTGGTATATAGCCGATTCAGATAACCGGAATGAAGATCTTGGGGATTCAGAGCGGCATAAGTAGCCAAATCGGCATTCCATTTGCCTTTACCAAACGCAGTAAATTCATCCTTTGTAGTGTGCTTGGACAAGGCGACAGGATTGCCTGGCTCGGAATGACCAAAGCCAGTAATAACAACATCATCATCCTTGGCTTCGCCGGTTTGCACTGGGGTTGCCGGTTTATCAGTATGCTTTGATGGGCTCGTTGTTTTGTCAGTCTGAACAAGACTCGTGGGTTGATTTAAAGGTCCTGTGGCGTCAACATGTGCCTCTTCAATAGTAACATCGTGGTCTTGTAATGGTGGGTCGTTCAGCATATCATCGTGGATGTGTTCTTTGGGATTTGGTATTTTGGTCGGTTCAGGAGCGTCGTTTTCTTCTGCCGCTTTGTCTAGACGAGCTTTCTTGCTTGACCTAGGCTTGGCCCTGAAAGGAAAAAGACGGATCAGTCCAGTAAACATTGAAAGTGATATATCAAATAGCTTTACCAGGAATATGGCTCACCCAAGCACTGTCTTGAGTGGTGGGAGCTGGGTGGCTGACGACTCTCCGGAGGAAGAATGAGAAGTCACCTGATAATCGGAGTCAGATGGATTAAGAGGTTGACGAACACAACCCACTTTAGGATAAGCATTGACGAAACAGTTAGAGACCTCTGAACGGCGTCTCCGAACCGGACTGTTCGGTAAACCGGCGGAGGTAACTACCTGGCCGATGTGCCGGGTTGCGCGACGAGCTTCATGTTGTTGTGTCTTCATAAGAAAGTTTCGGTCCAAATAAGCAAGATGATGAGACAATTTAACTTTCCTGTTTGCCCGACAGATTTTTACTGAAGGTAAATGGTTTGAATCGGAAGAAAGAGTGATTACCTCTACAACATCAGCGTGACTGACTTCAGCATCATCCTGGCAATAATCATTATCAATAAGGCGTGTGAAAAATAAACCAAGTGAGTCAAGCTCCACCTCAAGGTCCGGGTTACCCACATCATCGTCAGCTGGTGGATCAGAGGAGGCAGTGGTTCTCTTTCTATGGGCCGGTTTCTTCACGACTCTGGTCTTGGGCTGGGTTATTTTCTCCGGTTTCTCTTGTGGAGGCTTCTTGCTCCAAAATGGATCATCACCCTGTTTGAAAGATCTTAATATCAACAAAGATTACTTAAACATAGACAGATTTCATGAAAGCATAAGATATGGGTCTTACGGCTGGCGGTTTGTTAATGGCAGAAAAGGGACGCAGGCCGGTTTGAGCGCAAGCGGCTTCCGGTTCATTTAACATCCTCTTAACAGCCTTAGTAACTTCGTCGTCTGTCAGCTGGATCTCAATATGCCGTAGAGGGTCTTTTACATCTTCTGTGTATTTGCACATCAAACCGGAGCGTAGGCTTAAGGGTAGTATACTGCAAGATATCCAGCAGCAAGCAAGGTCAACTCCTGTCAACCCGTTAGCCATGAAGGCCCGGAGCTTGGATAATTGAGGGGCATATTTGCTTCTCTCCTTAGCATCGATCTTTGAGGGAAGGGATGTGTTGCTTAGCGCCCGGACGGTAACCCGCAAAGGATTTTCTCCATCCGGAGAGGTATCTTTGTAGTAAAACCATGTTGAATTCCACTCTTTGGGATGGCTGTGCAGTTTGGCATGAGGGTAAGTGACCTCTTTCCTCTTTTGAATCGCCATACCACCTAACTCGATGTTAGGACCGTCAGTAAATTCGGTGCGGCGGTTTAGATGGAAGCAATCTCTGAATAATTCAACTGTGGGCTCCTCTTGAAAGAACACCTCACAGAGCACTTGAAAGTGACAGATGTTGGTTACGGAATTGGGGCCAATATCTTGTGGGCGCAGTTGGAAGTTGGCCAAGACATACCGATAAAACTTTGAACCGGGCGGACTGAAGCCCCGGGCTAGATGGTTAGCAAAAACAACAACCTCTCCATCTTTGGGTTCTGGAGACATTTCGGGCCAGGGACCCTCCAGTGAATGACGTCTTTTTTGCCTAAAGCGCCGGTGCTGACTAAGTTATCCAGTTGATTTTCAGTCACCCGAGAAGGAACCTAGTTGCACTCGTACACTTGCTTGGCCATGGTGCAATCTGCAAAGCAGTAATACCGGTTCAAGAATATGTTGGAAGGCTATACATTGATGCATTCTTTACTAAAGAAGTTGCTTATAAACCGGAGTTCTACAAGGTGGCAATACATAGCTAGGAAATCTTGGCGGCTCAACAAGGGGACTAATGGTATATGCCGAGTTGTCAATTTTTCTACAAAGTTAAACCGCCTAGTCTGAAACATTGAAGAATCAAGATTGCAGATGAGTGGGTGTGCGAAAACAGGTTTCACAAAATTATGTCACAGTTTTGGATCTGGAGCATGTTCAGAAAAGAAATAAATATTCAAGGTCCAAAAGGGAGCGGTACCGAATCAATGAGCAAGGATACATGAAGATCTATGGCCTTGCGATGCTCAAGTGACAGATGCTAAAAACTACCGCTACGCAGAACAAGGATCTACAGACTTGACTATGAGTTATCATATGAATAAGAAACAAGCGATGAACGATGAAGAACATGGAAACCCTGGAACAGATCTATGGTGAAAAGATAGAAGACTTACCAGAGCTGAGGAAGAAACGAAAGACCGCCGCGATGCTCTGGTATACTCAGGGTGATGCAGCGCCAAGGTTGGTGCAGAAGTCGACGGCGGCGGTGGAGCTCCGAAGCTGGGCGGCGCGAGGAAGACAAAGCAGAGGGGCACGAAGGGGAAAAAGAAATGACCCTTCGGTCTTATTTATAAAGCAAGGGACATGTGTTAGGCGCGAAAATCTAGGGGCCGCGGGTTTGGAAACGGAGTTGTCGCCTCGATTGTCGCGGATCTATTAAAGAAAAAAAAAGAAGGTATTGTGGATAGTTTTTATGACGAGTGACGTCACGCCGGTTTACGACGACCAGAGAAAATGACATCATGGCGGTTCACCCGACTACACAAAGATGCTGAAGATGAAGTTTTTGCTAAGGATTGACATGAACCTGTTCAAATCAATCTGGGGCCTAATGTTGGGGATGTTACCACTGGGTGTAAACCGGCCAAGACAGGCCGGGTTAACTTCATCAGTAGTTGAGTATGGCAAAGCCCAAGTAGGCAGATGAGGGCTTAAGGCCCATAGCGGTTTAAGGCCTGTAGCTGTAAACCGGCGTCAGTGTGTAACTTGTATTGTAAGTTAGGAATAGCAGAGATCGAGCCGGATACATCTATGAACCGGTGTTGGGATTCTGTGAACCGACGGGCGCCACCCATGTATATAAGGGGACGACCCGGAGGCGGTTCAAGGACAACAGACAACAACTCGAGAATTAGGCGAAGCTTGTTTGCTCCCTAGTCATCGAACCCCCATCAATTCCATCACAACTAGACGTAGGCTTTTACCTTCATCAAAGGGGCCGAACTAGTATAAACTCTCTTGCGTCCCTGTGTCCGCTTTAACCCCTTCAAGCTAACCCGTAGCGATGGCTCCACGACTAAGTCCTTTCATGAGGACATCTGCCGTGACAAAACCACGACAAGTCCAGTATCCTCTTGACAATGGTGGCCTGCTGTGTACTTCCTTGTATGAGTAGAAGTGTGTCACATGAATCAGTCTCAAGTGAACCAAACTGAGATACCAAAATCTGAAATTACATAGTAGAAGAAACACATCAGAGGTTGCAGATCAAGCTGCTTATATACCGCATCATCAAATGAATACCATTTGCATACGCTGGACGAATAGCGGACACTTCTAAGACATGAATTAGAGATCACATGTGTCGAATATTTGCACGAGAATAGCCTTGCTTAATCAAACACAGTAGACGTACAACAAAATCAAATGTGTTACGCATGTACATACCAAAAAAAATGCATTATATAGGTAAAAAAAGCGAAAAGAATTTCAGGGCGGACATTCTTCTGTTGTGAGGACGACCTTAGGATGGATGCAAGGGCGTCGCTTTTTTTATAACACCATATATTTTTATTTAAAGAATGTTTGTAGGGATACAAGGTATCGGTGGAGGTGAGGTGAGTCAAACATGGCGCCCACTTTCGATGGAAGTAGTCGCTTTACAAGATTATGTGCTTCGACATTGCATGCTCGATACTCGTGACTAATAGACACCTCCTCAAATAGAGCCTTCTTCGCCAGAATCTCCTGGATGATCACTCCATAGCTATATGGATTATCCTCCCTAATATTGTGGACCATCTGAACACATTCTGTAGCAATTTGTAGCAGTGAAAGGTTTAGGTCAAGAGCCAGAGACATTGCCTCACTGCAAGCGATAGCTTCAAGGTTTGTCGGGTGCGTTAGACCCTAAAAACCAACTGAGGACGCATCGAGACATGTTTCGTTTATGTCGCGGCATATCGCACTGATTGCTCACTTCTTCTCTCCCCGCTCTACACTCCATCAACATAAATCTTTGCGCTCCCAAACCGGATTCTCAACAAGGGCGCGGCTATATGCCCTCCGCTGAGACTCCTACCATGACTCACTAGAATGAACAAGTACTGGGCCGGCTAAGTAACATTGTCCTAGCATCCTGCTCATGTCATTTTTTGTTCTTTTTGTGTTTTTTCTTCCGTCTTTTGTTCACATTTCTGTTTTCCTTCTTTTCTTGATTTTTATTATTTATTTTATATTTAAAAATACTATAAATATATACTATAAAAAACACTTTATATAAAATTTAAAATGTTAATCTTGCATTTGAGAAATGTTAAACATGTATAAAAAATGTTTCGATGTATAAAAAAGTAAAATGTGAATAAAATAAGTAGAAAATCCTAATGATATATATGAAAAAAATGTGTATGGAATGATTGTGACATTTAAAAATGTCACACCTATGAAAAATGTACATGGAATTAAAACAATGTTTATTCATTGTAAAAGAATTGTTCGTACAATTAAAAAATGATTATTACATTAGAAAATGTTCATTAAATTAAAAAGAGTTCACAAGCTTTAAAAGTGTGTTCCTGCAATTTGAAGAAAGTTTGCATAGTTATAAAAAATTACATTAGAAAATGTTCCAACGTGTATTTAAAGAAATGTTTAACATTTATTCAAAAGCAAATGTTCAAAACATGTTTTTTACAATGTTGAACATGTATTTCAAAAAGGTGAAAAATTTATAAACAAATGTTTTAGCTGCATAAGAAAAATGTTACAATGTGTATGCAAAAAAATAAACATCAAAACATATATTTGAAAATGTTAATCACATATTTGAAAAAGTAAAACATATGTAAACAAATGTTCGAATGTATACAAAGAATGTGCAAGGTGTACGCAAAAACATAGACATGTGTTTGAAAAGAAAAGAGAAAAGGGCAAAAGAAAAGAAACAGAAGAAAACCATTGACAATGGGTCACCAAAGAAAGAAACAAAAGAAATGAAGAAAGTAATAAAGAAAACCGAGAAACAAAAAAGGGAAAAGGAAGAAACCAAAAGAAAAGACCAAAAAACAAAGAAAAAAGAAAATAAAAATTAAAAACCAGAAAAACCCATAGAAAACCTGGGGAAAACTGGGCTAGAAACAGTGGAAAAACTGGGCAAAAAAGAAAAATAAACTCGCGCCATGCTACTGTGTTGCGCCAGCTCGCTAGCGCCGTAGATGATTCCTATAATAAATCAATATGGGCAAGACATAGCCCTGGCGCCGATATAACGCTCCTGGTAGTGAGTGCACAACCTATATAGTTTTCCTATAGATTCCTATTAGTCACTCATTCCAAAATAATCGGCTATTTTCTACCGATTTCAGTATAAGTGATTTCAAAAAATACTTATGAATTTTAATAGTTCACATATTTTGCAAAAAAGTTCTTGAGTGGAAAAAAACTTACGAATTTAAATTTTTATGCACAAAACCCTAGACTTAGAATATGTTCAAAATTTAAAAAGTGTCATGAATTCGAGACAATGTTCATGATTTTTATTATCAAAAAGTAAAATATTTCTTAGAAATATTCATAAATTATGATAATGTCTAGATTTGCAAAATAAATGAACATAAAA
This sequence comes from Aegilops longissima, assembly GCA_021605205.1. Lineage (NCBI taxonomy): Eukaryota > Viridiplantae > Streptophyta > Magnoliopsida > Poales > Poaceae > Aegilops > Aegilops longissima. The sequence goes on from CM038676.1 coordinate 158,182,764, forward strand.
AAAATCAAACCATAGAAACTAGTAGATAAAAAGCAAGAACAAGTCACAAGGACCGTCATAACCCGAACCTTGTACCTATGAATATTATCTTGAATCAATAAAGTGAAGGAAATATGCCCTAGAGGTAATAATAAAGTTATTATTTATTTTCTTATTTCATGATAAATGTTTATTATTCATGCTAGAATTGTATTAACCGGAAACTTAGTATATATGTGAATACATAGACAAAACAAAGTGTCCCTAGTATGCCTCTACTAGACTAGCTTGTTAATCAAAGATGGATAAGTTTCCTGACCATAGACATGTGTTGTCATTTGATGAACGGGGTCACATCATTAGGAGAATGATGTGATGGACAAGACCCATCCGTTAACTTGGCATAATGATCGTTTAGTTTTATTGCTATTGCTTTCTTCATGACTTATACATATTCCTCTGACTATGAGATTATGCAACTCCCGAATACCGGAGGAACACTTAGTGTGCTATCAAACGTCACAACGTAACTGCGTGATTATAAAGATGCTCTACACGTGTCTCCGATGGTGTTTGTTGAGTTGGCATAGATCGGCATTAGGATTTGTCACTCCGATTGTCGGAGAGGTATCTCTGGGCCCTCTCGGTAATGCACATCACAATAAGCCTTGCAAGCAATGTGACTAATGAGTTAGTTGCGGAATGATGCATTACGAAACGAGTAAAGAGACTTGCCGGTAACGAGATTGAACTAGGTATGTTACCGACGATCGAATCTCGGGCAAGTAACATACCGATGACAAAGGGAACAACGTATGTTGTTATGCGGTTTGACCGATAAAGATCTTCATAGAATATGTAGGAGCCAATATGAGCATCCAGGTTCCACTATTGATTATTGACCGGAGATGTGTCTCAGTCATGACTACATAGTTCTTGAACCCGTACGGTCCGCACGCTTAACGTTCGATGACGATTTGTATTATGAGTTATGTGATTTGATGACCGAAGTTTGTTCGGAGTCCCGGATGAGATCATGGACACGACGAGGAGTCTCGAAATAGTCGAGATGTAAAGATCGATATATTGGAAGGCTATATTCGGACATCGGAAAGGTTCCGAGTGATTCGGGTATTTTTTGGAGTACCGGAGAGTTACGGGAATTCGCCGGGGGAAGTAGTGGGCCTTAATGGGCCATACGGGAAAGGAGAGAAGGGCCTCAAGGGGTGGACGCCTGCCACCCGATTGACTGGCCTGAATTGGACTAGGAGGGCCCCCCCCCCTCCTTCCTTCTCCTAGTTGTAATAGGAAAGGGGGGGGGCGATTCCTACTTGGACCTTGGACCGGGAGTCCAAGTAGGACTCCCCTTTTTTGCGCGCCCCCTCTAGGGTCGGCCTCCTCTTCCCCCTCCTTTATATACATGGGAGGGGGGCACCCCAAAGACACACAAGTTGATCTTTAGCTGTGTGCGGTGCCCCCCCTCCATAGTTTTACACCTCGGTCATATCGTCGTAGTGCTTAAGTGAAGCCCTGCGCCGGTAACTTCATCATCACCATCACCACGCCGTCGTGCTGACGGAACTCTTCCTCGGCCTCAACTGGATCAAGAGTTCGAGGGACGTCACCGAGCTGAACGTGTGCAGATCGCGGAGGTGCCATGCGTTCGGTACCTGGATCGGTTGGATCGCGAAGACGTTCGACTACATCAACCGTGTTACTAGGCGCTTCTGCTTTCGGTCTACGAGCGTACGTGGACACACTCTCCCCGCTCGTTGCTATGCTTATCCTAGATAGATCTTGCGTGATCGTAGGAAAATTTTGAAACACTAGGTTCCCCAACAGTGGCATCAGAGCCAGGTATATGCGTAGATGTTATATGCACGAGTAGAACACAAAAGGTTGTGGGCGATAATAGTCATACTGCTTACCAGCATGTCATACTTTAATTCGGCTGTATTGTTAGATGAAGCGGCCTAGATCGACATTACATGACCGCGTTCATGAGACTGGTTCTACCGCCGTGCTTCGCACACAGGTGGCTAGTGGGTGTCTGTTTCTCCAACTTTAGTTGAATCGAGTTTGACTACGCCCGGTCCTTGTTGAAGGTTAAAACAGCACACTTGAAGAAAAATCATTGTGGTTTTGATGTGTAGGTAAGAACTGTTCTTGCTAGAAGCCCGAAGCAGCCACGTAAAACTTGCAACAACAAAGTAGAGGACGTCTAACTTGTTTTTGCAGGGCTTGCTGTGATGTCATATGGTCAAGACGTGATGATATGTAAATTGTTGTATGAGATGATCATGTTTTGTAAAAGTTATCGGCAACTGGCAAGAGCCTTATGGTTGTCGCTTTATTGTATGAAATGCAATCGCCATGTAATTGCTTTACTTTATCACTAAGCGATAGCGATAGTCGTAGAAGCAATAGTTGGCGAGACGACAACGATGCTTCGATGGAGATCAAGGTGTCAAGCCGTTGACGATGGTGATCATGACGGTGCTTTGGAGATGGAGATCAAAGGCACAAGATGATGATGGCCATATCATATCACTTATTTTGATTGCATGTGATGTTTATCTTTTATGCATCTTATTTTTGCTTAGTACGGCGGTAGCATTATAAGATGATCTCTCACTAAAATTTCAAGGTATAAGTGTTCTCCCTGAGTATGCACCGTCGCGACAGTTCTTCATGCTGAGACATTACATGATAATCGGGTGTGATAAGCTCTACGTTCACATACAACGGGTGCAAGCCAGTTTTGCACACGCAGAATACTCGGGTTAAACTTGACGAGCCTAGCATATGCAGATATGGCCTCAAAACATTGAGACCGAAAGGTCGAGCGTGAATAATATAGTAGATATGATCAACATAGTGATGTTCACCATTGAAAACTTCTCCATCTCACGTGATGATCGGACATGATTTAGTTGATATGGATCACGTGATCATTTAGATGAATAGAGGGATGTCTATCTAAGTGGGAGTTCTTAAAGTAATATGATTAATTGAACTTTAATTTATCATGAACTTAGTCTTGATAGTATTTGCATTACTATGTTGTAGATCAATAGCTCGCGATGTAGCTCCCCGTTTATTTTTCATATGTTCCTAGAGAAAAACTATATTGAAAAATGATAGTAGCAATGATGCGGACTAGGTCCGTGATCTGAGGATTTTCCTCATTGCTGCATAGAATAATTATGTCCTTGATGCACCTCTAGGTGACGGACCTATTGCACGAGCAGATGCAGATGTTATGAACGTTTGGCAAGCTCGGTATGATAACTACTTGATAGTTTAGTGCGCCATGCTTTACGGCTTAGAACCAGGACTTCATAAACGTTTTGAACGCCACGGAGCATATAAGATGTTCCAAGAGCTGAAATTGGTATTTCAGACTCATGCCCGAGACCTCTGACAAATACTTTGCCTACAAGATGGAGGAGAATAGCTCAACCAGTGAGTATGTGCTCAGATTGTCTGAGTACTACAATCGCTTGAATCAAGGTGGAGTTAATCTTCCAGATAAAATAGTGATTGACAGAGTTCTCTAGGCACTATCACCGAGTTACTAGAACTTCGTGATGAACTATAATATGCAAGGGATGACGAAAATGATTCCCGAGCTCTTCGTGATGCTGAAATCAACGAAGGTGGAAATCAAGAAAAGCATCAAATGTTCATGGTTGACAAGACCACTAGTTTCAAGTAAAAGGGTAAGGGAAGGAAAGGGAACTTCAAGAAGAATGGCAAGCAAGTTGTCACTCCCATGAAGAAGCCCAAAGCTAGACCTAAGCCTGAAACTGAGTGCTTCTACTGCGAAGGAAATGGTCACTGGAAGCGGAACTGCCCCAAATACTTGGCGGATAAGAAGGATGGCAAAGTGAACAAAAGTATATATAATATACATGTTATTGATGTGTAATTTACTAGTGTTCATAGTATCCCCTGGGTATTTGATACTGGTTCAGTTGCTATGATTAGTAACTCGAAACAGGAGTTACAAAATGAACAAAGACTAGTTGAGGGCAAGGTGACGATGTGTGTTGGAAGCGATTCCAAGGTTGATAAGATCACCATCGCACACTCCCTTTACCTTCGAGATTAGTGTTGAACCTAAAAATAAATGTTATTTGGTGTTTGCGTTGAGCATAATATGATTGGATCATGTTTATTGCACTACTGTTATTCATTTAAGTCAAAGAATAATTGTTATTCTGTTTACATGAATAAAACCTTCTGTGGTCATACACCCAAGGTGAATGGTTTATTGAATCTCGATCGTAGTGATACACATATTCATAATATTGATGCCAAAAGATGCAAAGTTGATAATGATAGAGCAACATACATGTGGCACGGCCGTTTAGGTCATATTGGTGTAAAGCGCATGAAGAAACTCCATGCTGATGGGCTTTTGGAATCACTTGATTATGAATCACTTGATGCTTGCGAACCATGCCTCATGGGCAAGATGACTAAGACTCCATTCTTCGGAACAATGGAGCGAGCAACTGACTTACCGGAAATAATACATACTGATGTATGCGATCCTATGAGTGTTGAGGCTCGCGGCGGGTATCATTATTTTCTGACCTTCACAGATGATTTGAGCAGATATGGGTATATCTACTTGATGAAACATAAGTCTGAAACATTTGAAAAGTTCAAAGAATTTCAGAGTGAAGTGGAAAATCATCGTAACAAGAAAATAAAGTTTCTACGATCTGATCGCGAAGACGAATATTTGAGTTACGAGTTTGGTCTTCATTTGAAACGATGTGGAATAGTTTCGCAACTCACGCCACCTGGAACACCACAGCGTAATAGTGTGTCTGAACGTCATAACCATACTTTATTAGATATGGTGCGATCTATGATGTCTCTTACTGATTTATCACTATTGTTTTGGAGTTGTGCATTAGAGACAGCTGCATTCACGTTAAATAGGGCACCATCTAAATCCGTTGAGACGACACCATATGAACTGTGGTTTGGCAAGAAACCTAAGCTGTCATTTCTTAAAGTTTGGGGCAGCGATGCTTATGTGAAAATGCTTCAACCTGATAAGCTCGAACCCAAATTGGAGAAATATGTCTTCATAGGATAGCCAAAGGAGACTGTTGGGTACACCTTATATCACAGATTCGAAAGCAAGATATTCGTTGCTTAGAATGGATCATTTCTAGAGAAGGAGTTTCTCTCGAAAGAAGTGAGTGGGAGGAAAGTAGAACTTGATGAGGTAGTTGTACCTTCTCTCGAGTTGGAAAGTACTTCATCACAGAAATCAGTTCCGGTGATGCCTACACCAATTAGTGAGGAAGCTGATGATGATGATCATGAAACTTCAGATCTAGTTACTACCAAACCTCGTAGGTTGATACGTCCATTTTGCATCATGCTTTTATATCGATATTTATTGCATTATGGGTTGTTATTACACGTTATGTCACAATACTTATGCCTATTCTCTCTTATTTTACAAGGTTAATATAAGGAGGAGAATGCCGCACTGGAATTCAATGGAAAAGGAGCAAATATTAGAGACCTATTCTGCACAACTCCAAAAGTCCTGAAAATCCATGGAATATCTTACAATAAATAATAAAAAATCCTCGGCAAAGATGAAGGCCAGGGGGCCCACACCCTGTCCACAAGGGAGGGGGCGCGCCCTACCCCCCTGGGTGTGCCCCCCTACCTCGTGGGTCCCCTGGTGGCCCTCCGATGCCGATCTTCTGCTATATGAGGTCTTCCGTTGAGAAAAAAATGAGAAGCAACCTTTCGGGACGAAACTCCGCCGCCACGAGGCGGAACCTTGGCGGAACCAATCTAGGGCTCCGGCAGAGCTGTTCTGCCGCGGACACTTCCCTCCGGGAGCGGAAAATCATCACCAACGTCATCACCAACGCTTCTCTCATCGGGAGAGGGCAATCTCCATCAACATCTTCACCAGCACCATCTCCTCTCAAAACCCTAGTTTATCTCTTGTATCCAATTCTTGTCTTCAAGTCCGGGATTGGTACTAGTAGGTTGCTAGTAGTGTTGATTACTCCTTGTAGTTGATGCTAGTTGGTTTATTTGGTGGAAGATCATATGTTCAGATCCTTTATGCATATTAATACCCCTCTGATTATGAACATGAATATGCTTTGTGAGTAGTTACGTTTGTTCCTAAGGACATGGGAGAAGTCTTGCCATTAGTAGTCATGTGAATTTGGTATTCGTTCGATATTTTGATGAGATGTATGTTGTCTAGCCTCTAGTGGTGTTATGTGAACGTCGACTACGTAACACTTCACCATTATTTGGGCCTAGAGGAAGGCGTTGGGAAGTAATAAGTAGATGATGGGTTGCTAGACTGACAGAAGCTTAAACCCTAGTTTATGCGTTGCTTCGTAAGGGGCTAATTTGGATCCATATGTTTCATGCTATGGTTAGGTTTACCTTAATACTTTTGTTGTAGTTGCGGATGCTTGCAATAGAGGTTAATCATAAGTGGGATGTTTGTTCAAGTAAGAAAAACACCCAAGCACCGGTCCACCCACATATCAAATTATCAAAGTACCGAACGCGAATCATATGAACGTGATGAAAACTAGCTTGACGATATTCCCACGTGTCCTCGGGAGCGCTTTTCCTATTATAAGAGTTTGTCCAGGCTTGTCCTTTGCTACAAAAAGGATTGGGCCACCTTGCTGCACTTTATTTAATTTTGTTACTTGTTGCTCGTTACAAATTATCCTATCACAAAACTATCTGTTACCACTTATTTCAGTACTTGCAGAGAATACCTTGCTGAAAACCGCTCATCATTTCCTTCTGCTCCTCGTTGGGTTCGACACTCTTACTTATCGAAAGGACTACGATATATCCCCTATACTTGTGGGTCATCAAGACTCTTTTCTGGCGCCGTTGCCGGGGAGTGAAGCGCCTTTGGTAGGTGGAATTTGGTAAGGAAAAATTTATATAGTGTGCTGAAATTTACTGTCACTTGTTACTATGGAAAGTAATCCTATGAGGGGCTTGTTTGGGGTATCTTCACCCCGACCAGTAGAGCAAAGAGTTGCTCCTCAACCTAATGGACCTACTGAAAATGAATATGAAAATATTCCCTTTGAATTTCCTTAGGGTATGATAGAAAAACTGCTAGCTAATACTTTTGCAGGAGATGGAACCAAGCATCCTAATGAACACTTAATATATGTGGATGAGGTTTGTGGATTATTTAAGCTTGCAGGTATACCCGATGATGTTATTAAGAAGAAGATCTTCCCTTTATCTTTGAAGGGAGATGCATTGACATGGTATAGGCTATGTGATGATACAAGATCATGGAACTACATACGATTGAAATTGGAATTTCATCAGAAATTTTATCCTATGCATCTTGTTCATCGTGATCGCAACTATATATATAATTGTTGGCCTCGCGAAGGAGAAATCATCTCTCAAGCTTGGGGGAGGCTTAAATCAATGTTGTATTCATGCCCCAATCATGAGCTCCCAAGAGAAACAATTATTCAAAATCTTTATGCTCGGCTTTCTGAAAACAATTGCACCATGCTCGATACTTCTTGTGCTGGCTCTTTTATGATGAAGACTATTGAATTCAGATGGAATTTATTGGATAGAATTAAACACAACTCTGAAGATTGGGATCTCGACGAAGGTAAGGAGTCAGGTATGGCACCTAAGTTTGATTGTGTTAAATCTTTTATGGATACCGATATTTTCCGTAAGTTTAGCACTAAATATGGACTTGACTCTGAGATAGTAGCTTCTTTCTGTGAATCTTTTGCTACTTATGTTGATCTCCCCAAGGAGAAGTGGTTTAAATATCATCTTCCCATAGAAGTAAAAGTAGCTGCACATATTAAAGTTGAAGAAAAGACTGTCACTTATAATGATCCTATTGTTCTTACCTCTTATGTTGAGAAACCACCTTTCCCTGTTAGAATAAAGGATCATGCTAAAGCTTCAACTGTGGTTCGTAAAAGCAATATTAGAACTTATACACCTCCTGAGCAAGTCAAAGTAGAACCTAATGTTGCTATTGTTAAAGATCTCTTGTCTGATAATATTGATGGGCATGTTATTCAGTTTTGTAGTGAATCTGCTAGAATTGCTAAACCTGGCGCTAAAGATAAACATAGACCCGTGGTAGACGTGCCTATTATTTCTGTTAAAATAGGAGATCATTGTTATCATGGCTTATGTGATATGGGTGCTAGTGCTAGTGTTATACCTTATGACTTATATAAAGAAATTAAGCATGAAATTGCACCTGCTGAGTTAGAAGATATTGATGTCACAATTAAACTTGCCAATAGGGATACTATATCAGCAGTGGGAATTGTTAGAGATGTTGAAGTCTTGTGTGGGAAAATTAAATATCCTGCTGAGTTTCTTTTTTTAAGTTCCCCACAAGATAGCCTTTGTCCCATTATATTTGGTAGACCCTTCCTGTTCCAGTTTCACCGCTAATCCAACTTTTTGTTAGCTTCAGTTTGACAGGTCGTGGAGCAAAATCGGAGTTCGTATGCAAAAGTTGCAGCCGTTTTACCGAGACCGCTCCAACAGATCTCAGCACCGCGGAAATCACATTTCCAAGGTGTTGATCTATGTTCTGATTCGATCAATCGCATTGATCTTCGCGTGCTACATCCGGATTTACGTTCCACTGTCTACCCCGATGACGGACAGCCGACCGGTAGGGTTTAAGTCGTGTCACGACCTCTGCATCACGATCACGAAAACAAGATCACGAAACCAACCTTCAACACTGACATGTGCGACCGATCTCATCGACCCACACCTAAACCGATCTACATATCTCATATGCATATCATTGAATCTATTACCACAGAGCAGAGGCTCTGATACCAATGTTGGAACACGCGGTACACTACGCTAGCGCCAAATAAAATTTTCTACCGCGCACCCAAGATCATGCTACTGGAAATAGATCACGGGATCGGGTTTACCACTAGATGCGCAGTCACCGCAGCGGAAATAGAGTTGGTGATGCGTGTAGCCGATCTCCCAGGCCGTCTCCTCCTTGCGTTGCCGATCTCCCGCGAACAGCGAAGACCCGTGAATGGTGATCTCCCGCGAACGGCACCTTGCGGTTCCCTCGAACGGTTCGTCCAAGCACTGCAGATGCGATGCCTCCAAGGTATCCACACATACGGGGAGCAGCGTCGAGCGGCGGACTGCTAGGTCCGGTCGCGCGGCATGGGCGTGGGGAGCGTCGGTGGCTAACCAGGGTTCAATTCGATCAACCCTAAGTGGTGTGCCCACTTCCCTTTAAATAGACCTCCGAGGTGGGCTCAACACTTGAGCCCACTAGGAGTCCACATCCATTTTCCACTCAGATCCAATCCGAATGGGCTGCAGCCCCTTAAGTGTGCGACCCTATAGGTTCACGTACACATGGACACAACCAGAGTCGATAGTTGGTAGCGGCTCCTAGCAGAACGTGCCAACTCCCATGTGGGCGTAAAGTCGTTTGACGAACCTCAACAATGTGGCATATGCAACATTCATTTTGCCTCACGATATTTGTTGTCGAGCTCAAGGCGAGTACTTGTCACCCTTGTGTTAGCTCGACCTCTCTTCTCGAAACCATGATACAGATTCCCGAACTGGGTTAACACTTAACCCAAGTCGCATGGCCATGCTTTCCGAATATGATCACTCGAGAGGGCCCAGAGAATATTTCTCCAAATAGGAGGGGCAAATTCCATCTTGGTCAACTATGTCTCGCGGCATGTCTCATGACTCACCCGAAAGCTACCTTTATAACTACCCAGTTACGGAGTAGCGTTTGATAGACCCTAAGTGAGTCGATCCTCATCCCGAGAACATGCGAGGACCTCAGGTCTAGGACATGGCATAGACATTGCACTTGAGACTAACAGATGACTATATCTCGCTGCGTCTCAAAGTGGGTCTGTCCGGCTCGGGGATCTCCATCCCCGAGCCCATACTATCGGTTTAGCATCTCCATGCACATGACTTGTGAAACATAGTCATTTCGTATACTAGACAAGGATATGTGTCCGCATAACCTTATCAACTAGGGACCATTAAAACAATCATCACACAATACATAGTTCCACAAACAAGTCACATACTTATTGATACATATCAATATGAGCATCCAGGTTCCACTATTGGTTATTGACCGAAGATATGTCTCGGTCATGTCTACATAGTTCTCGAACCCGTACGGTCCGCACGCTTAACGTTCGATGACGATTTGTATTATGAGTTATGTGATTTGATGACCGAAGTTTGTTCGGAGTTCCGGATGAGATCACGGACATGACGAGGAGTCTCGAAATGGTCGAGAGGTAAATATCGATATACTGGAAGGCTATATTCGGACATCAGAAAGGTTACGAGTGATTCGGGTATTTTTTGGAGTACCGGAGAGTTACGGGAATTCGCGGGGGGAAGTACTGGGCCTTAATGGGCCATACGGGAAAGGAGAGAAGGGCCTCAAGGGGTGGCCGCCCCCCCCCCATGGACTGGTCCGAATTGGACTAGGAGGGGGCGGCGCCCCCCTCCTTCCTTCTCCCCTCTTCCTCCTTCCCTTCCTTCTCCTAGTTGGAATAGGAAAGGGGAGGGGGGAGGGCGAATCCTACTTGGACCGGGAGTCCAAGTAGGACTCCCCTTTTTGGCGCGCCCCTCTAGGGCCGACCTCCTCTTCCCCCCTCCTTTATATACGTGGGAGGGGGGCACCCCAAAGACACACAAGTTGATCTTTAGCTGTGTGCGGTGCCCCCCTCCATAGTTTTACACCTCGGTCATATCGTCGTAGTGCTTAGGTGAAGCCTTGCACGGGTAACTTCATCATCACCGTCACCACGCCGTCGTGCTGACGGAACTCTCCCTCGGCCTCAACTGGATCAAGAGTTCGAGAGACGTCACCGAGCTGAACGTGTGCAGGCCGCAGAGGTGTCGTGCGTTCGGTACTTGGATCGATTGGATCGCGAAGACGTTCGACTATATCCACCGCGTTACTAAACGCTTCCTCTTTCGGTCTACGAGGGTACGTGGACACACTCTCCCCGCTCGTTGCTATGCTTCTCCTAGATAGATCTTGCGTGATCGTAATTTTTTTTTAAATACTACATTCCCCAACATAAAGTCGGCGAGATTACTCAAAAAAAAGTTGATTTTGGAAAAAAATATATATCTAAAAAAATTCAAAATTTAAGTTGACTGTTGTCTTGACCGTTGATCTTTCCAAAATGTTCATATATTTCAAAAAGTTCATGAATTTTAAAAAATATGAATTTCTAAAAAATTTCATGAAATCAAAGAAAAGTTCATGTGTTCCGCGGATTTACAAAAAAGTTCATGATGTTGAGGAAAACAAGTTCACATATTTTAAAACAGGTTCATGTATGTGAGGGAAAAATTTCACAAATTTGAAAAGGTACGCAAATTTTAGGGAAAGAAGTTCACAATGTTTTTTAATTAAAAAGATCTCTAATTTCGGAAAAAGTCCATGAATTTAAAACAGTTCACGAATTTGGAAACCATGTTATCAATTTTAAAAACATCACGAATTTGAAATAGTCTGCGGCTTGAAAAAGTTTCATGAATTTAAAAAATGTAAAGAGAAAATGAAAAAATGAAAAAAAAACGAGAAAGGGGGGTAGCAAAAAACCGAACAAACCAGAAGAAAACCAAAAACCAGAGAACCACTGCCTACAAAACTGGAGGGAACCTTCTAGAAGGTTACCATAACCTGCGGGAGGGGGGTCTACATGAGCCGGCAGCCTATTTTGGAAGCTAGCAAGGACATTGTCTGCGTCATGTATGGTTTTGCCAATATGTGGTGCCTTAAGCGCTAAATAGTAAATGGACAGTTAGTTGTTGACAAACGTGTGCCCCCCTCAGCACCCCACATGGTTACATGGGCCGACCCAATTGGGCATTATGTTTTCTTTGTTTTTTCTATGCTTATTCTTGCTGCATTTTACTGGTTCTTTCAATTTATGCTTATTTCTACATATTTTATATTATTTGTTTTAATTTACACATTTCTTAATTAATGAAAATTTAAAGAATTCTGGTAATTTTTAGAAATCCATAAACATTATTTAAACTCATGAATATTTAAAATTTGGGATTTTTTTTAAAGAGTTGGCCGTATTCCGAAAATTTGAAGTTTTCTAAGTCGACAACATTTTTTAAATTCACGAACGTTTATTATTTCGGGAACATATTTGAAATTCATGAAATATTTGTGGAAATTCAGGATGTTTTTGGAATTCACGGACTTTTTTTAAATCCTTGGTTTTTAATTTTTTTTAATAAAGTATTTGAATAGAAAAGAAGCTGAAAAAAATAACTAAAAAAGTGTGAAAAAATCCCCTCAAAAAAAGTGTGAAAAAAACACACCAAGCGAGCATATCGGTCCATACCAATTCTATTTGTGAGAAGGTGCGAGTTGGCACAACTCGCGTCGCCCTGTACGCCGAACAGGAGACCTAGCCCAATGGGATATTCCTACCTCCTTTATTAGAATTAGCCGGAATGTCGGCCTGTTTAGGCACGTGTCATGTAACAGTTCAATGGCCAACATTCTTAATATGGACCATCAAGTAATGTTTGCCTAGTTCTTTTTTCCACTGGTACTTATTGCCAAGTGGAAGTAGCCCTCGCCTTCACTTGTACTTATTGCCAAATTTTTATTTATTCACAGTTTTCGCCAAACAAATTTTTTTTAGAACAAGATGTTTTTGTTGTCTTGTTTTCCTGTGTGCATGTTTGTTCGTGCTATGTATGTGCAATCTTGTTTTTCTTTCACTTTCTATCTCTCACTTTTTTCCTTTTCCTTTTTTTTGTTTTATGGTTTCTTTTCCTTTTTTTCTTTTCTTTGTTTCTATCTTCCTTTCTTTTTATTTCATTTCTTGCCTTCGGTCATTACTTTTTTGTTCATTGCATTTAAAAAAATTGAAAGTGTTTCTAGAGATTATCGATTGTGTATTGTAATATAGTTCATCATGTTCTTAGAAAATATTCATAGTGTATTTAAAGGATGTTCATAGTGTACAATTTTCCTTTTTATTCACCTTAACATTTTCAAATACACAATATATTTTGACTAAGGGATGAAATTTTTGAAATACATGCCGTATATATTTAAAATATATGATCGGCAATTATAATCTGAGATGAACAATATTTAAATACACGATGAAAATATTTTGAATACATAATGAACAGTTGTTAACATGAAATGAACTTTTTCAATTACACTATGAACATATTTGAAATACACGACAAATGCTTTTTTAATGAGTGAGTAACATTTTTCAAATACATGATGGGGAAATTTCACCACACAATGTTGTTTTCTAATTACACAATGACCATGTGTTGAAATACATGACGAATAAGTTTTTAATATGGGTTGAGCTGAACATTTTTTAATACACGATGATCATTTTTCAAATACATGGATGAATATTTTAAGTACATTGTGAGTATTTTTATAGAGTTAGTAAAATATAATTATTTAACAAACTAGAAGAATGCCTCGCGCGTTGCTGGGGGAGTTTGTATGAAATAAAAAGTGGTCTGAACTAATCAACCAAGCTAATGGCTTTACAATTTCTCCTAGAAGGATAATATGTTTATCAATATTTTGAAAATAAATAAATAAATTTACATCTCTATGTATAAGTGCAGAATTGGATGAAAACAAAACAAAATATGCATGCATGTGCCACTTTCTTTCATAGTGCTAGTACTGGAGTATGAGACGTGTGCATGCATCAGTTTTTAATTGATTAAAACACTCTTTACGCACAGTTTACTATATGCACTGCATGCATGCGTTGGTGGCTCTTAATGGGTAGATCCAATGGCTAATGTAGTCCGATTGAGTATATCCAACTTTTAAACTAATTTAGGTGATGTGGCTCAAGGATAAGCAAGAAAATTCCTAGTATTGGGGGCCAGCTATTTAGATATAGTAGATATATCCTTTTTAGAATTACTTAAAATTATATAAAAGCAGAAATGGAATAACAAGAATGTAACTAAACTAAACTGTATCCCCTTCTTCCCGAATATAAGGCACACTTGACTTTTTCTTATAACTTTGACTATGATTTTCACATAGAATATGTCCGCTAGACTAGTATAAAGACATATAAAATAAAAATATTTTATTGTTTGTACCCTTCGTTTGGGCTTAAGTCTTTACGGGACTAGTGCGATCTATGGGTTGTAATAGGGCAAGCGCCCTAGCGAAAGAATACGCAGAAGGGAATAGTGTACTCACATGTACAAATTGAAAAACGAAACAACAAAAGCATAAGGTTATGAACCATAATTGTATACCAACAACAACATATAATATGTCTGCTAGACTAGTATAAAGACATATAAAATAAAAATATTTTATTGTTTGTCCCCCTCGATTGGGCTTAAGTCTTTACGGGACTAAAACGAAACGACAAAAGGCATAAGGTTATAAACTATAAATGTATACCAACAGCAAGATGCATTGTATTTCAACTACATCGGCGCATGTCGGTCAAGTAACACACCTAACGAACTGAGTACCACCCAAAAAACACGAGAAGCAGCCTCCCAAAGGTCCTCCTAACCATCTACACAGAACACACCAAGAGCGGCTAAACCATGTTGAGCCAAGGAATACCAAACAGGACGAACCGAGCACAACGACCCAGACCCGAACAAACCGGGAAGCGGCATCCCCAAGGACCTCTTAACAGGCCACCAATAACACACCAAAAGTGGATGGAAAACTAGACCCCAAAAGCAACGACCCTTCGCTGATCTGGGAAACATCACACCAGAGGTAAGGCCCAGCGCAAGACAACAAGCGAAAGGCACAATCTGAACCAACGAAGGCCAAAAATCGAATAAGATGCAGTGACGGTCACTCCGACCAACGCACGAGCCGCTGACAACACACCAAAAGTAGCCAGTAAACTGGACTCAGAAAGAAAGGACCCTCCACCGAGCTAGCAATATCGCACGAGAGGTACAACTGAACGAGCAGTACCTGGCATAATCCAATCCAGCGCAAGCCAACAACCGAATATAAGCCGCGACAAGCACGCTGAACAATGCATGAGGCAGCACACATAGGTACAACGAAAAGCATTACGGAAAGGTGGCCCCGAGCACACCCGTGACCCATAGCTTACGGACCCCCGAGGTGATCGGCGTGGTGAGGAACACCCCAGCCTAATCGTACGGGGGTAAAGCCGCCAGCCAGGCATCGGTGTGAGGCGTGCATGGATTAGTCGACATGTTGTGCGTGTGCGAGTGCGGATGCCCTGCGGGTACTCGGACATCCTTTATAGGACTAATGGACAGTTGTAGTTGCGATGCAGACTACATTGGCTGCTTCTCTATCACGTGTTGCAAATATTGCGTGATGAAGGTCGGCTTTAGCTGCCAGTGACGACCAGATTAGCATTGCCATTGTCGTGTGGCCCTATGCAGCTAATGATCTTCCACCCCTCATCCATTTTGACCTTCCTTGCCTAGACCTCCCATGACAACCCTCATTCTTTTTCTCATACTCCACCACAAATCTCTTATTCCAGTCTGGCTTACACATGATGTTAGTATGTTAGTGACGGTGTCCTGGATTCGGGGGGGGGGGTGCTAACCTAGTCGGCCCATATTCCTCAAGATGGGCCAATGGCTCTCATTCTTCTCAAGATGAACTCTAGAAGCCGCACGCTGGAGGCAAGATCCAGACTACATCTACCGAAGACTTGACGTGTACTCCAAGACTTCGCCCGCCACCTCCACGACAAGATACTGACCTTGTAACCCTAGATGCCCTACCTAGCATGTATATAAGCCAAGGGGTTTAGCCCATAGAGGGGGCATCAACGCAATCTCATTCACCTAGCCCTAGAGTTAGAACACATCTCACTATCTCGAGGTAGATCAACTCTGTACTCGATAAATCTATATCAATATAAACAAGAGCATGACGTAGGGTTTTACCTCCATCAAGAGGGCCAAAACCTGGGTAAACATCATCTCCTTGTTCCTGTTACCATATATCCGAGATCCACAGCTCGGGAACCCCCACCCCGAGGTCTGTCGGTTGATAACCCACAAGTATAGGGGATCGCAATAGTTTTCGAGGGTTGAGTATTCAACCCAAATTTATTGATTTGACACAAGGGGAGGCCAAGGATATTTGCAAGTATTAGCAGTTGAGTTTTCAATTCAACCACACTTGAAGACTAAATATCTGCAGCAGAGTGATCAGTAGCACGACAGCATGGTAATTTGATAGCAGTGGTAATAGTAGCAACAGTAACGGTAACAACAGTAGCAATAGTTTTATAGCGATTGTGACAGTAGCAGCAATAGTAGTAACTTAGCAAGATCGATATGTGAAAATATAGTAGGCATTGGATCGGTAATTTCGTTGGATAACATTCATCATGTAACAGTCATGACCTAGGGCGACACAGAAGTAGCTCCAATTCATCAATGTAATGTAGGCATGTATTCCGTATATAGTCACACGTGCTTCTGATAAGAACTTGCATGACATCTTTTGTCCTACCCTCCCGTGGAAGCAAGCTCCATAAGGAAACCAAGGGATATTAAGGACTCCTTTTAATAGAGAACCAGAACGAAGCATTAACACATAGTGAATACATGAACTCCTCAAACTACGGTAATCACCGGAAAGAATCCCAATTATTGTCACCTTGGGGTATGCGGATCATAACACGTAATAGGTGTGTATAACTTGCAAGATCGGATAGGAACACAAATATATTCATGGAAACATAAAGGGTTCAGATTTGAAATCATGGCACTCGGGCCCTAGTGACAAGCATTAAGCATAGCAAAGTCATAGCAACATCAATCCGAGAACATAGTGGATACTAGGGATCAAGTCCTAATAAAACTAACTCAATTACATGATAAAGCTCATCCAACCCATCACCGTCCAGCAAGCCTATGAAGGAATTACTCACTCCCGACGGTGAGCATCATGAAATTGGTGATGGAGGAAGGTTGATGATGACGATGACGTCGAATCCCCCTCTCCGGAGCCTAGAACGGACTCCAGATCAGCTCTCCCAATGAAGAACAAGAGGTGGCAGCGGCTCCGTATCGTAAAACGTGATGATTCCTTCTCTCTGTTTTTTTATTGGCGAATAGGTACTTATGGAGTTGGAGTTACGGTTGCGGGGGCTGCTATGGGCCCACAAGCCTGAGGGGCGTGCCCCGGGGGGCCTGGGCTTGTGGCGCCCTGGTGGCCCTCCTCTGGTAGTTTCTTCCGCCAATATTTCTAATATATTCTGAAATAATTCTCCGTAAATTTTCAGCTCAATTCGGGAAATTTTATTTCAGCATGAAAACAACACCATGGCAATTCTGCTAAAAACAACATTAGTCCGAGTTAGTTTCATTCAAATCATGCAAATTAGAGTCCAAAACAAGAGCAAAAGTGTTTGGAAAAGTAGATACATTTGGGACGTATCAACTCCCCAAGCTTAACTCATTGCTTGTCCTCAAGCAATTTAGTTGACAAACTGAAAGTTATAAAGAAAAAACTTTTACAAACCCTTTTTGTTCTTGTTATTATAAACATGTTTAACTAATGTTCAAGTTTTCAGCAAGGATTATGAACTAACCATATTCATGATAACAATTAGGTCTCATTTACTCATGTCAATGTCATAACCAACTAGCGATCAATAATAAGATATCTCGGATGCCAACAATTTTTCAAAACAATCATGATATAATATGATAAAATGGTATCTCGCTAGCCCTTTCTGAGACCGCAAAACATAAATGCAGTGCACCTCTGAAGTTCAAGCAGGGACTAAACATTGTAATTCATGGTACAAAAGATCCAGTCATGTCACACTCAACATTAACTATACTTAATGCATAAGAATGACAATAGTGCTCCCCAACTGGTGCTTAAATGAGAGGGTGATGACTCAACAAATAAAAGTAAAATAACATAAAAGTAAATGGATAGGCCCTTCGCAGAGGGAAGCAGGGATTTGAAGAGGTGCCAGAGCTCGAAGCTTAAAATAGAGATAAATATAATTTTGGGAGGTATGCCTTTCCTGTCAACGTCGCGACCAAGAGTTTTCAATATATTCCATGCTAAACAAATTATCGGCGGTTCCCAAGCGGAAAAACAAAAGTTTAGTCCCCCTCCACCAACAAACACAAGCCATGGCTATCCGAATCCTCGGGTGCCCTCCATACCAATAACTTTTCGGGGGAATTTGTTTTATTATTTTTGCAATTTAATCATGGGACTATGCATCCCGATTACCATCCGTATTGTGCAAGGAAAAGTGAATAAACACTCATCATGAGAATAACCCGCTTAGCATGGAAGATACTGACCGCCCCCCTGTCGCTCCATGAGCGGTACAGGCACACAAAATAGATGTTCATTTGAATATTTAGAGGTGGCACATGCAAATTTACTTGGAATGGCAGGGCAATACCGCATATAGGTAGATATAGTGGACTCATCTGTAACAACCTTGGGTTTAAGGATTTGGATGCACAAGCAGTATTCCCACTTAGTACATGCGAAGGCTAGCAGATAGATTGAGAAGCGACTAGCTAGAGAGCGAAAACGGTCATAAACATGCATTGACAATAATTAACAATGAATACAAACATTAGTAGGATATCAAAAATCATGAACATAAATATCGTGGAGGCTATGTTGGTTTTGAATCAACTACATGCGTGAACATATGCCAAGTCAAGCCACTCGAAACATTCAAAGGAGGATACCATACTATCATACTACATCATAACCATTTTAATGCATGTTGACACTCAAGACAAATAATTATCCACTCACTACAAAAAAATACACTTCCGTGATGATACGTGTTTGTCACAGTAGGTCACGTTTTCTGTCATGCATGTACATCCATGACGATTTTATGAAAGAATCAAGAAAGTGAGTGGGAGCTCTATAGCGTTTCTAATATTATATGTGGATGACATATTGTTGATTGGAAACAGTATAGAACTTTTGGAAAATGTGAAGGAATATTTGAACAAGAGTTTTTCAATGAAGGGCCTAGGAGAAGCTGCTTTCATATTAGGCATCAAGATCTATAGAGATAGGTCGAGACGCTTAATAGGACTTTCACAAAGCACATACCTTGATAAGATTTTGAAGAAGTTCAAAATGGATCAGTCCAAGAAAGGGTTCTTGCCTGTTTTGCAAGGTGTGAAGTTGAGTTAGACTCAATGCCCATCGACTACAGAGGATAGAGAAAATATGAGTGTCATCCCCTATGCCTCTGCCATAGGCTCTACAATGTATGTGATGTTGTGCACAAGAGCGGATGTCAGCCTTGCCATAAGTATGGCCAGAAGGTTTCAAATTAATCCAGGAATGGATCACTGGACAGTGGTGAAGAACATCCTTAAGTACCTGAAAAGGACTAAGGAAATGTTTCTCGTTTATGGAGGTGATCAAGAGCTCGTCATAAAGGGTTACGTCGATGCAAGCTTTGACACTGATCCAGATGACTCTAAGTCTCAAACCAGATACATATATATTCTAAATGGGGGAGCGGTAAGCTGGTGCAGTTCCAAGCAAAGCATGGTAGCTAATTCTACATGAGAAGCAGAGTACATAGCTGCCTCGGAGGCAGCGAAGGAAGGAGTCTGGATGAAGCAGTTCATGACAGATCGTGGGGTTGTGCCTAGTGTACTCAACCCAATGACTCTGTTATGTGACAACACTGGTGCCATTGCTCTAGCCAAGGAACCAAGGTTTCACAAGAGGACCAGACACATAAAGTGACGCTTCAACTCCATCCGTGATGCAGTCAAGGAGGAGGACATAAACATTTGCAAAGTACATACGGATCTGAATGTTGCAGATCCGTTGACTAAACCTCTTCCACGGGCAAAACATGATCAACACTAGAACTCTATGGGTGTTAGATTCATTACCATGTAATACTAGATTATTGACTCTAGTGCAAGTGGGAGACTGTTGGAAATATGCCCTGGAGGCAATAATAAAGTGGTGTTATTATATTTCTTTGTTCATGATAATCGTTTATTATCCATGCTATAATTGTATTGATCGGAAACTCAAATGCACGTGTGCTCTACCGGAATAGCTCGTTGATCAAAGATGGCTATGGTTTCCTAGTCATAGACATGAGTTGTCATTTGATAATGGGATCACATCATTAGGACAATGATGTGATGGACAAGACCCAAACTATGAACGTAGAATACGATCATATCAAGTTTATTGCTATCATTTTCTGCATGTCAAGTATATGTTCCTATGACCATGAGATCATGCAACCACTACTGCAGGATGCTCCTAACGCGACACTATGATCAGAGACCCTCGACGAAACTGTGTGCGATGCAATAATCGCAAACGGTGGTGTAAAAACCCGTCAAAAAAGGTGCAAAACATTTGCGATGGCTGATGCATCAAACACGGTTCAGATTTTAGTTGCGTGTGCGATGCAGGGCATACGTTTCAGTTCAATTAACTGTTTGCGATGAGGAGGAACAAAAGAAACAGGCAGCCAGATGAAGGTGTGTGCGATATACAGCATACGTTTCACTCGGATGAACTGTTTGTGATTAGGAAACACAAAAGAAACGGTCAGCCAGATCAAGGAGTGTGCAATATATGGCATGCGGTTCACTCGGATGAACTGTTTGCTTTGAGCCAAGAGAACAGAACTGGTTCAATATAACAAGATGTGTGTGATACGTGGCAAACAGGTATGTAATCATAAATGTGTGCGAAGACTGATAATAACACAGACGATTGCTGCTAATAAGTCGTGTGTGTTGTGGGCAAACGCTTGGTGGTATACAATTGTCAGCGATTGATGAAATCATCACCAACGGGTTCCCCAGTATGGTCCGTGTGCGATGTCATTGCACACAGAACAACAACATATGTACTTATAACTTATAAGGACTTGATTCCATAAATAGATTGAACATCCAATTACATATGTGGCTAGTACACACATGACCTTTGCACACACCATAGTATGTTCCAAAATGCCTAGGAAACTCAAATAATGTATAAAAAGGCAAAACAAACCATGAATAATTTCATATTTTTAGGACGACGCTACTATAGTTGCATGTTGCCTCTGTAAATTAAATCAAGGCGAGAAGAGGCAGCATATGTCATTTCGCAAACGTAGGTGACAAGGTCCCTCACGGAACCATGAGCCTTTTTGAGAGAAGCTCCAGTTTGTAAGAAGTTTGTACCAAAACTTGTCCCAAATTGGACTAATTTTTTACCACAGCATGTTGGTTCTATGACATAACACCATGCCAAGTTTCATGATTTTGAGGTGAGTTTTGGATTTACAATAATTTTAAAACCAGGTTTCTCAATGTTTACTGTCGAGTCGGCACCGCCCTGGATAGGCTTTTTCCTTATGGGTCCCAAATGATAAAGCTGAATTTGTCGTGCAGCTTTTCTTATTAAGAATTACAGCCCATTTGGTGTGCAAGCTGAAAATAAGTTTGTGGGTGCTGGTGGGCGCTAAGAACTTGCAGTTCTGTAACAAAGATCTCAAGGATCCCGCGAGAGTGATGTTCTTTCCCTATGTTGTGAATGCTTATAATATTTATGTCTTAATTAAAGAAAGGGCAAGCCATTGGCCCAGTATGAAAGAAAATATGGGTCAAAGCCAAGTTGAAAAGGGCAATAATATCTAAATCTAGCTAACAAACAGTACAAAAGCACGAGGATTAATTGCTCATCAGGTTTAGACAAAATCCAGATTGAACAGGACAATGACATCTAACTCAACCAAAGTTTTCGGCAGCCACAATCAAATGGATCGGTCTTATCCATAAAATCAAGATCTCGGCCTAGAAATTCTACTGGTCCATGATGACAAGTTGTTGTAAATAGGAGCCGAGCACGATCATAAGCCCATAGGTCCACCTGAAACTTGTTTTTATGCTGCTCAACACTTGCAGCCGTAAGAAATTTGTTGTCGAAAAACTTAATCCTCACGGACAATAGTGCCCTCGCATTCAACATGAAGAATGTGACAAAGCTAGTGTTTGCATTGTTGGATGCATATCCTTCCAGCGTTACTGTCTTCAAACGAATGTCATGAGATCTGAGAAAATCATGGTGCTTCTTGAACCGTCGATTGGTTATACCTTCTGATCCATGTGTTAGTGCCTAAATAGAGATGAAGATTGAAAACAGTTAATGTCTAAAAAATATTATGTTGAAAGAGTGATAGCTGAACTATTAATTATAGTACATTATATATGAGCTTTCAATGTGCGTGAAATCGTTACATTTATATAAAAATTCTCCAGACATGGAAAGCATTGCAGCAAGCCAATAATCATGTCCCGATCAAAACACCACATACTGATATGTAAGGTCTTAATAGAATCCACCACCACTTATATGATGGACAAGCTCTTCATTGATCATAGAACATAATATTTGTACCAAAAGTGTACTCCAAGATGATACTTAACTTATGCGCCCAAATGAAAAAAGCAGATTATAAAAGTTTACGTGAATAATATACAATACCTCAATAGGTGTGGAGCCAAACACCATCTTGAACCATCTAAAAGTATCACGAATTGCCCCCAAGGTATCCAGTTTAGGCGCAGAGACTACAGTTATTTGCAAAGGTACTATAACAGAATCAAGGAGCAACCTTTGAAGTGAAGGGGCATCTTCGATGATGAGATCATGCCCAAAAAAACAAATTCCCATGCTTACAAGGTGGGGCGAATTTATTTTTAGACAACGGATATGGATTTCCATTCCAAAAACAAGCAGCAAGCGCTCTAGGGCAGGGCAGCTAGAGTGGATGATGCTGTGCAGTGCGGCCTCCGACAGATCAAGCACCACAAGTGCAGGTTTTTTAGCAGTGGGAGTTGAAGCATTTGTACCAGATTGTCTGCTAGATGGCACCGGGCGAAGGTGGCGGTGTGGAGAGAGAGGAGGAAAACCATGAGATGGACATCGATGGTGAGGGCACAAATACATCGATTCGTGGTATGTTACATACATAGTCATGGTAGAACTCAAGCTGCTGGAGTTTATCGAATTGACAGGATGTCAGCTAGGCGGCCACCATGTAGGGTATGTCCAGCAGGTAGCATGCCGGGATGCAGATGCGTTGAACGGAGCCCTAATGGGAGGAGATGATGGCTCCGGGGAGTTCAGAATCATCATCGGATAGCTGACGATAATCGAGATTAAGAGGCGCGGTGCGCCACAGAGTGCGCCACCGAGATGCGAGGACTTGTGTGCGGCAGCCATTCTTGGTGGGGAGAACAGAGATGATCTCCCCAAGGATGCCGTCTGGGAGATCGCTCATGCGGTCCGCCGGAGATTCTACTAGTTCCTCAGGTCCGGGGGGCGCTTCTGGCCGCACAGCCGAGTCTAAGATCTACATCCGTTAGCGGCACTGGCCGGAGCCTCATCTGTGTACATACCAATCTGAAAGAAAAAAAATGGCATAACATGTAGGACATTCGAAATCAATTCTCAAGATCGGGAAGAAAAAAGGCACAAACATATATGTAGGACATTCAAAATCCATTCTCAAGATCTGGCCACGAATTATTAGCACGCAAGCTAACCCTAGTCAGATTATTAGCAAAATCATTTGTACAGAACAAACAATTAATCACTAACTCTATATGGATAACATTCAAACAACCAATACACTACGTGCATCTAACGTATCTTAATTACTCTGATTTCATGGACTGAGAGAACATAACCATAGGATTTGTATTGCATAAAATTTATAGATGGGCGGGGGGGGGGGGAGGGATTAACCAGAGAAAACACATGATATGTTTGCCGCACATATGGGTATATAGATGACTAACCGGTTTTCCGTCGGAGTTGCAGTTGTTGCCGAAGTTGCTGTTGACCTCCGACTCCGGCTGGGGGGGGGGGCATGACGGCGCCGACGAATTCAAGGTCATGCTGCTGCCCGTGCGAGACCTCGTCTGCAGCGATGGTAACCTCTATGCCCAGCTTCACGCATAGCGCGGGTGCTTCACCAACCCTGGTGTTGCCACTCCCTCCGATGGTGCGCTTCAGCGGCATCCTCATACACCCCAGAGTCCAGACGTTGGTGACCACTTTGGACCAGGGTGCGGCCGCCTATTATGGCTGATGGCTCGGGTGAGCAATTAATACAGACCAGTGGGAGTGAGGCAGGCTGCGGTCAAAAGCTGTCTCGCCTCCCGGTGAGCCTGCGCGGCGGACTTCTTCCATTCCTACCATCATTTCACACAGCTAGTCACGCCTTCCCATCAATACGCCCACCTGCATGCACGCCTCCCGGTATGACTGCACGGGGGACTGCTCGCATGCGTCCCGTCAACTCACGCCTGCTCGCACGACACACGGGGCACAGCACATATATTTTTTGGTTTGTTTTCCGCCGCTTTCCTGCTTAACTGAAGCATGGCACGGTCTAACGCACACGGTCCGATGCCTGTTTTGGTTCACATGTAGCTCAAATTTGATTTTTGCACATTAAATCCCTAGGAAATCAATCAATGTATAAAAACAGTCGAATGATGCCTGTGTTTTTTTAAATTAACACAACACTCTACCTTTCGTCACATGTTCACTGCAGAAAAAGTTTGACATGCCTCAGAGTGGTTGTGGTGGTGCGGGATGTGTGTGTGTCTATCTGTGTGGGGGTGGGGGGGGGAGGGGTCCGGCAGTACACTACGAGTCGTGAACCTCCGTGTGGGATTATTGATTATTTTGTGAGTCATATATGCCACATTAAAATCATGAATTGGTTATTTAAACCATTACACATCCCTTTCATACATAATGTTCGGGCCACATACATGCATTGGTGGTCCTCTCAGACACTCTTCCTCGTGCGGTTATAAGCGACGTGCCCATTAGTTAGCAAAGGGTTTTAGTTTCCACCGACAATGAGAGGCATTAATTTGACCAAAATGTGGATTCATCTTGGCATGTGTGTGGTGTGGATCATGGTGGGATTCCATATAAAAGTTCGAGCACGTGTGTACACACTCCCGCCGGCTTGAAGTGAGGGGGCTACATGCATCGTGGTGTAGTGCGTTTCCGGTTTGCGAAGCATGTGCCATGTCAAAGTTGTGCATTGGGTATTCAAACATCACATAACACACGGGCGCATGCGCGCGGTGGTTTTGTCCTATGACATCACTCGCGTGTGCCTCTCTATGTGGGCCCACAAGGTCGTCGTCGACCAGTTGAACGTACAACGAGAGAGAGGCTAATTTGACCAACAAGGATGGTTCTTTTTTGGTTTTTGTTACGTATATGCATGATATAGGAGTATGTACATGTCAAAGAGGGGGCAACATGAATACTCTTTATATATGTGTGTCATAACCTCGCTCCATGTGGGGAATTTTCGGTTCCCGAGGCAGGTTCCACCTCAAAGTTGCATATTATAATGGTATTCAAACATCACGCAATACCATGCACGTGGTGGTTGCCCTATATATTGGAACTCACTCGCGTGTGGCGCTTCCATCCGTGGGCATGCGAGGTTGTCCTCCATCACTTTGACCCAATGAGAGAGAGGTTAATTTGATCATCAAGGAATGATTCTTTTTTGGTTTGTGCTATACAGTAGAAGTACATATATACCACACATCGAATGGGGGCGTACATATAGCACATGCCACACGTCATGAACCTCGCGCTCTCTGCGGGGACTTTTTGGTTTCCTATTTACGTGGTGCCACATAAAAATTGTGCATTGCGTATTCGAACATCACACAGACAGCTCTTTGGGCCACATGCATGCAGACGGTGGTACGTAGTCCTATATAGGATGATCACTCGCGTGCAACGTACGCTTCGCTTCTGTGTTGGGTCCGCGAGTTCGTCGTCCATCACTTTGACCAGCGAGAGAGAGGTACTCGTTTGACGAACAAGGAGGATTAATTCTTTTAGGGCTATGTTACTAGGTGTATATATAGTACGTGTCGAGGGGGTGACCAACTTGGTCCATCACTTTCACCGACAACGCATCTATAGACATGAATCCATCCCGCTGGATCGAAGTGGGGGGGGGAGCACACGACATGTCATGAACGACCTCTTGCTCAGTGTGGGGACCTCTGCGATTTTCAACGCATGCACCACATCAATGTTGTGCATTGGGTCGGGTATTCAACACATATGCATGAACTCCATCAATATGTTCGGGACACATGCATGCAATAATGGTTGTCTTTGGACACACTCTCACTCACTTGGTTATGGGCGGCAAGCCTATATATATTCGTGGGCCCGCGTGGACGTCCATCATTTCGACCAACGACGAGAAAGGTTACCAGGGTGGATATATTCTTCTTCTTTGCTTCGAGTTACCATATAGTAGGTCGACCCATTCCAAGCCTAATTAAGTTTGAGCACATGCATGCTACGCGTCGTGAACCCTCACTCGGTGTGGGGATTTTACGGTTCCAAAGCATGGTGCCACATCAAATTTGCGCATTGGGTATTCAAACACCACACACACCACTTCCACATACATACTTGGGCCACATGCGCATAGTGGGTTTGTCTTCATACAATACTCCCTCACGAGGTTATCGGCGACAAGCTAGCCCATTTTGCGGGGCCGTGTGGACGTCCATCACTTTGACCAACAACGAGCGGGGAGAGGTTGTACGACCAAGTTGGATTCTGCTTGGTCCGTGTTACGGTACATCTTGGTGAGATGACCTCCCCCCGACGTGTGTGTGTGTGTTGGGGGGACGCTACTTCGTGCTACCTGCAACCTCCGTGGGGTCGGGGAAGTTCGGTTAATTTGCGAGACACACGTGCCACATCAAAAGTTATGAATGGTAGTTAAATATCACACACCACACCATTTTCATACATATAGTAGGGCCAACCGCATGTGGTTCGTATGTGGTCTGACCCTTCTCGCGCCACAAGCACACATTTGTGGGTCGGCACACAGTCCACCTTTGTCGGGAAGCGAAAGGGGAAGTTTGACCATATATATATATATATATATATATATATATATATATATATATATATATATATATATATATATATATATATATATATATATATATATATATATGATGGAGTCCTATAGGTTTTGTGTTACGGTAGGGTGAGATTTCAGACCTAGCTATTTGTGGGCATGCATTCATAGGTAGGATTCTGAGGGAGTCCTGGATTAGGGGGTCCTCGGACAGCCGGACTATATCCTTTGGCCGGACTGTTGGACTATGAAGATACAAGATTGAAGACTTCATCCCATGTCCGGATGGGACTCTCCTTGGCGTGGAAGGCAATCTTGGCAATTCGGATATGATCTCCTCCCTTGTAACTGACTCTATGTAACCCTAGCCCCCTCTGGTGTCTATATAAACCGGAGGGTTTAGTCCGTAGGACAACAACAATCAGAATCATAGGCTAGCTTCTAGGGTTTAGCCTCTACGATTTCGTGGTAGATTAACTCTTGTAATACTCATATCATCAAGATCAATCAAGCAGGAAGTAGGGTATTACCTCCATCGAGAGGTCCTGAACCTGGGTAAACATTGTGTCCCCCGCCTCCTGTTACCGTCCGCCTTAGACGCACAGTTTGGGACCCCCTACCCGAGATCCGCCGGTTTTGACACCGACATTGGTGCTTTCATTGAGAGTTACACTGTGCCGTCACCATAAGGCTTGATGGCTCCTTCGATCATCGATAGCAATGCGATCCAGGGTGAGGTTTTTCTCCCCGGGCAGATCTTCATATTCGGCGGCTTTGTACTGCAGGCCAACTCGCTTGGCCATCTAGAGCAGATCGAAAGCTACGCCCCTGGCCGTCAGGTCAGGTTTGGAAGCTTAAACTATACTACCGACATCCGTGGAGACTTGATCTTTGACGAATTTGAGCCCATGTCAAGTGCGCCGCACAGTCACGACGAGCATGACTTAGCCCTGCCGCCGGACGGTGTTCAGGAGATCACACCTGTGGATACTCCGGCCCTCGATCCGGAGCCGATTGCGCCGTCCGAGGACGGGTAGATGGACCTCGCCTTGGAGGCCGCACACTCAGTGGCGATAGAGTCGAATACTGACTTCACCTCCTTTGAGACCTGGGTCGCCGGATCCTTGGATTCGTCCCCGGCCACAGGCTCCGAACCGCCTGCGTCCACGCCTATCGAATCTGATTGGGCGCCGATCATGGAGTTTACCTCTGCGGATATCTTTCAGCACTCGCCCTTGGGCGACGTGCTAAATTCATTAAGGTATCTCTCCTTGTCAGGAGGCCCTTGGCCGAACTATGACCGGCTCGAGCGGGAAGCGGACGACGACGAAATTCGTTCCCCACCCACTTAATAGTCACTGTCGACGACTTAACCGACATGCTCGATTTCGACTCCGAAGACATCGACGGTATGGACGACGATGCAAGAGAGGAATAGAAACCACATACCAGAGTACTGGACAACCACTTCATCACACGATATATATATATATATATATATATATATATATATATATATATATATATATATATATATATATATATATATATATATATATATATATATATATATATATATATATATATATATATATATATATATATATGGATACACCCAAAGAAAACAATGACGAGGAACGAAAGGATGCAACAAAGGATAGTTCCCTCGAGAAGCAACCAAAGCGACGGCGTAGGCGCCGCTCGAAACCCCGCCTTGGCAAAAACAGCGATAACAGCGCAAGAAAAAATAATACCCCGGTCGACTCCAGAGGAAACAATGACCACATGGACCCATCAACATAGCAGGACGAGCCAGCGGACGGCGAACATAGTACGGAGCCGCTGTCCGATCACGGCGGCGCCGAGGATAAAGCTAATCAACCTGTCTCTGGAGAGGAGAACAGTCCGGATGATGATGCACACATCATCCTGGAAAGGCACTTGGAGCAAGAGAACCTCCATAGAAGGCTTCTTGCCACTGCGAGAAGTCTAAAGAAGCATAAGCAAAGGCTCAAGGCCGCGCAAAATACACTCAACAGTAGATGGAACAAAGTGCTCGACACTGCAGAAGAGTACGGTGGCAGTCGCCACACAAAGAGCTATCCAAAGCGCAAGCT
This sequence comes from Aegilops longissima, assembly GCA_021605205.1. Classification (NCBI taxonomy): domain Eukaryota; kingdom Viridiplantae; phylum Streptophyta; class Magnoliopsida; order Poales; family Poaceae; genus Aegilops; species Aegilops longissima. The sequence continues at coordinate 158,211,931 of CM038676.1, forward strand.
GCTGCCTGAATTCGACGACGAGGCTTTAGAGCCTATACAGCCGAAAAATAAAACGGTCGATCAGCCGGATCGACCACCCCATGGCCGCGATAGGGCGGCTAACGATGTCGGTATGACCAAGTCCATCTATGGATCTAGGAAGCGCGCTCCGGCACAAAATCAAAACCGAACACCACCACCGTCAGAACGTCATTACACATCCAAGTATAGGGGTGCTCCGCACCCCCTATGCTTCACGATGAGGTGCTGGATCACGAATTTCGAGAGGGATTCAAACCCGTGAACATAGAGGTGTACGACCGAACGACAGACCCTGGGGTTTGGATTGAGGACTTTATCCTTCATATCCATATGGCTTGTGGAGATGATCTCCGCTCCATCAAATACTTTCCCCTCAAGTTGAAAGGACCAGCCAGGCACTGGCTGAAGAGCCTCCCCGAAATCTCAATCAAAAGATGGGAAGAGCTTGGGGATGCTTTTAGGGCTAATTTTCCCAACTTTCCGACCTCCGGATGTCCGACCTCCGGATGCAAATGATTTAAGTCATATAATTAAACAGCCCGGAGAGTCAGCCCGAAAGCTTTGGAACAGATTCCTCACTAAGAAGAATCAGATCGTCGACTGCCCGGACGCCGAAGCCTTAGCGGCTTTCAAACACAGTGTCCGGGACGAATGGCTCGCCAGACACCTCGGCCAGGAAAAACCGAGGACAATGGCAGCCCTATCAAGCTTTATGACCCGCTTTTGCGCGGGCGAAGATAGTTGGCTAGCCCGTAGCGGCACCAGCGACCCAGTCACATCTGAAGTCAGGGATGGTAATGCAAAACCATGATGCAATAAAAGTAAGCGTCGAAACAATGAAGACAGCCTAGACAACATGGCAGTGAACACCGTATTCAGGGGCTCACGATCCGGTCAACGGAAAAAGCCATTTAAAGGTAGCAGAGATGGACTGTCCAGCCTAAACAAGATTCTTGACAGATTATGTCAGATTCATGGCACCTCCGACAAACCTGCGAATCACACCAACAAAGAATGCTAGGTTTTCAAGCAGGCCAATAAGCTAAATGTTGAACACAAGGGGAGGGAGACACCAAGTGAAGACGAGGATGAGCCTCGCCAGCAAAACACTGGGGGACAGAAAAAATTCCCACCAGAGGTCAAAACAGTGAACTTGAATCACGTGATGAAGAGGAGGAGCAAACACGCACTCCGAGACGTATGCACCGTAGAGCCCGTCCCCCCAAGTTCAACCCTTGGTCGGCCTGCTCGATCACTTTTGATCACAGGGATAACCCGACCAGTGTCCGGCACGGAGGATCGGCTGCCTTGGTGCTAGACCCAATAATCAACGGATACCATCTCACCCGAGTCCTTATGGACGGCGGCAGTAGTCTTAATCTGATATATCAGGACACATTCCGCAAAATGGGGATAGACCCAACGAGAATTAGCCAAAGCAATACTACCTTTAAAGGAGTAATTCCAGGCCCAGAGGCCCGCTGCACGGGCTCTCTCGTACTAGAGGTTGTATTCGGTTCTCCCGACAACTTCCGAAGTGAAAAGTTAACCTTCGACATCACTCCATTCCGAAGCGGCTATCAAGCACTAATCGGAAGAATGGCCTTCACTCATTTTAATGCAGTACCGCATTACGCTTATCTTAAGCTTAAGATGCCCGGTCCATGTGGCATCATCATAGTTAGCGGAAACATTGAGCGTTCCTTACGCGCGGAAGAATGTGCGACGGCTTTAGCAGCCGAACACTAAACGGCCTCTCCAACTAGCATAAACGATCGGTCGTCAAGACCGCAGACACGGCTAGACGAGTCCGGCGCACCACTAGCTGTAACAGCTTAGATAAACCTGAGATTGGGTTGATGAATATACCCCCATAGATTGTGCTAGGGGCTTCCCGCACATAAAAAAGGCTACAGTTCGGCTCGACCTTATTTATATTTAATTTTAATGGTTTATTAAGAATAACCAATTTTTCGCATGACAACTTTCACCAAAATTCTTCTCTTTTACAGATGATAATCGTGCTACACCCTTCCAGGATACGGCTGCTTGGAGACACGGTAGGAGCGTGCAGCAGGGCCCGCTCAAAGGTTTCTCTTTAGATTAAGACCCTGTGTAAACCTTTCTTACTGTCTCTTGTTGCTTCACACCCTCCGGATACTCAACACAACAGAGAGGGATGCTGGCGTTATTGGCATTTCGCCACATCATACTAATGCACGTACCTGGAAATTCATGGTTCATTATCAAGGGCGTTACTCAACCCGGTATATGTTGTAAAGACCGAATACCTTAGGGAGTGTTCGGCATCGCGAGTTTGGCCTTATATGCATCAGCTCCGAATCATGTCTTCGGTCAACAGTTGGGTTTGCCTGGCTCCCGTGTTTTGCTACCTTACGTTTCGCTCTATCGGCTAAGGTGGCACCGGGAGAACTACTACAATTGTGCCTGGTTCATCGGATGAGCACCTCGATGAAAGCGGCCGATTTATCATGATAAAGCGAGACTGGTCAACCACTCGATGACTCGCCGGAATCTTCGCGATTTCTCGCATTATGAAGAGCGGTTTCCGGTCATGTATGTCGCGCACCATATTCGGATAGGCAGCGAAGTACCGGGGCTATATAGTAGCCCCGTCAAAATCCTATGGCTAAGTGAAAGTGTTAAAGCAATATAGTCTGATTGCCTTGTTCGCCGTGCTATCACCTCCTTAATGGACCAAGACGTTGGATCAAGTGTGAACACACGCTTTTTCGAACACCCCCGCATTATATGCGAGAAGGCTGAAACCGGCATTGCATACTTTCAGGTAATATACATACATAAACGGCCGCACAGGAGGTATCATAATACTTTCAGGAAAAAGTATAAACATAGCCTTTATAATCCAAATAACATTGTTTTTACAATCGGGATACATGTCACACGAACATGATACTCTTCGAGCACTGAGCCTCTATTAAACGAGCACCTTCTAGGACTTCTTCAAAATAGTGCTCGGCCGAAACCTGGCCTACGGCCGGATTCTGGGTTGCAATAGCGGTGGCCTTCATCTCTGCCTAGTATGTCTTTACACGGGCAAGAGCCATCCGCGCACCCTCTATGCACGCCGACCTCTTTACAGCGTCGATATGCGGCATAACACCAAGAAATCGTTGCACTAAACCAAAATAACTATTCGGCCTTGGTCCTTCTGGCCAAAGATGATCCACAACAGACCTCATGGCAAGCCCGGACAACCTATAAAGCTCAGCCCACTCGGCCATTTGCTCATTTAACAGCAGCGGACGCATTGGAGCACTGAACTGCGACCAGAACAAATTTTCCACTTCATGATCTTTTTGATCTTTGAAAAACTCGGTCGCATCAGCAGCACTCGCTGCCAAATCCAACTACGCGTCTACGGAACTCCATAATTGATCCAGAAGGGCATACTTAGGATCTCCGTACTTCGTCCACAACAAAAAGGGCTTCCCAGCCGTGATATCTCTAGCTTGACATAGCTCCTCCTTCGCCGCTCTTATTTTAGAGCGGGTTTCCTTGGCTGCTTCCATGGCTTTCCCTAGGTCCGCCGTCTCCGTTTGGCTTTCCCTTTCAAGAAGCTCATAATGGTCGGCGGCATCTTTCAACTCAACAGCCATCTTGGCTATTTTATCTTTGCTCTGGCGATGCGCAGCCTGTTCAGCTCTTAACTCTTCGACCGCCTTTAGGGCGGCCGCATCACTCCTCCTGGCTTGTTCCTTCGCTCGGGCAAGTTCCGCCCGAAGGGTCTCCACGGCGGTAGCTCCATCTGCAGTCACAACATATTATAGATACTAGCATCATCCTCCTCTTAATATATGTTGACCACCGGAGAATACATACCATGTGCCTCGTCAAGCCACTTGTTTACAAGCATGATGTCGGCATCTGCCGCATCAAGTTGCCGCTTCAGTTCGCAAACTCACCAATCCGGCTAGCCATCGGACCCTCAGCCGCATGCATATGAAAGCGGAATGATCATTACCTGGGACTATGATCCTCTGTTTGCCGCCTTTTCAACGGCAACCAGAGTCTCAGGGGCTACTATCTGCATAGGGCACACCTAGCGTGTGCGGTACCGTCAAATATATATATATATATATATATATATATATATATATATATATATATATATATATATATATATATATATATATATATATACTGAGCTCATAAAAGCTTCATGCAACTCATTTTGTGAGATGAAATCCTCTCAACCACCGTACCCATTAAAGTACAATGCGCCTCTGAGATAGCCGCTTGCTCCAGAAGACCCATCAGTGTGTCCGGTCGTGCATCGGACAGTCCCGGACTCTTTCTGTTGTTCTCCTTAGGAGCCGAATACTCGGACTTGGTGGCGAAGGTTACCTTACAGCCTTGGTGGATCGGGAGAAATCCTCCGTGAAGACACCTCAGGGTCATCCGCCTCATGAGGCGGGGGGGGCACGGGAGGCGTTTCACTCTCCATCATCTCGAGAAGAAGATCCCCTGAAGACGAACTCTGTTGAGAAGGGCTATGGTCTGAACTGCAAGACATACGTCTCGGTTATTTTCCTCAGAGATGAAGCAGGATATATTTACTATAAAGTACTTTTGTTTACTTACAGCTCGGTGGAGGGCTGAGCCCCTTGCGGGCACTATGCGGTAAGGATGCCCTCCAGGGCAGGGTCCCCTGGCGAAGGTTTCTTCCCTCGTTTGGAAACCATTGTTTCCAAGTTTTCAGAGGCGGTCCTCTTCCTTCCTTGGGGAGAGGGAATTTTAGATTCTTCTCCCCGGTCATACTCCTTAGTGGAGGCACTAATTCCCCCGGTTTAGATGAATAATGAGTGAGGCCCGCTTTCGGCTTCTTTATTCCTCCCTTTATCTTCCCCTGATGGCGCTTCATAAGGCGCAAGTGAGGGAGTCCTAGATTAGGGGGTATCCGGACAGCCAGACTGTGTACAACGTCCGGACTATTGAAGCGTGAAGATACAAGACTCAAGACTTCGGCCCGTGTCCGGATGGGACTTTCCTTGGCATGGACGGCAAGCTTGGTGATCCGGATATTATATTTCCTTCCTTATAACCGACTCCATGTAAACCCTAGCCCTCTCCGGTGTCTATATAAACCGGAGAGGTTGGTCCTTAGTAGGCCGATCACAATTACAATCATACCATCATAGGCTAGCTCTTAGGGTTTAGCCTCTCGATCTCATGGTAGATCTACTCTTGTACTACCCATATCATCAATATTAATCAAGCGAAGTAGGGTTTTACCTCCATCGAGAGGGCCTAACACAGGTAAACATCTGTGTCCCTTGCTTCATGTTACCATCAGCCTTGGCCTTGGTCGGGACCCCCTACCGAGATCCGCGGTTTGACACCGACATTGGTGCTTTCATTGAGAGTTCCTCGTATGCGTCATTTGTCGGGCTCGATGGCTCGTCTTATCGTCAAAGACAACATTACTTCAGAGGGGGCTCTGGCTGTAGGCCAGACGCTCCGGCTTGGCGGCTTTATCATGGCCTCCACATCGGCGGTGGCGCCGACGATGACTTCTCGGGTCATCAATCATAACCTTCGCGTCAGTTTGGAACTTGCCGAACAGATGGATCCAATGGAGCTCTCCTCCCTTAACGAACTCTTGGACCGCATCGCCGCTCTGGGAGTCGCTACAGACTATGACCGGATTGGGCTTAAACCCGACCATAGGGACATCAGGTCCCTGCCGGCCACCCACGAGATAGCGATAGTGGTGGAACCACACACAGATTTCCCCTCAACTTTGAGGACAAGTTGTGTTCAGATCACTGAACTCCTTGAGCCAAAGACCTGCTCAGAAGAAAAACCTGACCCAGGTCCCGGACTTAGAATCAGGCATCGGGCCGAAGAAATTGGGCACCCCGGATACTGAGCTGTTTAGCTCGGGGCCGCCCGCGCCCTTGGGCGTCAGACCGGATCAAAATCCGGACTCTAAACCGGACCTAAACTGTCTCTCTCGCATTAGGCAAGAGCCCTAGGAAACCGTACATCGCTGCTGGGCCAGATTCCTCCTTGCGCTTAACAAGGTCAGGGACTGCCGCGAAGAGGACGTGGTCTCACTTTTCTGCAAAAACTGCACTGAGGAAGGACTCCTCAATGCTATAAGCCGCCGTGGCATAATGCAACCAGCGGACTTGGCAACCATAATGCGGAAATCTTGTGCGATGGAGAGCGCTTGGAAGATCCGAACAGAATATTGGGATAGTACTGCTCTCGCCAAAACCTTTGTCCGAACTAAACGGACGAACTCTCGTAAGTCGTTCGACCCAACCCCCAAGAAACCAAAGCCCACTCCAGGGCGGAGATCCGTATTGGAAGGATGGCTCGACGGGCCATGTAAGCTCCATAGTACTCCGGATACAACACCTACTCATAGCCTTAAGGCATGTTGGATACTCCGGCAGGTGGCAAAAAGTGGCGAGGATCTTCTTGTGGGTCATAAAGCGGAACAACATCCCTTGATGAACTGTCACGGTACTAACAGTCTTGAGACTTTAGCCTCCAACAATAAGCGCAAGCGAAGCTTCATGAAGCTCCGCTGAGATTTACCGTGTGGCAAAAATAAACCCTTGGGCGACAACTGCTATAAATTTTAATGCCGGTGGCGAACCCCTATTCGGGCTGTCGGGCACCCGGCCGCTCGGTCCTTAGTCCAATCGTAGATGGCTTTCGGCTCACTAAAGTACTCATGAATGCGGAAGAGGATTAAATCTGATTTATGAAGAAACACTCAGCAAGATGGAGATTGATAAAAGCCGCATTGAGCAAGCGGCACGACCTTGAGAATTATCCCTACTCGGGACGGCGGTGTCTTGGGAAAAATCCGATCAATGTGGTATTGGCACCCGGATAATTGTAGGTCGAAGAAATCACATTCAAGTGGCCCCTTTCAGCAGCGGATACCATGCCCTTCTAGGGCGGGACGCGTTTGCAAGCTTTCAAGCTATACCCCATTACGGGTACATGAAGCTTAAAATGCCCGGGCCCAATGGAATCATCACCCTAGCGAGTGATCCGGATGTCGCGCTTCGCGCCGAAAACAAAACCGCATCACTAGCCCTGGAGGCATTATCCGAGGCCCAAGCAGCCGAAGAATTAACAGCACTACGGGCCGCCGTGGACAGGGACGACGTAATACTCGACAAACGACCCAAGTCCACCTCATTCAAACCTGCCGATGAGATAGTCAAATTCAGGTCCACCAGCGGACCCCACGAAGACAGCTTCCATCGGGACACGGCTGAGCCCGCGATCGGCGCGCGCCTCTGAGATTTCTTCTGCGAGAATTGGGACATTTTGCACGGCACCCATCGGACATGCTAGGCATCCCACCAGATTGGCCAAACACAGCCTCAATATACTAAAGGATACAAACGGTCAATCAAACTCTAAGGCGGTTTTGAGCCCAAATGGCAGGCCATGGGGAAGAACTAGCCAAACTACTCGAGGCGGATTCATCGGAGATATCAAGCATCCGGATTGGATGGCAAACCTGGTAATGGTACCAAGAAGGACAAATCCTGGCGCCTATGTGTTGACTTTAAAGACCTCAACAAGGCTTGCCCCAAGGATCCCTTTCCCTCCCTACGCATCGATCAAATCATTGATGCCACAGCAGAGACATGACTCATTGTGTTTCCTCGACATATACTCTAGGTACCATCAAATAAAGATGGCGAGTCGACCAAGCTGCTACAGCTTTCATAGCATAATATGGCCCTTTATGCTTCAACACTATGCCCTTCGGGCTCAAGAACGCCGGTGCAACCTACCAACGCATGATTCAAACATGCCTGGAAAATCAAATCGGAAAAACAGTGGAGGCATACATGGACGACATGGTCATAAAAACAAGACACGTCGAAACCCTAATAGATGACTTGAGGCTTACATTCGACAATCTCCGGACATACGGCATCAAGTTGAATCCGGAAAAATGTGTTTTTGGCATCCCCTCGGGGAAGCTACTCGGCTTCATCGTTTCCAACAGAGGGATTGAAGCGAATCCGGCAAAGATCCGATCTCTATCGCAGTTGGCTATACCAACATACCTCAAGCACATCCAAAAACTAGCCGGATGCATGGCTGCTCTCAGCCGCTTTATCTCCAGGTTAGGAGAAAAGGCACTACCGCTTTATCGCCTTCTTCGGCACACCAAACACTTTGTATGGACGGATGCAGCCGTGGCGGACTGGATGAAATAAAGACCTTATTGGCGGTAATCCGGTATGCGGCGCCAAATATCGGCGAACCTATCTGTTGTACATAGCTGCAACACATCAAGTAAATAGCGCGGTGCTTTCGTCGTTGAGCGAGAGGTCGGCGGATACAAATACCGCTCGAAGCGGTCTACTCGTGTCCACGGTCCTAACCCCATGCAAATCCCGATACCCACATTATCAAAAAATAGCATACGCCGTGTTCATGGCATCCCGGAAGCTACGACACTACTTTCAAGAGTGTTCGATTACGGTGACCTCCGAAGTACCACTGAATGACATAATAAATAACCGCGATGCTACGGGCCGGATTGCCAAGTGGGCTATGGAGCTCCTTCCGTTCGACATAACGTACAAACCACGGTGGGCCATCAAGTCGCAAGTGTTGGCTGACTTCGTGGCGAATGGATGAAGCGAAATCCCTAAAAATGCAGCGCATACTCAAGCTGGATCATGCACTTAGAGCGGCTCTAAAATGCTGGCGGATTGGGAGCAGGTGTAGTCTGGCATCTCCACGGCGGCGAGGTCAATCGTCCTCCAAATATTATACGGACTCCAACAATGCAGCGAATATGAGGCTCATTTCACGGTCTTGAGATGGCGGTCTCTATGGGTATTCAAGCGCCTAGAAGCGCGGGGACTCAAACCTCGCAATATCACAGATAAACGGAGATTTTGATGCCAAGGACCCTAAAATGGCGACCTACCGTAATGCCGTCCTCAAAATGTCAGCTCGGTTCGAGGGGCTCGAATTCCACCATATGGCTCGAGAAAACAATCAAGCGGCGAATGTCCTTGCTCGCATCGGCGCTAAACGCGACCCTGTCCCACCTAACATATTCTTGGAACGGCTGTTCAAGTCATCTGTAGTATGGGAAGGGAGTCCGCAACTCTGTACGGATCGAATACATCCCAGATTCGAACCATCGGACATAGTCGGAGGTTCTACCCCGAAATAACGTCCTCGTACGAAATCATGGCTGTAATCGCCTCGTGGACGAGCCCTTCTTAACCTACCTAAATGGCAGGAGCTCCCGAAGACCAAAATGAAGCCGCTGCATTGTTGGCGTTCTAAAGCTTACAAAGTCTCTGAAGGGAACTCTACAAGAAAAGCGCTAGGAGTACTACAAAGATGCATCTTGAAGAGGAAGGCGGCAACTCTTGGCTGAAATCCATGCCGGCCAGGTGGGCACTGCCTTGTGGCCGGGCATTAGTCAGCAAGGCCTTCCGTACAGGCTTCTATTGGCCGGCGGCCCGGCAGACCTTACAAGACCTTGTCCAGCAGTCGTCGGTTGCCGACTCTTTGCCAATCAGTCACATGCCCCTACCGCTCTCCAAACAATCCCCATAACTTGGCCTTTGTGGTGCAGGGGCTGGATATGGTCGGACCTCTTAAAGGGAAGCCATAAGAAGAAATACTTATTGGTCATGGTGGACAAATTCACCAAATGGATAGAAGCTAAACCAGTCAAAGCGGCTGAATCCGGACCAGTAATAGACTTCATATCGAGGTACGTACACCCGTCGGTGTCTCCACAGCATCATCACGATAATGGCTCAAATTTCACTGGCCGACAAAGTGAAAAATTGGTGCGCAAAAATGGGAATCAAGCTCGATTACGCTTCCGTCTACCATCCACAAACTAACGGCCGGTAGAAGCGGGCAAATGGTCTCATTATGGCGGCATCAAACCCGAGGCTAGTGCGATCCTTGATAAGTCGGATCGCCTTTGGGTGGAGAGCTTCGACTTCGTACTACGGGAGCTATGGACCACGCCAAATCGCACCACGGATACACACCATTTTTATGGTGTATGGCGTGAAGCGTATTACCTTGCGACATAATACATGATTCGCCGCAGCGTATGCATGTCGAAGAGAAGGAAGCGAGTTAGATCGGCGGGATAATTTGGATGCCACGGAGGAGGAGCGCGATGTCGCAAAAGCCCATTCCGCATTCTATCGGCAGCGGGCTCGGCGATACCAAAGCAGAGAAGTGCGGGCCAAAACTTACAATATTGGCGAGCTCATTCTCGACTACGGAGAAGAAGAAGGACAAACTCAAACCCAAGTGGGAGGGTCGCCGTCATTGACAAAGTTCTCACGGAGGGCGTGCCGCTTACGTAATGCATCGGATAACAGACTCGAGCCAAACCCATGGAACGCGGCAAGACTACGGAGATTCTACGCCTAGCGCCGAACACAGTGTTCGTCTCCTAACCCCCTCCCTTTTAATTATGCCCCATCCCATTTTCCTTTCTCGACCTTTTTCTCTCTTCACACAAAGTATTCAATACAGTGCGGATTTCCGGATCACTCCGGCCGCACTAAGTGTGTGAGCAATACCTGGGGGCTTCCTATACGGAAGCTAAAAATGATTACTCACATGGCTTTCTGCCCGTCGCATATGCATTCTTTCTCCATATGTGCCTTTTCTTCACCATTATATGCATCGATATGACTTGATGTTGCCAAGCTGGGTTGCCTGGCTCTTGTGTTTATGCCCTACGTTCCCGTTAATTCGGCTAGGGCATAAGGGGCACCTCTGCGATTATTCTTGCCGGTTCAGCGGATGTGTACCTCGGTAGGTGAAACCAAAGCTAGCTTCCTTAAGAGAATATTCGGTCGGTGAACAAAAGATGTATTCGTTTATCATAACATAAATACCTAGAAGTCTTGTATCCTGCGTCATCGTTCGCAGTCTGGACATGTGCATCGTCGCATGCGTACCCAGGGAAAGGAACCCCAAACGGAACTATTCTCTCTAGAAGATGTTTCTTACTATCCATGTAATATAACATAACTAGTTGGGTACTTGTCTATTCAAGCACTTATGACCCCTACGCCTTGTTTCCACGCATACCCCGGTTTTGTATAGCTGAGCGGGTATTCGGACACACCCCGGACTATAGGATCCGGGGGCTGAAGCGAAAAGGTCCGCCATGACTAATGATTTTAATCCGGCTAGGGGCTAATCATGCCCATTAAATCACATAGTCATTTGGACTGATTACATTCCTCTTCTATACCGTCCAACAGGCTATCTAGTTTACAATCCTGTTGAGAATACTTAGCGGCTAACGCTACTGGTCATACACCGGACTAACGGGAATTTCTTGCCCGCCGGGCCCCCTTGATCCCCCGGCCATATGGTTGGGTCCAGCTTGGTGTAGCGTCTTCACCATTGCCCGAGCTTCTCTTGCTCCTTGCGGCATGCTGATATCTTTCATAGGCGGAAGCACCGCCGGACTCCTTGAAACAGGTCCATAAGTTCCCCCATGCCATTGGCGATGAAGCGATAGCCACAAAGCTGAGCAACACCTGCATCACTTGCCGAGCTCGCTCGTGCGATTCTGAAAAGTCTTGCGATAAATCATTTGCAGATGAGGGCATCTCCTCTTGAGGCGACCCGTTAACATACCTGCAAGCAAAATTCTTTCAATATACTTCGCGCGAAGCTGTACAATAGTTCGTCTAGACACTCTTTGTAAATGCGGCGTCGAAGCCTCTTGTTCTCCTTCATGCGATCCGCTAGCTGAGTGCGGAGATCTTTTAACTCCGTCCAGCTGGACTTTGGCGTCTTGAAGATCGTTCTTCTCCCTTCTAACTTCGGCGTAAGAATGCACTTTCGCCAGCCTCTAGCTGCTTTTGAGATCGATGCATCCTCTCCTATGCCATCGGACTCACCACAGGATTATCGCAGAATTTTACATTAGACTTGTCACATCAGCCATATACTAAGCTGGTGCATCTTAAATTGCAATTGTGACAATTGTTACCAGATGAGGGCTTTTGGGGCTCCTCTAATTTTAGCTATGACCCTCGGCTCGACCTTGCATCCTCCGGCTCCGAAACAATTGCTCGTTCTTCTCTACAAGGACACTGTACATAAATTGATCCTTAAAACTGTTGTTTCAACCGTTTCAAGTCTCAGGGGCTACTACTATACATACTTATCAAAATTTCTCACCCATATGTCTTCGGTATACTGGTTTGTCGCTTGGGCAAGCCCGCCTCGAGCAGCTTGGACATACGCGTCCGCCGAGTTGAAGGCATTAAACGCCTCTTTGGAAAAGATGTTGTTCCGAAGTACGGCCCGTCGGCGCCTGTGATTCATGGCGCTCTCTACTTCGGAATTCGTGGCTGAGAGCATGTCTGCACTCTATGATGGAGAACTATGTGGTGCTGGCCCCGTGTCCGCCTCCGCTCCTGAAGCCTGTTCCGCAACCCGGCTGGTGGAGGCATGATCGGTAGGCTTTCCAGATATAGTCCGGTTATTCCTCTTCCTGCCAGACACAAAGGGCGATGTCATATTTTAAATTCTATAATTACAGGACATGTTATTGTTTTACCTCTCTAGCGGTGTGTCAACCCTCACCGCTTTCCTCTTAAGCCTGCCCGGTCTGGACACCCGTGGTTGATGAGTCCCTAGGGGCTCGGCCCCTCGCTCCGGCCGTCGTTTCTGCAAATAGAACAACGCCTCAAAGGTAAATTATAACACCTGGGGGGAGTCCTCTTTGAAGGATATGGCTTTCTAGTTAAACTTACACGAAGCGGGAGCGATCGAGGTAGTCGGGCCTAATGGCCACTAGGGCACCATCGGCTACTTTGATAAAATACCCGTTGACAAGCTCCACGGTGATATCCGGATCCACTTTAAGTCCGGATCTAGGGCCCTTCGAGGTCCTACGGTTGCGAGGAGGGCTGAAGATTCCTTCTACGACCCTCCTTAATTCCTGCCCAGAAGCATTGATGCAAGTAATCTTGGCAGAAGAATGCTAGAGCAAAGTAGGGAAAAAGAATGGCAACTTACCCACGCTGGGGGGTTGTACATGGAGAATCCGTCCCGCGTTTTTATGCGAAGGAATTCCTCCTCTTCCCCTTTGTACAGATTGGGAAATATCCTTGCCAGAGCGGCAGCAGAGTCCGGACCTTTACGGCCGCAGTGGGTGGCGTCGTCTTCCCCATTGAAATTTCACATGGGCTTCCCCCGATATTGGAGCGGCTGCACTCCCCGGCTTATGCATATCGCCATAACCTCAACTATCGTCAGTCCGGATTTGGCCAGTAACTTTATCATGTCCATGAGGAGGAATATTTCCCTCGTGTTCTCTTCTTGAGGGCCCCGGGGGTGCCAGCTTAGGCGTGCCCTTGGCGGGGCGTTGCTGAACTTGCGGAGACCTGTCCGGACTGGGTCCGGAAGGGGGACGTCGTTTATATAGAACCACTCTGAAGGCAAGTTTTCTGGTGCCTTCTTAGGAGTGCCGGACAGGTATCCGATCTCGGCAATGCGCCATACTTCGGCCCTGCTGTCACATCCCTAGAATTGCTTGACATTAGTTGCATTAGGGCATTCATGTCATCATGTTAATTTCCATGAAAATTGAAATGGGGATTTGTGAAACCCTCAGAATCATTTTGGAAATGACCTAAATAAAAATCGCTCCAAAAAGGTCCAAGAAAATGCTCATGTGGCCCTCTGAAAATATTGGGCAGAGATGACAACCTAACCAATATTTTCAGGATCTCATAAAGTATTTATTTTGGGCATTTGGAATATCTGATAAATATTTGCTTTGGATATATATTATTATATACATAAAATGTTGTCCAAAAATTATGCCTTTCGTTGAGGAGCTACGGAATAATATAGCAAGCTCCTGCAAAAATTGGCATAATTAAATAAATTAGTTTGGTATTTTAAATAAATCAAACAAATGTCGAGAAAAATAGAAAAGCAGAAACTAAAATAAAAAAAAGGAGAGAGTGCTGCACCAGGCCTCACTGCGCAGCCCACCCACTGGCGCCCAACCGCCCACCTCTCTTCTCCCCCTATTTGGCCGGCCCGGTTGGCCCAGCCCACCAGCCCCCGCTCATCGTCTTCCTCTGCCCGGAAGGCGGGCGGCGCGTGGCGGATGGCGATCTGCCTGACCACCTCACCTTGCTGCTGGCGGCTACCCGACCTCCTCGCGACACTGGAACAGCCACGCGACCCCAGCCCTCTCACTCTCTCCCTCGAGCGCCTCCCTCTCCCTGTTCCCTCCCTCTACTTGGGACCGGCGGGCTCGTCGCCACCACGCCCGTAGCCACGGCCACCGGCCCTCCCTTGCCTCGCCCGGCGTGCCCAAGAGCTCCATGGCGCCGCTCTCGCCCTCCCGCCGACCCACTCAACCGGAGGGCCCAGGCGCCGCCCGCCGTTCTTTCCCTCTCGGACCGCCGATCGCCGCCGCCTCAATTCGGCGCGCCAGAACCTCCCGAGCTCACTGATTCCCTCTCCGACCCAGCGGTGAGCTCCTCTTCTTCTCCCTCATCCCCCTCGCCTCCACAGCCACAGTAGCCACCGCCCTTGGCACCCGGCCGCCGTCCGCCATGGCCGGTGAGCTCCGTGCCCCGGCGCCTCTGCCTCGCTGGCAGCTCCGGCGCGCTCCTCCCGCCTCTAGGTGCTGTCTAGCACCTCCGCTCCTCCCCTCGAACCACAACATCGCGGCCGCCTTGGCGAACTCCGGCGCCGCCCGGGCTCCACTCCGGCGAACACCGCCGCCCGACCCAGCTATCCCCACCAAGAACCCCAGGCGTCCCGGCTCTGAGGTCCCCTTCCGCCCCTTTTGGTGGCGGAATGGCCTATTGCACTTGCTCCGCCGCGTTCGGCGTCGCCGGCGTCAAGCCGCCGGTGGCGATGACCTTTTTGACCGGGTTTGACCACCCGTGTCAGCGACATGCGGGCCCGCCCGACTAACTACTCTAGTTAGGTTTTAAACTAACTTAACTAACCCGGTTAGTACTAGTTAACTAGGTTAGTTAGTTAGTCAGCGGCGTGTGGCCCCCACACGTCAGGTTTGACCTGGACCGCGCCGGTTGACCGCTGACGTCACTGCGGCGTCGGTGACATGATATATATTTTATAGATTTAATTTAATTCAGTAAATTTCAGAAAATGTCCTAAACTTCTAAAAATCATATAAATTCAACCGTAACTCGGATGGAAATAATTTATATATGAAAAATGATCAGAAAAATATGAAGAATCTGTTTATGCCATGATCATGCATGTTTGAACAAGTTAACATCACTGAATAGGAGGAATCATGATTAGGGCAACTTATGAACTAGCATTTTGAGTTGGAATTCAACCTTGTTTGAATCCCTCCAACTAACTTGGATTACTATTGCATTAGGTAAATTCAGTACCTTAACCTGATCATGCATCATATATGTGCATTGCATTGATTGTGCTCTCTCTTGTTTGCGGTAATCTTCCCTCCGGTGAGCGATGTACAAGCGATGATTGTTCGATGACACCGATGAAGAACTATACTATCTTGAAGTGCCGGGCAAGCAAAACCCCTTGTTCATTCGATATAATCCCACTCTCTCGCTCCTGCTCTATTTTATTGCATTAGGACAACAACGACTCATGTGTTACTTGCTGCGGTAGCTGAACCCCTTGATCCTTTGCATGACTGTCATTCCACAATAATTAGATGAAACCCACTAGCATGAGTAGGAGTTGTTTGAGCCCATGTTATGCCTACTCATTTATGCTTGCTTGTCATGCCTGCTCTTGCTTAGAGTTGAGTCGGGTCGATTCATCGGGAATGAATTGGAATTGTTATGAACATGTCCTATTGTGTGTGAGCTAAGTGTGTGAACACGATTTGGTAAAGGTAGCGGTGAGAGGCCATGTAGGAGTACATGGTGGGTTGTCTCATTGCAGCCGTCCTCGAGAACTGAGTTACGTGTTTGTGATCCATGAAACAGTTACTACCACGCATTGGGATCCTTAATTGACCCTCTCGGCTTCTTAACCACCCTTGTCCACGGTCAAGGGAGTTGCAAGTAGTTTCGGTGTTTGTAGCATCTTTGGGGGCGCATAGCGCTGACCTTAGGGGTGGGTTGTGTTGCGGTAGGCACCGTGGCCCTGTGTACCGAGTGCCCGTTTGGTATCTCGGGAACCCTGCACACATCGTTCGGGGCTGTATGGGAAACTTCGGCGGACTCCTGCGGATGGAACCGAATAGGCGATAAACTGGACTAGGGACTTGAGTGTTTAGGTAGGCCGTGGCCGACACCCACGTTGGGCTTCCGCTGAAGGTTGCGAGTACATGTCGGTATGCGGCGATAAGTGGTGAGCGTGTGTGAAGAAGTACACCCTGCGGGGTTTAATATGATCTATTGAATAGCCGTGTCCACGGAGAAGGACTTCTGGGTTGCCTATATCGGTTCATAGACAAGTGGAAGTGGATACCTAAAATCGCAAGATAAGCGTGAGTGCTATGGTTGGCGTTCTCGTAGGGAAACGGGAGCGGGTCCATAGTGGTGTATTGCCGTGGTGAATATGTGGACTCGTGTGCGCCACCTCAAAAGAGTTACTTGCAGTCGTAGTTCAGGATAGCCACCGAGTCAAAGCTGGCTTGCTGCAGTCAAACTCCACCACCCCTTTTGATAATGATGCATATGTAGTTAGTTACGATGTAAGTCTTGCTGAGTACAATTGTACTCACGTTTGCCTATTCTATGTTTTTGCGAGAGGCGTCGGTCTCGCTAGTAGTTCGCTTGGACTTGACGTTTAGCTTGTTACCTCAGCTACGATCTTGTGCCTCGGCGAGATTTGGTAGATAGTCGGGCTTCTCAGCCTTTTCCATTTATAGTTATGCGTACTCGGACATGTTTAGCTTCGCTTGTGCTTGACTTGTATGCTCACGAGTGTTGGGTCATGAGACCCTGTTTGTAATATCTCGCTCCTCGGGCCTAATGTATAATATCTGAGTCGTAGAGTTATGTTGTGATGCCACGTCGTATTTACACATATTGAGCATATTGTGTGTATGTTTGAAATGCTTGGTATGTGTGGGATCCGACAAACTAGTTGTTTATCCTTGGCAGCCTCTCATATGGGAAATGTAGTCTCGTGCCTCCGGCGATAGTAGTCCGCTTCTGCCGGTTCACGGAGTCCTGCTAGCCCACACTACTGCTTGGACACTTGACTGGCGGCATGTGTTTCACTTCGTTCCTATATCTGTCCCGGGAAATGTCACGCGGTGTTATTCGAGTCTGCCTAGCCTGCTACAGCCGGGATACCGGAGTCCTTAGCCAGTGCTACAGCCCGAATACATACGTTGATGACCGACATGCTCGATGTGATTCATGTATGCCTGTCCCCATAGGTTAACGCCGCTTTGGGTTCACGACTAGCCATGTCGGCCGGGTTCTTTGTCATATGGATGCTAGCGACACTATCATATCGTGAGCCAAAAGACGCAAAGCGGTCCCGGGCCATGGTAAGGCGACACCGTGGGAATACCGTGCGTGAGGCCGCAAAGTGATATGATGTGTTACCAGCTAGGTCGATGTGACTTAGGATCGGGGTCTGACAGCGTTGGTATCGAGCTTTGTTGCTGTAGGATTACCAAGCCAAACTGGTGAAGTTGTGTCTAGAAATGCTTTAGTTATGTAAGGAATTGATTGTGGAAGGAGCGTAAGGCTCTTTTTACTCCTTATACCTCATGGCCTTCGATCTGAGTCATCCTCTTCTCTTCTACGGGTTTAAGAACTAGGCTTCTCATCTATCTATTAGGATGACGTGTTACTAATCCATAGACTTTAAGATTGTTGGTTTTAATCCCCAGTTCAGTTCTTACTACTCCTGCATGATAACTGTTGATCCCAGAATCTTGTTATGATGCTGTTGAGTGGTTATGCCACCATTTTCTGCAGGATGTCTCAAATCATTTTGAGCATTTACAGCCGTTATCTTTGTCCGAGTCATCCTGTGTCTCTAAATAGTCGATGCATTTGCAAATCCTTTCTTTCTGCTCCCGATGTCCTCTTTGGTCGAGAATAAGCACACTAACCGGTGCGTTGGGGTAATTTATTGCCTTGACATATATGTTGGAACTACTATTATGACCCTAGGTGTTTGAAGTCACCTAGCAATCTAGTAATGCTTTTGCATCCCAAGTGTGATGATTCGGCCATCATTTTGAAAGCATCCCGTGATGCCATTTAGTAGTAGGTATTCTACTCTGGGTTGTTGAAACCGAGATTCATCCTACTTCATGTTGTTAGTATTTGCTAGTGCCGTTAGGATATTAGTAACCTTTGCGATAGACCTCAAGGTCCGTGGTATTTCCTTCTTCCAAATGCCATGAACTAATTATGGCGAAGTTCTTTTGAACCAAAAGATCACAATAAGAGTGCTCTTGAGGAGTTCTCCATTCATAATTGTGAATCTGCCAATTCTACCTTTACGCATGGGTTATCCGGAAGAAATGTTGAGCTTGCTCGACATACTAATCTGTGCATCCACAACTCAGAAAATTATATGTTCCTTTGAGTTGTTCTCTTAGATGCCTTCTGACCTTCATCTATCAATTGATAGCCAAGGGTATGTGTGCATTTGTGTTCATCGATGCATTTTATCCTTGTGGTCCGTCAAGCCATTCTATTCGGAATGACTAGGAGAAACAAACTCCAGTACCTCATCCATTTTTAGGATTGGGTCAAAGTAGTTGTATCCCGCAGATCAAAACGCCAATTCAGCTTTTGTTCTGTTCTACCCTGAAGTATTGCCATCTTATGTCAAGAGTGTCATGGGAATTGCACCACCTCCTAGGAATTCTTGACGCAGATGATACTCTCGCTATCATTATTCATTCCTCGGTTCCGTGTTGATGCAACGGAATGCCGACAAGTGAATGGTGATGTGTGAAATCAATACCCCGAGCAACTTGTTGCTTGGTAGTGAATGGACAATATTCTCATTCTTAGCGTGTTGGTTACTAAACCATCATCCTAAGATTGATCGTGCTACTTGGTCCTTATTTCTGGTGCACACTTCGATTGATGAGTTAGGATTGTGTCAAGTCCTCACTCATTTGATCATATCGTCTTGCCCTGAAAAGCAAGATTGTTCTCGAGCTTAGTAACATACCAGTGGTTCGTGACTTTCCAAATATCTTCTTGGAAGTGTTACCGGGTTGTTTTCCTGACTGTTATGTTGAGCTCGTGATCAAGTTGGTTTCTTGTGAACCACCCTTTCTCCAAGAATCTGTGTTGGATATTCCTGAGCTAGTTGGTTAAGCTAGACAATAACTTGGAGAATTGGAAGATAAAAGCTTGCCTAACTTGAGTTCGATCCAAGGGATACTCTTGTGTAGTGTGTGTTGAAGAAGGATGATATCTTCATCGATTGGTCCTTGTGATCGATTGTTGGACCTATTGTCCTACCAATTCCTTGACTTGAGTATGGGCCATTATCAAGTCAAATCAGAATAACGATATTCGTAATGTTGTCTTACTCGTGGTTGATCCTTGAGCATACACCATTACATCTTTTGGTCGACCAATACTATCACGTGTTCACATGATGGTGGAAGTCGGTGATATGGAAATTCCGATGAGTTCTTTGTTGAGCCCATCAGTAGCATTTTGTCTCCCCCCATGAGTCATGTTGAGCATCAACCTAGTATTGGAAACTTGTGTAAGCAATTCTTCGTGTTTCGCTCATGAAGCATATGTTTGGATGAAAGTAGTGACTCCCTCTAGTTCATGTGCATCGATGTAAGTTGCCACCATGAACTTGAGAAAGGTTTGTTTTGCCTCTGTGGAATCATCCCAAGTCCGTCATGCATGTGCGAAGTATTCTATGGTTTGATAGACTGATCATCTTCATTCCGTATGTATCCCTAGCACGCCAAGCCACCGATTTGATTTGTTCAAGGAAAAGGAGTTCTTCCATAAGAGCCAATCATGACTTATGTTAAGACTTCAATGTCCACGATGATGGTTCCCAACTTTGAGCTCGGTAGTGTTATATTATAAGACTACCATGTGGTCATGCTTGTCTAGGACAACGTGTTCACATGTTTGTAGCAAAACCAGCTCATGTTTTGGAGCTTACTATCGTAGTTCATATTCGAGAATCTCATAGCGCCATCTCGTCGAATTGTGTTGCAACCCTTCCTACCAGACATGATAAGTCTGAAATATCCTAACACCAACCAGATCTGAATCTCAGGCAGATATGATGGTTGAAACATTCCAATAGCTGCATTTCGTTCCCAGCTTGCACCGTCCTTGTGCTATCTCGCTATAGCGGGTCTTCTTAGCAATTCTTGTCCAGGTTTATCTTCAAAAGTGGACTTACCATGGGTCCCCCCCCCCTCGATGATAAGCAAATCATCCATTGCGTTGTCTTCAACAAGGTAGTCCACATCATCCATTCTAGTCCGGGTATACCATTCCTTTGCACTCCACCAAATGATCGCTTGTGATTGCCTTAGGCTGGTATAAAGAGTTCCAATGATCTATGGATCAAAAGTAATTCTTTTTGCCACTTAAGGAAATAGTTCCTTGCGTCACCTTTCTCGAGGTGCCCCGTTATTGAATCATGGTAAATGATCCTTCACCACTTGACACCATCCACCATCTTCCTAAAGCGTGGAATTGTTGCCACTAATCAAACTTCGATGTTGTTCTTCCATCCCCCTCGATGTATTTCGCGTCTCAACTCGAGATGTGTCACCATCTCAGTCCGTGAATCGATCATGTCTACTTGATCTTCATAAGGGTCGAATCATGTAGGGTTTTCCCCTTCTTTCTGTTGTCGAGTCGGGTGAAGATCTCGAAGACGTCAAGATCAAGAAGATGGAGTGAACCAACATCTTCGAGAAGGCAATTGGATCATGAAGGTTGTAATAGTTTGTGACCTCCCTTTTCCTCTTACCTCACGTCTTGAATCTCGGGGCGAGATTCTTGTTTAGTGGGGTGAGTTGTCACATCCTAGAATTGCTTGACATTAGTTGCATTAGGGCATTCATGTCATCATGTTAATTTCCATGAAAATTGAAATGGGGATTTGTGAAACCCTCGTAATCATTTTGGAAATGACCTAAATAAAATCGCTCCAAAAGGTCCAAGAAAATGCTCATGTGGCCCTCTGAAAATATTGGGCAGAGATGACAACCTAACCAATATTTTCAGGATCTCATAAGTATTTATTTTGGGCATTTGGAATATCTGATAAATATTTGCTTTGGATATATATTATTATATACATAAAATGTTGTCCAAAATTATGCCTTTCGTTGAGGAGCTCGGAATAATATAGCAAGCTCCTGCAAAATTGGCATAATTAAATAAATTAGTTTGGTATTTTAAATAAATCAAACAAATGTCAGAAAAATAGAAAACAGAAACTAAAAAAAAAAAGGAGAGAGAGTGCTGCACCAGGCCTCACCTGCGCAGCCCACCCACCTGGCGCCCAACCGGCCCAGCCTCTCTTCTCCCCCCCCCCTGCTGGCCGGCCCGGTTGGCCCAGCCCACCAGCGCCCCACCGCTCATCGTCTTCCTCTGCCCGGCAGAGGCGAGGCGGCGTGAAGGCCCAGCGATGCCATGACCACCTCACCGCTTGCTGGCGGCTACCCGACCTCCTCGCGACACTGGAACAGCCACGCGACCCCAGCCCTCTCACTCTCTCCCTCGAACGCCTCCCTCTCCCCTGTTCCTCCCTCTCGCTTGGGACCGAGGCGGGCTGCCGCCACCTCACGCCGTAGCCACGGCCACCGGCCCTCCCTTGCCTCGCCGGCGTGCCCAAGAGCTCCGCAGCGCCGCTCTCGCCCTCCCCGCCGACCCACTCAACCGGAGAGGCCCCGAGGCGCCGCCCCGCCGTTCTTTCCCCTCTCGGACCGCCGATCGCCGCCGCCTCAATTCGGCGCCGCCAGGACCTCCCCGAGCTCACTGATTCCCTCTCCGACCCCGCGGTGAGCTCCTCTTCTTCTCCCTCATCCCCTCTGCCTCACAGCCCAGAGCCACCGCCCTTGGGCACCAAGCCGCCGTCCGCCATGGCCGGGCGAGCCGTGCCCCGGCGCCTCTGCCGCGCTGGCAGCTCCAGCGCGCTCCTCCTGCCTCTAGGTGCTGCCTAGCACCTCCGCTCACTCCCCTACGAACCACAACACCGCGGCCGCCTTAGCCGAACTCCGGCGCCGCCCCGGGCTCCACTCCGGCGAACACCGGCCGCCCCGACCCCGGCTATCCCCACCAAGAACCCCAGCGCGTCCCCAGCTCCCTGTAGGTCCCCTTCCCGCCCCTTTTGGTGGCCGGAATGGCCTATTGCACTTGCTCCGCCGCGTTCGACGTCGCCGGCGTCAAGCCGCCGGTGGCGATGACCTTTTTGACCGGGGTTTGACCACCCCGTGTCACTGACATGCGGGCCCCGCCCGACTAACTACTCTAGTTAGGTTTAAACTAACTTAACTAACTTGGTTAGTACTAGTTAACTAGGTTAGTTAGTTAGTCACCGACGTGTGGCCCCACACGTCAGGTTTGACCTGGACCGCGCCGGTTGACCGCTGACGTCACTGCGACGTCGGTGACTGATATATATTTTATAGATTTAATTTAATTCAGTAAATTTGAAAATGTCCTAAACTTCTAAAAATCATATAAATTCAACCGTAACTTCGGATGGAAATAATTTATATATGAAAATGATCAGAAAAATATGAAGAATCTGTTTATGCCATGATCATGCATGTTTGAACAAGTTAACATCACTGAATAGGAGGAATCATGATTAGGGCAACTTATGAACTAGCATTTTGAGTTGGAATTCAACCTTGTTTGAATCCCACTCCAACTAACTTGGATTACTATTGCATTAGGTAAATTCAGTACCTTAACCTGATCATGCATCATATATGTGCATTGCATTGATTGTGCTCTCTCTTGTTTGCGGTAATCTTCCCCTCCGGTGAGCGATGTACCGAGCGATGATTGTTCGATGACACCGATGAAGAACTATACTATCTTCGAAGTGCCGTGCAAGCAAAACCCCTTGTTCATTCGATATAATCCCACTCTCTCGCTCCTGCTCTATTTTACTGCATTAGGACAACAACGACTCATGTGTTACTTGCTGCGGTAGCTGAACCCCTTGATCCTTTGCATGACTGTCATTCCACAATAATTAGATGAAACCCACTAGCATGAGTAGGAGTTGTTTGAGCCCATGTTATGCCTACTCATTTATGCTTGCTTGTCATGCCTCGCTTGCTTAGAGTTGAGTCGGGTCCGATTCATCGGGAATGAATTGGAATTGTTATGAACATGTCCTATTGTGTGTGAGCTAAGTGTGTGAACACGATTTGGTAAAGGTAGCGGTGAGAGGCCATGTAGGAGTACATGGTGGGTTGTCTCATTGCAGCCGTCCTCGAGAACTGAGTTACGTGTTTGTGATCCATGAAACAGTTACTACCACGCATTGGGATCCTTAATTGACCCTCTCGGCTTCTTAACCACCCTTGTCCACAGTCAAGGGAGTTGCAAGTAGTTTCGGTGTTTGTAGCATCTTTGGGGCGCACGCAACGCTGACCTTAGGGGTGGGTTGTGTTGCGGTAGGCACCGTGGCCGGTGTACCGAAAGTGCCCGTTTGGTATCTCGGGAACCCTGCACACATCGTTCGGGGCTGTATGGGAAACTTGGCGGACTCCTGCGGATGGAACCGAATAGGCGATAAACCTGGACTAGGGACTTGAGTGTTTAGGTAGGCGTGGCCGACACCCACGTTGGGCTTCCGCTGAAGGTTGCGAGTACATGTCGTAAACGACGATAAGTGGTGAGAGCGTGTGTGAAGAAGTACACCCTGCAGGGTTTAATATGATCTATTGAATAGCCGTGTCCACGGAGAAGGACTTCGGGTTGCCTATATCAGTTCATAGACAAGTGGAAGTGGATACCTAAAATGCGCAAGATAAGCGTGAGTGCTATGGTTGGCGTTCTCGTGAGGGAAGCGGAGCGGGTCCATAGTGGTGTATTGCCGTGGTGAATATGTGGACTCGTGCGCCACCTCAAAAGAGTTACTTGCGATGTAGTTCGGGATAGCCACCGAGTCAAAGCTGGCTTGCTGCGGTCAAACTCCACCACCCCTTTTGATAATGATGCATATGTAGTTAGTTCGATGTAAGTCTTGCTGAGTACAATTGTACTCACGTTTGCCTATTCTATGTTTTTGCAGAGAGACGTCAGTCTCGCTAGTAGTTCCGCTTGGACTTCGACGTTTAGCTTGTTACCTCAGCTACGATCTTGTGCCTCGGCAGGATTTGGTAGATAGTCGGGCTTCTCAGCCTTTTCCATTTATAGTTGTCTGTACTCAGACATGTTTAGCTTCCGCTTGTGCTTGACTTGTATGCTCGAGTGTTGGGTCATGAGACCCTGTTTGTAATATCTCGCTCCTCGGAGCCTAATGTATAATATCTGAGTCGAGAGTTATGTTGTGATGCCACGTCGTATTTACACATATTGAGCATATTGTGTGTATGTTTGAAATGCTTGGTATGTGGGATCCGACAAACTAGTTGTTTATCCTTGGCAGCCTCTCATATGGGGAAATGTAGTCTCGTGCCTCCGAGCGATAGTAGTCCGCTTCTGCCGGTTCACCGAGTCCTGCTAGCCCAGCACTACTGCTTGGACACTTGATCTGGCGGCATGTGTTTCACTTCGTTCCTATGTCTGTCCTTCGGGAAATGTCACGCGGTGTTATTCGAGTCCTGCCTAGCCTGCTACAGCCGGGATACGGAGTCTGTTAGCCAGTGCTACAGCCCGAATACATCGTTGATGACCGACATGCTCGATGTGATTCATGTATGCCTGTCCCCATAGGTTAACGCCGCTTTGGGTTCACGACTAGCCATGTCGGCCCGGGTTCTTTGTCATATGGATGCTAGCGACACTATCATATACGTGAGCCAAAAGACGCAAACGGTCCCGGGCCATGGTAAGGCGACACCCGTGGGAATACCGTGCGTGAGGCCGCAAAGTGATATGATGTGTTACCAGCTGGGTCGATGTGACTTAGGATCGGGGTCCTGACACCTGCCCACTTGACATAGGGACTCCCCCTGGGTGCGGGGGACGAGGCAGAACAGCTTCCGCCATAATCCGAAGTGTGGTTCGCAGCCTAAAAACAGCTCGCACAGGGCAACATACCCCGCTATGTGCAGAATAGAGGCAGGGGTAAAATCATGTAACTGGAGGCCGTAGAACTCCAGGAGCCCGCGAAGAAACGGGTGGATAGGGAACCCGACGCCCCTCAGCAGATGAGGGATCAGACATATGCACTCCTCCGGAGATGGGTTAGGAGATCCCTCAGCTTGGTATCCTCCGTCATAAGTGGCTATTCTAGCTCGGACGGAGACCATGAACGCCGGTGGGAGAAACCCTTGGGTTTGTAACTTTGTCAAACGGCTATGAGGAACTGAACACTCTCCCCAATCCCCCGACTTGGAACGAGAAGGGCAAGCAGAAGAGCTGCGACAACCGGTCATGTTGGAATGGCTTTTTGCGGAGCGCTCTATTGGATGCTGGCTCTGGGAGGGAGAGTGAGGTTTGGATCTGAGAATTCCCGTCCCTTCAAATAGACGGTTAGCCCTGAGGATCGAGGGTGGCAAATGCAAAAATGCCTTGACTCCTCGCATTCGCTCGACACGTGGAGATGGTCATTACTGAGGCCCCGAAGCCGAGGAGCACAACATTGATTGGAGGCAGGACACTATTCGCGTAACAGGCACTTTGGAGTATTCGGAGAAGGAACCCGCCTTGCAATGCCGAAGACAATACTACGCGCCGGACTCGTCGTCATTGAAGCCTGGTTCAGGGGCTACTGAGGGAGTCCTGCATTAGGGGGTATCCGGACAGCTGGACTGTGTACAACGTCCGGACTATTGAAGCGTGAAGATACAAGACTCAAGACTTCGGCCCGTGTCCGGATGGGACTTTCCTTGGCGTGGAAGGCAAGCTTGGCGATCCGGATATTATATTTCCTTCCTTGTAACCGACTCCATGTAAACCCTAGCCCTCTCAGGTGTCTATATAAACCGGAGAGGTTGGTCCTTAGTAGGCCGATCACAATTACAATCATACCATCATAGGCTAGCTCTTAGGGTTTAGCCTCTACGATCTCGTGGTAGATCTACTCTTGTACTACCCATATCATCAATATTAAGCAAGCAGGAAGTAGGGTTTCACCTCCATCGAGAGGGCCCGAACCTGGGTAAACATCTGTGTCCCTTGCTTCTTGTTACCATCAGCCTTGACGCACATATCGGGACCCCCTACCCGAGATCCCCCGGTTTTGACACCGACAGGAAGCTCAAGCATTCTGGCTAGTACAGGATCCGGTGAGCCTTCGGGCAGGGGGGCCAAACACCTGATCATCTTCGCCTTTTTTGTCCAGTCCTAGTCAAAGAGCGACTTTTCAGAATGATGTTGTGATAAATAAAAACACAGCATGTTCTGCCGCAGAATTACTTACCTGGGTATCTGGACGATTGCAGTTTAGACCCGCATCCTTGGTGGTGTCCGGACACTTTATTCGTGGTCTGAAGAACAATCCATACATCCCTTCGAGCGTCACACTGAAGAATTGCTGAATAGTTCGCGGTCCTTCCGGGTTGAACTCCCACATACGGAGAGGTCGACGTTGGCATGGCAGGACCCGACGAACTAGCATGACCTGCATTACTTTGACAAGGCTGACATCTCTCTCGAGGAGATCTTGGATGTGACTCTGGAGTGTCAGCACGTCATTAACTGGCCCCCAGTCCAGCCCCTTGTTGACCCACGACGCTAGTTGTGGCGGGGGGTCCAAAAGGAAGGCGGGGGCAGCTGCCCACTTAGTACTTCGGGGAGTCGTGATGTAAAACCATTCCCGCTGCCATAAGTTGGACATCTCCGGGAAGGAACCTTCTGACCATGGAGCATCGGCGCCTTCGCTTATTATGGCACCTCCTCACTCTTCGTGTCGCCCATCGATCATCCTCGGCTTCACATTGAAGGTCTTGAGCCATAAGCCGAAGTGTGGGGTGATTCGGAGGAAGGCTTCACACACGACGATGAACGACGAGATGTGAAGGATGGAATCCGGAGCCAGATCATGGAAATCGAGCCTGTAGTAGAACATAAGCCCTCTAACAAAGGGATCAAGACTAAAGCCTAGCCCTCGGAGGAAGTGGGAAACAAATACGATGCTCTCGTTGGGTTCGGGAGTGGGGATGACATGCCCTTGAGCAGGCAGCCTGTGCGAGATTTCAACGGTCAGATTCCTAGCTTCTCTTAGCTTCTTGATGTCCTCCTCTGTGACGGAGGAGGCCACCCACCAGCCTTGAAGGTTGGATCTGGACATGATTGAAGGTCCGAAGCGCTTAGCCTCCGCCTTGGGTGTTGGAATTCGAGGTGGGGGAAGGGAAGGATCGAGCGCGAGAAGAAAAGGACAGGCCTTGGCCCCTTTATAAAGAGGGTGAATATCAAGCGCCCTCCGCGCGACCGTCTGGAACTTGCCTAAAATCGAGGAGTCATACCAGCGGGCACGATTGGGTTACCCACACCCATATTGATGAGAATCCCGTGATAAGAGGGACACGATCTCTGCTTCGACAAGACGTGCCAATAAAACTGCCTCGCGACACGTGTAGTGCCAGGCTCAGAAAAACGGTTCGTCATGACCAGACCACAGCAGAACGTCACGTTATGAAAAGTTGTCAGCAGATTAGATTTGTGGAAATATTATACTCTCTACGGTGATATGTGGAATTTTTTTGCAGAGTCGGACACTATCCTTGTGTTCAAAATCTTCTATGGAGTATTCGGAGGAGGAACCCGCCTTGCAATGTCGAAGACAATCTGCGCACCGGACTCATCGTCATTGAAGCCTGGTTCAGGGGCTACTGAGGGGGTCCTGGATTAGGGGGTCCTCGGACAGCCGGACTATATCCTTTGGCCGGACTGTTGGACTATGAAGATACAAGATTGAAGACTTCGTCCCGTGTCCGTATGGGACTCTCCTTGGCGTGGAAGGCAAGCTTGGCAATTCGGATATGATCTCCTCCCTTGTAACCGACTCTATGTAACCCTAGCCCCTCCGGTGTCTATATAAACCTGAGGGTTTAGTCCGTAGGACAACAACAATCAGAATCATAGGCTAGCTTCTAGGGTTTAGCCTCTACGATCTCGTGGTAGATCAACTCTTGTAATACTCGTATCATCAAGATCAATCAAGCAGGAAGTAGGGTATTATCTCCATCGAGAGGGCCCGAACCTGGGTAAACATTGTGTCCCCACCTCCTGTTACCATCCGCCTTAGACGCACAATTCGGGACCCCCTACCCGAGATCCGCCGGTTTTGACACCGACAGATTCTCTTACCGCCGACATGATGTGGGGTTCGTAGGGGGTGGCTGACTAGCAATACTATGCTTTTGTGCGACAGGTGCCACATCAAAGTTGTGCATTGGATATTCGAACATCAAACCACTGTTTTCATACATATATTTGGTCCACATGCAAGTGCGTTCGTGTTCTGGCCCTCTCCCACGTTATTCTTTTTGCCAAATTTGTAAACAACACATGAGTTGGATGTAGAAACCGTCTGCGATTGGGTACGCAACAGAAACGGTTCGGTCAGACTACCCGTGTGCCATGCCCGTGCCCTGCAGTCCCTCACATCAGCACAGTAGATTGGGCTCCATGAGGCTTGCCTCTCGGTCTCAAAAATATCTACTGCCTCGTAATCTCGAAAATATCTACTGCGTGGAAGGTTTTAATGTTGATAGCACACGATTAGTATGTGCGGACCGTGTGCGATGTCTGTTACTCCCGCTTTGCTTCAGCCCCTTGATTCAAATTTTCAGTAGCCCCGGGCACCGGCATTTTACTTCCGCCTCTGCATCCCTCGCAATCTCAAAAATATATGCTCGCCCTTGATCCAAATTTTCAGTAGCCCCGCCTTGTTACTCCCGCCTAGTAAAATTTTCAGTTGTCGCAGTCTTTCCTCAAACACCACCTTGCCCACCCCCCCTCCACACACACCACACACTCCCCAAACCTCCGCTCACACAGACACACACCACCCCCAAAACTATTGGTAGGTCACCGCCATCGCCGGCGCCTCCATCCTCAACCTCTGCCTGTGTGCCGGGGAATGCTACCTCTTGAGCACTGCGTTGGTTTTACCTTGAAGAGGAAAGGGTGATGCAGTAAAGTAGCGTAAGTATTTCCCTCAGTTTTTGAGAACCAAGGTATCAATCCAGTAGGAGACCACGCTCAAGTCCCTCGCACCTACACAAACAAATAAAAACCTCGCAACCAATGCAATAAAGGGGTTATCAATCCCTTCATGGTCACTTACGAAAGTGAGATCTGATAGATATGATAAGATATTATTTTTTGTATTTTCATAATAAAGATGCAAAGTAAAATAAAAGGTAATAAAAATAGCTAAGTGTTGGAAGATTAATATGATGGAAAATAGACCCGGGGGCCATAGGTTTCAATAGTGGCTTCTCTCAAGATAGCATAAGTATTACGGTGGGTGAACAAATTACTGTTGAGCAATTGATAGAATTGAGCATAGTTATGAGAATATCTAGGTATGATCATGTATATAGGCATCACATCCGCGACAAGTAGACCGAAACAATTCTGCATCTATTACTATTACTCCACACATCGACCGCTATCCAGCATGCATCTAGAGTATTAAGTTCAAAAGAACAGAGTAATGATTTAAGTAAGATGACATGATGTAGAGGAATAAACTCATGCAATATGATATAAACCCCATCTTTTTATCCTCGATGGCAACAATACAATACATGCCTCGCTGCCCTAGCATCCTTTGGGAAAGGACACGGAAGATTGAACCCAAAGCTAAGCACTTCTCCCATTGCAAGAAAGATCAATCTAGTAGGCCAAACCAAACTGATAATTCGAAGAGACTTGCAAAGATAACCAATCATACATAAAAGAATTCAGAGAAGATTCAAATATTGTTCATAGATAAACTTGATCATAAACCCACAATTCATCGGTCTCAACAAACACACTGCAAAAGAAGATTACATCAAATAGATCTCCATGAGAATCATGGAGAACTTTGTATTGAGATCCAAATAGAGAGAAGAAGCCATCTAGCTAATAACTATGGACCCGAAGGTCTGAGGTAAACTACTCACACATCATCAGAGAAGCTATGGTGTTTATGTAGAAGCCCTCCATGATCAATGCCCCCTCCGGCAGGATGCCGGAAAAGGCCCCAAGATGGGATCTCACGGGTACAGAAGGTTGCGGCGGTGGAATTAGGTTTTCGTGGATGCTTCTGTTGGTTTGGGGGTACGTAGGTATATATAGGAGGAAGAAGTACGTCGGTGGAGCAACGTGGGCCCCACGAGGGTGGAGGGCGCGCCTGGGGGGTAGGCGTGCCCCCCTGCCTCGTGCTCTCCCCGTTGATTGCTTTACGTGGACTCCAAGTCCTCTAGATCATGTTTGTTTCGAAAATCATGTTCCTGAAGGTTCATTCCGTTTGGACTCCGTTTGATATTCTTTTTCTGCGAAACTCTGAAATAGGCAAAAGAAATAGCAATTTGGGCTGGGCCTCCTGTTAATAGGTTAGTCCCAAAAATAATATAAATGTGTATAACAAAGCCCATTAATCATCCAAAACAGAATATAATATAGCATGAAGCAATAAAAAATTATAGATACGTTGGAGACGTATCAAGCATCCCCAAGCTTAATTCCCGCTCGTCCTCGAGTAGGTAAATGATAAAAACAGAATTTTTGATGCGGAATGCTACTTGGCATAATTTTTTTAATGTAACCCTCTTAATTGTAGTATGAATATTCAGATCCGAAAGATTAGGATAAAAGTTTAATATTGACATAAAAGCAGTAATACTTCAAGCATACTAACTAAGCAATTATGTCTTCTCAAAATAACATGGCCAAAGAAAGTTCGTCCCTACAAAATCATATAGGTTGGTCATGCTCCATTTTCGTCACACAAGAATGCTCTCATCATGCACAACCCCGATGACAAGCCAAGAAATTGTTTCATACTTCAGTAATCTCAAACTTTTTCAACCTTCACGTAATACATGAGCGTGAGCCATGGATATGACACTGTGGGTGGAATAGAATATAATGATGGAGGTTATGTGGAGAAGACAAAAAAATAAAGTCTCACATGCGGCTAATCAACGGGCTATGGAGATGCCCATCGATTGATGTTAATGCAAGGAGTAGGGATTACCATGCAACGGATGTACTAGAGCTATAAATGCATGAAAGCTCAACAAAAGAAACTAAGTGGTTGTGCATCCAACTTGCTTGCTCACGAAGGCCTAGGGCATTTGAGGAAGCCCATTGTTGGAATATACAAGCCAAGTTCTATAATGAAAAATTTCCACTAGTATATGAAAGTGACAAAACAAGAGACTCTCTATTATGAAGATAATGGTGCTACTTTGAAGCACAAGTGTGGAAAAAAGGATAGTAGCATTGTCCCTTTTTATTTTCTCTTTTTTTGGGCCTTCTCTTTTTTTATTTGTCATTTCTCTCTCTTTTTTTGGGACAATGCTCTATGAATGATGATCATCCCACTTCAATTTATTTACAACTCAATGATTACAACTTGATACTAGAACAAAGTATGACTCTATATGAATGCCTCACCGAGATGGCAATGAATCAAGAGTGACATGTATGAAAAATTATGAACTGTGGCTTTGCCACAAATATGATGTCAACTACATGATCATGCAAAGCAATATGACAATGATGAACGTGTCATGATAAACGGAACTGTGGAAAGTTGCATGACAATATATCTCGGAATGTCTATGGAAATGCCATAATAGGTAGGTATGGTGGCTGTTTTGAGGAAGATATAAGGAGGTTTATGTGTGATAGAGCGTATCATATCACGGGGTTTTGATGCACCGGCAAAGTTTGCATCAACTCTCAAGGTGAGAAAGGGAAATGCACGGTACCGAAGAGGCTAGCAATGATGGAAGGGTAAGAGTGCGTATAATCCATGGACTCAACATTAGTCATAAAGAACTCACATACTTATTGCAAAAAATCTACAAGTCATCAAAAACCAAGCACTACGTGCATGCTCCTAGGGGGATAGATTGGTAGGAAAAGACCATCGCTCGTCCCCGACCGTCACTCATAAGGAGGACAATCAAAGAACACCTCATGTTTCAAATTTGTTACATAACGTTTACCATACGTGCATGCTACGGGACTTGCAAACTTCAACACAAGTATTTCTCGAATTCACAACTACTTAACTAGCACAACTTTAATATTACTACCTCCATATCTCAAAACAATCATCAATCATCAAACTTATCTTAGTATTCAACACACTCATAAGAAAGTTTTTACTAGTCTTGAATGCCTAGCATATTAGGACTAAATTACCAATTTAAGCAAATTACCATGCTGTTTAAGACTCTCAAAATATATAAGTGAAGCTTGGGAGAATAATAGTTTCTATAAAACAAAACCACCGCCGTGATCTAAAAGATATAAGTGAAGCACTAGAGCAAAAACTATATAGCTCAAAAGATATAAGTGAAGCACATAGAGTATTCTAATAAATTCCAAATCATGTGTGTCTCTCTCAAAAGGTGTGTACAGCAAGGATGATTGTGGTAAACTAAAAATCAAAGACTCAAATCATACAATACGCTCCAAGCAAAACACTTATCATGTGGTGAATAAAAATATAGCTCCAAGTAAAGTTACCGATGGAAGTAGACGAAAGAGGGGATGCCTTCCGGGGCATCCCCAAGATTTGGATTTTTGGTGTCCTTAGATTATCTTGGGGTGCCATGGGCATCACCAAGCTTATGCTCTTGCCACTCCTTGTTCCATAATCCATCAAATCTTTTACCTAAAACTTGAAAACTTCACAACACAAAACTCAACAGAAAATCTCGTAAGCTCCGTTAGCGCAAAAACACAAAACACCACTTCAAGGTACTGTAATGAACTCATTATTTATTTATATTTGTGTTAAACCTACTGTATTCCAACTTCTCTATGGTTTCTAAACTATTTTACTAGCCATAGATTCATCAAAATAAGCAAACAACACAGGAAAAACAGAATCTGTCAAAAAAACAGAACAGTCTGTAGTAATCTGTAACTAACGTAAACTTCTGGAAGTCAAACAAATCTACCAAAATAGGAAGACCTAGACAATTGGTTTAATGACCTGCTGCAATTGGAATCAATATTTTATCTCGTTCTGGTGATTTTTAACAATTGTTTTCGAGAACAGAAAGTTTCTGGAATTTTCAGCAAGATCAAATAACTATCATCCGAGAAGATCCTATAGGTTTAACTTGGCACAAACACTAATTAAAACATAAAAACAATCTAACCAGAGTCTAGATCAAAGAATTATTCCTAAACAGAACCAAAAAGCAAAAAACTAAAAATAAAATTGGGTTGCTTCCCAACAAGCGCTATCGTTTAACGCCCCTAACTAGGCATAAAAGCAAGGATAGATCTAGGTATTGCCATCTTTGGTAGGCAATCCATAAGTTGCTCTCATAATAGATTATGGTAATTTAATTTTATATCTAGGGAAGTGTTCCATGCCTTTCTTTAACGGAAATTGGAATCTAATATTTCCTTCCTTCATATCAATAATTGCACCAATCGTTCTAAGGAAAGGTCTACCAAGAAAAATAGGACATGAAGGATTGCAATCTATATCAAGAACAACAAAATCTACGGGCACATAGTTCCTATTTGCAACAATAAGAACATCATTAATTCTTCCCATAGGTTTCTTAATGGTGGAATCCGCAAGGTGCAAGTTCATAGAACAATCGTCAAATTCACGGAAACCTAGCAAATCACATAAAGTTTTTGGAATCGTGGAAACACTAGCACCCAAATCACACAAAGCATAGCATTCATGATCTTTAATTTTAATTTTAATAGTAGGTTCCCACTCATCATATAGTTTTCTAGGGACAGAAACTTCCAACTCAAGTTTTTCTTCATAAGATTGCATTAAAGCATCAACGATATGTTTAGCAAAAGCTTTATTTTGGCTATAAGCATGAGGAGAATTTAGCACGGACTGCAACAAGGAAATACAATCTATCAAAGAGCAATTATCATAATTAAATTCCTTGAAATCCAAAATAGTGGGTTCATTAATATCTAGAGTTTTGATCTCTTCAATCCCACTTTTACCAATTTTTGCATCAAGATCTAAAAACTCCGAATTTTTGGGACGCCTTCCAGGTAAAGGTGTCTCATCTCCAGTCCCATCATTATCAAGATTCATATTTCAAAACAAAGATTTAATAGAAGACACATCAATAACTTTTAGATCTTCGTCTTTATTCTCAAAAAAACTAGAAGAACACGCTTTCACAAAGCAATCTTTCTTAGCACGCATCCTAGCGGTTCTTTCTTTGCACTCATCAATGGAAATTCTCATAGCTTTGAGAGACTCATTGATATCATGCTTAGGTGGAATAGAAATAAGTTTCAAAGAATCAACATCAAGAGAAATTCTCTCAATGTTCCTAGCCAATTCATCAACTTTAAGTAATTTTTCTTCAAGCAAAGCATTGAAATTCTTTTGCGAATTCATAAACTCGTTAACACTAGTCTCAAATTCAGAGGGCATATTATTAAAATTTCCATAAGAATTGTTGTAGGAATTACCATAATTATTAGAGGGATTACTAGGATACGACCTAGGATTAAAGTTTCGTCTATACGCGTTATTACCAAAATTATTCCGACCAACAAAATTCACATCCATAGATTCATTATTATTCTCAATCAAAGTAGACAAAGGTATATCATTAGGATCAGAAGAAACACTTTTAGTAGCAAATAATTTCATGTGTTCATCCATCTTTCCACTCAAAACATTACTTTCTTCCATCTTTTTTATTAGTAGATCGTTTGGTGTGCCATTGAGAATAATTAACCATAATATTACCTAGGAGTTTAGTAGCTTCTCCTAAAGTGATTTCCATAAAAGTGCCTCCCGCGGCCGAATCTAGAAGATTTTTAGAAGCAAAATTCAATCCGGCATAAAAATTTTGTGTAATCATCCATAAATTCAAAGCATGTGTAGGGCAATTACGTATCATTAATTTCATCCTCTCCCAAGCTTGTGCAACATGTTCATGATCAAGTTGCTTAAAATTCATAATATCGTTTCTAAGAGAGATGATTTTGGCGGGAGGAAAATACTTAGAGATAAAATCATCTTTGCACTTATTCCATGAATCGATACTATTTTTAGGCAAAGACGGAAACCAAGCTTTAGCACGATCTCTAAGCGAAAAAGGAAGTAGCTTCAATTTAACAATATCATTGTCCACATCTTTCTTCTTTTGCATATCACACAAATCAACGAAGCTATTTAGATGGGTAGCGGCATCTTCACTAGGAAGGCCGGGGAATTGATCTTTCATGACAAGATTCAACAAAGAAGCATTAATTTCACAAGATTCAGTATCGGTAAGAGGAGCAATCGGAGTGCTAAGAAAATCATTGTTGTTGGTATTGGTAAATTCACAAAATTTGTATTGTCTTGAGCCATCGTGACAAGCAAATAATCCAACACACGAGCGAACAAGAAGAATGCGAAAAAGAAGCGAACGGAAAGGCAAGGGCGAATAAAACGGCAAGGGTGAAGTGGGGGAGAGGAAAACAAGATACAAATGGCAAATAATGTAATGCGGGAGATAAGAGTTTGTGATGGGTACTTGGTATGTCTTGACTTTTGCGTAGACTCCCCTGCAACGGCGCCAGAAATCCTTCTTGCTACCTCTTGAGCACTGCGTTGGTTTTCCCTTGAAGAGGAAGGGTGATGCAGTAAAGTGGCGTAAGTATTTCCCTCAGTTTTTGAGAACCAACGTATCAATCCAATAGTAGACCACGCTCAAGTCCCTCGCACCTACACAAACAAATAAAAACCTCGCAACCAACGCAATAAAAGGGGTTGTCAATCCCTTCACGGTCACTTACGAAAGTGAGATCTAATAGATATGATAAGATATTATTTTTGGTATTTTTATAATAAAGATGCAAAGTAAAATAAAAGTCAATAAAAATAGCTAAGTGTTGGAAGATTAATATGATGGAAATAGACCCGGGGCCATAGGTTTCACTAGTGGCTTCTCTCAAGATAGCATAAGTATTATGGTGGGTGAACAAATTACTGTTGAGCAATTGATAGAATTGAGCATAGTTATGAGAATATCTAGGTATGATCATGTATATAGGCATCACGTCCGCGACAAGTAGACCGATACGATTCTGCATCTACTACTATTACTCCACACATCCGACCGCTATCCAGCATGCATCTAGAGTATTAAGTTCAAAAGAACAGAGTAATGCTTTAAGTAAGATGACATGATGTAGAGGGATAAACTCATGCAATATGATATAAACCCCATCTTTTTATCCTCGATGGCAGCAATACAATACGTGCCTTGCTTCCCATGCTGTCACTGGGAAAGGACACCACAAGATTGAACCCAAAGCTAAGCACTTCTCCCATTGCAAGAAAGATCAATCTAGTAGGCCAAACCAAAGTGATAATTCGAAGAGACTTGCAAAGATAACCAATCATACATAAAAGAATTCAGAGAAGATACAAATATTGTTCATAGATAAACTTGATCATAAACCCACAATTCATCGGTCTCAACAAACACACCGCAAAAGAAGATTACATAGAATAGATCTCAACGAGAATCGTGGAGAACTTTGTATTGAGATCCAAAGAGAGAGAAGAAGCCATCTAGCTAATAACTATGGACCCAAATGTCTGAGGTAAACTACTCACATATCATCGGAGAGGCTATGGTGTTGATGTAGAACCCCTTCGTGATCAATGCCCCCTCCGGCAGGACGCCAGAAAAGGCCCCAAGATGGGATATCACGGGTACAGAAGGTTGCAGCGGTGGAATTAGGTTTCGTGGATGTTTCTGTTGGTTTGGGGGTATGTAGGTATATATATGAGGAAGAAGTACGTCGGTGGAGCAACGTGGGCCCCATGAGGGTGGAGGGCGTGCCTGGGGGGGTAGGTGCGCCCCCTGCCTCGTGCTCTCCCTGTTGATTGCTTTACATGGACTCCAAGTCCTCTGGATCATGTTTGTTCCAAAAATCACGTTCCCGAAGGTTTCATTCCGTTTGGACTCTGTTTGATATTCTTTTTCTGCGAAACTCTGAAATAGGCAAAAAAACAGCAATTTGGGCTGGGCCTCCGGTTAATAGGTTAGGCCCAAAAATAATATCATTGTCCACATCTTTCTTCTTTTGCATATCACACAAATCAACGAAGCTATTTAGATGGGTAGCGGCATCTTCACTAGGAAGGCCGGCGAATTGATCTTTCATGACAAGATTCAACAAAGCAGCATTAATTTCACAAGATTCAGTATCGGTAATAGGAGCAATCGGAGTGCTAAGAAAATCATTGTTGTTGGTATTGGTAAAGTCCCACAATTTAGTATTATCTTGAGCCATCGTGACAAGCAAGCAATCCAACTCACGAGCAAACAAGAAGCGAGCGAAAAAGAGGAGAATGGAAAAGCAAGAGGGTGAATAAAACGGCAAGGGTGAAGTGGGGGAGAGGAAAACGAGAGGCAAATGGCAAATAATGTAATGCGGGAGATAAGAGTTTGTGATGGGTACTTGGTATGTTGAATTTTGCGTAGACTCCCCGGCAACGGCGCCATAAATCCTTCTTGCTACCTCTTGGCACTGCGTTGGCACTTGCTATCTCAATACAATACGTGCCTTGCTGCCCCTACTGTCACTGGGAAAGGACACCGCAAGATTGAACCTAAAGCTAAGCACTTCTCCCATTGCAAGAAAGATGAATCTAGTAGGCCAAACCAAACTGATAATTCGAAGAGACTTGCAAAGATAACCAATCATACATAAAAGAATGCAGAGAAGATTCAAATATTTTTCATCGATAAACTTGATCATAAACCCACAATTCATCGGTCTCAACAAACACACCGCAAAACAAGATTACATCGAATAGATCTCCATGAGAATCGTGGAGAACTTTGTATTGAGATCCAAAGAGAGAGAAGAAGCCATCTAGATAATAACTATGGACCCGAAGGTCTGAGCTAAACTACTCACACATCATAGGAGAGGCTATGGTGTTGATGTAGAAGCCCTCCGTGATCAATGCCCCCTCCGGCAGGACGCCGGAAAAGGCCCAAAGATGGGATCTCACGGGTACAGAAGGTTGCGGCGGTGGAATTAGGTTTTTGTGGATGCTTCTGTTGGTTTGGGGGTACGTAGGTATATATAGGAGGAAGAAGTACGTCGGTGCAGCAACATGGGCCCCACGAGGGTGGAGGGCGCGCCCAGGGGGGTAGGCGCGCCCCCCTACCTCGTGCCCTCCTGGTTGATGTCTTGACGTGGACTCCAAGTCCTCTGGATCATGTTTGTTCCGAAAATCACGTTCCCGAAGGTTTCATTCCGTTTGGACTCCGTTTGATATTCTTTTTCCACAAAACTCTGAAATAGGCAAAAATAGCAATTCTGGGCTGGGCCTCCGGTTAATAGGTTAGTCCCAAAAATAATATAAAATTGTATAATAAAGCCCATTAATCATCCAAAACATAATATAATATAGCATTAAGCAATCAAAAATTATAGATACGTTGGAGACGTATCATCAGGGGGAATCATTTTTTTGCCTGTAACAAGGACACACTTCCTTGCATGCGAAGATGTAGCTTGTGGGTCCCAACAGTCAGGGGGGAAACATTTTTTCGTGAAATACGGTGGCCCATCCAGTGGGTCCCTGCTGTCAGGTGGAGGAATCATTATTTTCCGTGTAATAAGGAGGCACTTCCTTGCTGCGGCCGTGGACCCAGACGTCAGCCTCTCCACGTACAATACTCTTCTGATGGAAGTCGTTCCTTGACCACATTGACACGCCGCGCCGAGAGCACCAAGGCAGTGGACGACGGCGAGGCCTAGGAAGGGGATGGCGCAGAGCCTGGGAAGACGCGGCAGTGGATGCCCACGCGGAGAGGAGTACGAGGGTTCACTCGTTCGGCTGTGGTGTGAGGTTGCCGTCGCTGCAGAATAATAGGGGGTGTGGGTGAGTAGAGGGATGGCCTAGCCAGCGACGAGAGTAGTAGGGGGAGGTGAGGCCTCCGTCGCAGCACAGCCGGCAATGGGAGGCAGGAGCAGGCGACACGATCGGCGCTGGTTTGGGCGGCTGGAGGAAGATGACCAGAGGTTGAAGAAGCACTACGGCCGTTGGATGGACATCGTACGATCACTGGAGCTAGAATCGTTCATATTGAATAAGTTGACAAAGCCCTCCGTCTGCGTCAGTAGGCCCACAAGTCAGCCTCCAACTATGGTGGGTCCCAGCTAGCAGGGGGAGTATTCATTTTTTTGTGCGTAATAAGGAGGCACTTCCTTGCGTGCGAAGATATAGCTGGTGGGTCTTACCTGTCTGCGGGAGGAACTTTTTTCGCAAAATACATAGGCCCTTCCGATGGGTCCCAGCTATCAGGTGGAGGAATCATTATTTTGCACGTAATAAGGAGGCCTTTCCTTGCGTGCGGCCATGGACCCAGCTGTCAGTCTCTCCACGTACAGTCCACTTTCGATGGATGTCATTCGTTGACCATGTTGACCATGCCGCGAGCACCAAGGTGGTGGACGACGGCGAGGCCTAGGAAGGGAACGACACGGAGCCAGGGAAGACTCGGCAGTTGTTTCCCACGCGGAGGGGAGTATGAGGGTTTACCGGTTCATCTGCCATCGCCGGAGAATAACAGCAGGTGTGGGTGAGTAAAGGGATGGCTAGGCTAGCGACTGGAGTACGGTGGGGCGGTGAGGCCTGCGCGGCAGCACAGCCGGCCGCGGGAGGAGGGAGCAGGTGGTCCCGCCGGCACTTCTTTGAGTGGCTGGAGCAGGAAGAGCAGAGATTGAAGAAGCACGACGGCCGTTGGATGGACATCCAACAGTCACTGCTCTCGTGTGTTGACTAAGTTGACACGGTGTTGCGTGTGCGTCAACCTTTTTTTAGGAAAGCGTACGCGTTAACCTATAGTAGGTGCACAAGTCAGCCCAAATCTGTGGAAAACATCATACATCCCATCTGCCATTATTTCTAATAATTTACAGCCCATTTGCTAATTCTTAAGGATTTTTTTGGAGCCCATCTTCTTTTTGTTAGCATTACAGCCCATATTGTGGCCACGGTTACAAATTATACGAAATTTTGCATATTTCGGTGCGGTCAA
Source organism: Aegilops longissima (assembly GCA_021605205.1). NCBI lineage: Eukaryota > Viridiplantae > Streptophyta > Magnoliopsida > Poales > Poaceae > Aegilops > Aegilops longissima. The sequence goes on from CM038676.1 coordinate 158,252,339, forward strand.
CTGTTTTTAATCCCGAAATATCGAGTCACATTCAAACTATTTTGAAAAATAATTTATATAAATATAAAATCCAAATAATTGTCCACACATAAAAATTAATGGAATTTAAAATCTTGTAATGAAAAAAAATTAAAACTAATTCCTGGTTTGATGTGTTTTAAAAATGTACAGCCCATTTCTCATTACTGACAGGCCATTTTCTGAGCAAACCGGATGAAACTCTCCTCGTCTTGAAAGATTTGCAGCCCAGCAGGGCTGACAAAGCAAGTAGGCCTCGTTTGGGTATTTCTTTAAAAAGAGTAGAACTGGGCTAGCCATTTTCAGCAAGAAAAAAACACAACTGGGCTCATGATGTGGTAAACATAAATAAAACCCTGGCTAGAGGGCCCACAGCCCCCGCACAGCCCCGTTGTACCCTGATCCATCGCTAAAACTAGTATAAATAACAACTGCTTGTTCCTAAAAAAGTAAATAACAACTGCGCGACCTGCTGGGTCCCTGGTACCAGTCGCTCGTTGTGTAATTCTCTCGTTTATTGACTACGTTGACAATGGCGTGAGCCCCAGATGTCCAACCATTAGGAGGAACCATTTTTTGGGCTTGTAATAACGAGGCACTTGCTTGCATACTGCCATGAGGCTGGTGGGTCCCTACTGTCATCCTCTCCACGTACAGTCATCTCCTTGTTCCTCTCGGTTGTTGTGATGTTGACAATGCAAGAGGCGGCGCATATGCAGACGCAAGCAGCTTAACAAAGGCGGAGGACGACGGCAAGGCCTCGGACGAAATGAACAGGAGCCGTCGAAGATGCGCCGGTCCAGTCGCAGGCGGAGGGGAGTACGAGGGTTGACTGGTTTGGGTGCGAGTGCGTGTTGGGGCTGACGTTGCCGGAGAATAACATGCCATGTGGGGGAATAGAGGGAGGGAATGGCCAACGTTGGAGGGTACGATAGGGCGGCGGAGGCGCAGCCAGCCATGGGAGGCGGGAGTAGACGGATCTGACGGGGTGGTTTGGTTCGGGCGGCTGGAGGAAGAAGACAAGAGATAGAAGATACACGACAGATGTTGGATGTCAATCCAATGGATGGTAGGCAGAATCATTTGTCGACTAGCTAGTAAGTCGACACCACCTTGGATAGGCTATTTCCTCGTGGGCCCCAGAATCCAAATCTGTCACGGTCATGTAGCCTTTCTTATGAAAATTTACAGCCCATTTGGTGTGCTAGTTCAAAATAAGTTTGTGGGTGCTGGTGGGGGCTAATCACTTGGCTTCAGAATGCACAAGTGAGCTCAAGCAGCCAAGTAGAGTGATGTTATTTCCTTGGTTGGGATTTGTTACAATATTTCACTCTAAATTAAATGAATGGCAAGCCATTTGCCTTGTTTCAAAGAAAATATGACAGTCACAGCCGAGTTGAAAAGGGCAAGAACATCTAACTTCAGCTTACAAACTGTACAAAAGCACGAGGGTTAATTGTTCATCAGGTTTAGACAAAATCCAGGTTAAAAAGGGCAACAACATCTAACTCCAGCACTATTTTCGGCAGCCACAGTCAAATGGATCGGTCAGGTCCATAGAATGAACATCCTGGGTCGTAAAATTTACTGGATTATGAACATAATATGTTGTAAATAGAAGCCCGACACGTTCAGAAGCTCTTTTGTCCACCTGAAACTCCTTTTTTTGCTCTTCGACATAACCATCCGTCAGAACCATGATGCTGATAAACTTAAGCCTGATGGACAATAATAACCTCGCATTCAGCAGGAAGAATGTGACAAATCTATTGTTTGCATGGTTGGCTACATATCATTCTAGCGTTATTGTCTTCAACCGAATGTCATGAGAAGTGAGAAAATCCTGGTGCTTACAAATCCACTGATTGTTTATAACTTTCTTACCCCATCCTGTTGCCTAAATAGACATGAAGATTGAAAACAGTTAAGGTCTAAAAAGAGAGTGTCGAAAGAGAAACATATGAACGGTTAATTCTAGTACACTATATGCGGGCTTCCAATGTGCATGAAATTATCACCTTTATATACAACTTCTCCAGACATGGAAAGCATTGCAACAAGCCAATAATCTTGTTCAGATCAAAACTATTCATTTCGATATATAAGATCTTGACAGAATCCAGCACCATTGATAGGATATCCATGGAGAAACTCTTCATTGAGCATATAATATAATATTAGTACAAAATGTGTACTCCAAGATGATATATAACTTATGCACAGAAATTTAAAATGCAGCTTATGGTTACAAGTGTAGATGATAATATAAAGTACCTGAAGAACTGTGGAGCCAAACACCATCTTGAAATGAGCACAGAGATCATGTATTACACCCAAGGTCTCCAGTTTAGGTGCAGAGAGGATGGTTATTTGCGACGGTGAATAACTAGAATCAAGGGTCAACCTTTGAAGTGAAGGGGCATCTTGGATGATGAGCTGCCTTCCGTCAAAAGAAATTCCAATTCTTACAAGGTTAGGTGACTTTATTTGGAGACAACCGATTCTAACTATGAAAACAAGCACCAAGCACTCCAGGGCAGGGCAACTGGAGTGGATGATGCTGTGCAATGAGGCCTCCGATATACGAACCCGCACAAGTGAAAGTTTCTTGAGAAATGAGAGTTGAAGGTTTAGTACCAGATTGTCTGGTAGGTAGCACATCACAAAGGTGGTGGTGCAGAGAGAGGAGGAAAACCGCGAGATGGATCCACGGTATGGTCATTGAGGACACATCTGCACTTGAGATTTTACTTGTAGTTGATCAAGAAGGTCCAACAAGAATCAATGTCATTTCTGCGCCAAAATTGACTGTGGTGGGCTACTCATCTGACAAATACTCCGAACTTGTTATTGGATCCACACCCGTTCAGGTACAACAGCCGCCTTCTACCTCTCCTTCTACAAATTAACATTATTTCTTTTTAAAGATGTTTGTTTGTCTGTCATCCAGAAAATTATTCCGACAAGCTTGACCCCGAAACTGCGCACAGTGAAGGTCTTGGCACTAGAATCTATCGGCCCCAACCTGGAGCAAGTTGTCAGTTTCCTGAGATGATTTCCGTGTCTGGAGAAGCTATATATCGAGGTGATGTTTCTTTCCTGTTAAATGTTAACCATAAGGGAGTTCAATTTGTGACACCTTTTTCCAAGTTTACAGTGACAATGTACTATGATTTCTGAAGGATTCTTTTGGAGGATTTCAGTACATACATGCCCCCCCCCCCATATTGGTTGGTTGATCCATATGGTTACAATCCATAAGCATTTCTCCTTTGGATTCATCTGTACTAGTTTTCTTAGGAAACTTTTCATCCACTCCAACCTCTTGTGAAGAAGGCTACATTTTTCTAGAATGTAATCAAATGCCCATGTTAATCATGTCAGATCGAAGATGGCATGTTAGTGCATTTTACAAATCCTGCAAACCAAATAGGCATGTATTAGTGTTCAAAACTGCAGTAAGGCACTAACACTTTTTCTTATTTTGCAGATAAAATTAGGCCCAGTGGTGGATAATGTGATACAATACAACAATCACGTCGAATGCCTAGATCTGCATCTCTCAGAAATTACTTTGAACTCCTACCGAGGGACCTTACCAGAGAATATATTCACCAGGTTCTTTGTTGTCAGAGCAAGGGTGCTGAAGGTAATGAGGTTTGCTCTACATTTATTTCGCAAAAATGAATGGTTTGTTGATCAACGCCGGTGCCTGCGGCAGAATGGAATAGGCTCTGAAAATGCCGAATTTTATTTTGGAACTTCAGATGATAGAGTAATCGGAAGTCATCGTGTCAACCCCATACATGACTTCTCAGTGGCTGACCCCTTTGGAAAAATTATGAGGTTTTGAAACTAGACTTAGAAGTGGTAATATTAGTTTGAACCTCTCTGATATCCATGTTCAGCGGATCAGCGCGAGCGTTTGCAGCTGATGAGCTGAATTTTGTTTCTAATATCAGTTTGAACCTTGTAATCTTCGAATTTGAGCCATATAACTTTGGAATTTGAACCTTGTAATATTTCGAGCTTTTGTGGTACAATCGTTGAAATGGTATCGTATGTGACTCGTATATTGGTAGCGCTATTTTGACCTTACTATGCAATGGTCTTAGATTTTATTAACCATTCTCGAATCTGTTTACCTTGTCGATCTCACAGCACACGGTCTGTAGAGCTAACCCAACTGCAATCTTGGACATTATTGCACATAGTTGGTTTCTTTAATCGTGTGCCCTGTAGAGCACAGAATTAATTATCGCACTCGAGTGTCCATCATCACTTCTGTGTAACTTTGACCTCATCACCCACGGGTAAACTTATGACCGAAGTCATTCCACACACTTCGTTTTTACAAAGCTTTTTGCCAATAAACGCCCATGATTTGTCCCTCTTCTAGCCGACGCGTGGCCAAACTAGCCGGGCAGTAAGCTTGCGCGGTAAACTGCCCGGTAGTGCAGGAACAGGCTCACCGATGATACATTTGGCGCCTCTTTGAGCCCACGCATGCTCAAACAAAACGCGTGCGGTGCGCTGTTGTCAAGTGTGCACTGGAATCCTCCGCTATGAACGCTGTGACAAGACGTGACGATTACAGGCCGGCCGGCCCCCATATATTACAGCGGCCATTTAACCCTTGTGTCTCTTCAACCTTTCGATCGCGCCCCACCATTGCAAGAAGCACACTCACCAAGACAAAATCTTAGAGGGTATCATGCACGGCTCCAATGGCGCTCCGAGCGGCTGCCTACGACGAGCAGCAGTTCACCATGCAAGCCGTGGTGGACACCCACAAAAGGTTCACGGAGCTCTCAGTGGTGTACACCAACAATCCGGTCTGGGTGGAGCACTCCATCCACATCATGGAGCTGCTGCTTGTCGAGGAGAAGTACAAGGTGGTCGGGTTTGACCTCGAGTACACCCGCGCTTGTGCCGGGTCTCGTCCAAAGGTCGCCAGCGCCCAGATGTGCGTGCGCAACCACGTCCTCGTCTACCACTACTGCCTGGCCACAAGGCCTTACGAGCATTTCACCAGGTTTGTCAACAGCCCCACTACATGTTCGCTATGGTGGACATCACCAACGATGTAAAGGTGCTCAAGAATTCGGTCATCACCTGCCAGAATCTTGTCGATATCCAGGGCCAATATAAGATCCGGGGCAGCAAGGAGCATGAGAAGGACTCACTGGTTCACCTCGCCGAGGCCATCATCAACCCCTACCAAAGAGACATGAAGGATTCCTGCAACAAGGACAAGCGTGCCTGGCACTCGACCTGGTTGGAGAAACTCGACAAAGCTCACGTCGTGTACGCGCGCCAAGAAGGCGTACACGAGCTACGACATGTACAGACGGATCGTTGACATGAGGAAGTGCCTCCTTCCCCAAAACGGCCAGGGATCCTCCAGCCAGAAGCAGAGCAATGGCAAGCGTCGTCGCATCCTCGTTTCTCCTAGTTTAGTATGCATGTAATTGCTTACTTTGGTGTGTGGAAATGTTATGTCTGTAGTCACTTGTGTAATTGTATGCTTAATTTGGTTATGCAATGATGTCTTTTTAAGTATATATGTTGATGCTCTATAGACAGAGCATATATGTTGTGCGGACAAAGAAAATCACATCGCACGCGGACTAAACAATGGAACCCTTCGGTGATGTTTTCATCAATCACTCACAATTGTATACTAGCAATCGTTTGCTCACAACACACACGGCTTTTTAACGGGAATCATCTGTGTTGTTGTTGTTATCGATCTTCCCACACGTTTCTGATTACAGACCTGTTTGCCGTGTATCACACACATCTTGTTAAGTTGAACTGTTTCTATTCTCTTGGCTCAATACAAACATTTCATCCGAGTGAACTGTATGTTGTATATCGCACACACCTTCATCTCTCTGCCGGTTTCTGTTGTTCCGCCTCATCACAAATAGTTTATCCGAGTGAACTATATGCCGTATATTGCACATGCCTTCATCTGCCTGCCCGTTTCTTTTGTTCTGCCTCATCGCAAATAGTTAATTGAACTGAACCGTATGCCCAGCATCGCACATGGAACTAAAATCTGGACTGTGTTTGATGTATCCTTCATGGCAAACATTTTGCATCTCTTTTTACGGTTATTTTACATCACCGTTTGCGATTAATGCATCGCACACAGTTTCGTCAAAGGGTCTCTGATCGTAGTGTTGCGTTAGCAGCATCCTGCAGTAGTGGTCATTCCCTATGCCTAAGTCATAGGTTCTATAAAGTATGCCATGCTGTGTGCCGGACCTGTTATGTTCCTTGCCATGTGTTTGGCAAGGGGGTACAATAGTGATCCAGGAGTAGATCACTGGACAACGGTCAAAATTATCCTTAGCTACCTAAAGAGGACTAAGGAAATGTTTCTCGGTTATGGAGGTGATAAAGAGTTCATCGTAAAGAGTTACATCGATGCAAGCTTTGACACCGATACGGATGACTCTGAGTCTCGATTTGGATACAAATTGGAAGTGGGAGCAATTATCTAGAGTAGCTCCGTGCAGAGCATTGTAGACATAGAAATTTGCAAAATACATACGGATCTGAATGTGACAGACCCGTTGACTAAACCTCTCTCACAAGCAAAACATGATCACACCTTAGTACTCCTTGAGTGTTAATCACATGGCGATGTGAACTAGATTATTGACTCTAGTAAACTCTTTGGGTGTTAGTCACATGGCGATGTGAACTATGGGTATTAATCACATGGCAATATGAACGAGATTATTGACTCTAGTATACTCTTTGGGTGTTAGTCGCATGGCGATGTGAACTATGGGTGTTAATCACATGGCAATGTGAACTAGATTACTGACTCTAGTGCAAGTGGGAGACTGAAGGAAATATGCCCTAGAGGCAATAATAAATTTGTTATTTTATATTTCCTCATTGATGATAAAGGTTTATTATTCATGCTAGAATTGTATTGATCAGACCATAATACATGTGTGAATACACAAACAAACACCGTGTCCCTAGTAAGCCTCTACTAGACTAGCTCGTTAATCAAAGATGGTTAAGTTTTCCTGACCATGGACATGAATTGTCATTTGATAATGAGATGAAATCATTAGGAGAAAGATGTGATGGACAAGACCCATCCGTTAGCTTAGCGTATTGATCGTTCAGTTTATTGCTATTGCTTTCTTGATGGCAAATACATATTCCTTCGACTATGAGATTATGCAACTCCCGGATACCGGAGGAATACCTTGTGTGCTACCAAATGTCACAACATAACTGGGTGATCATAAAGATGCTCTACAGGTATCTCCGAAGGTGTTTGTTGAGTTGGCATAGATCAAGATTAGGATTTGTCACTCCGAGTATCGGAGAGGTATCTCTGGGCCCTCTCGGTAATACACATCATAAGAAGTCTTGCAAGCAAAGTGACTAAGGAGTTAGTTGCAAGATCATTTATTACGGAACGAGTAAAGTGACTTGACGGTAACGAGATTGAACTAGGTATAGAGATACCGACGATCGAATCTCGGGCAAGTAACATACCGATGGACAAAGGGAATTACGTATGTTGTCATAACGATTTGACCGATAAAGATCTTCGGAGAATATGTAGGAGCCAATATGGGCATCTAGGTTCCGCTATTGGTTATTGCCCGGAGAGGTGTCTCAGTCATGTCTACATAGTTCTCGAACCCGTAGGGTCCGCACGCTTAACGTTCGTTGACGATATAGTGTTATATGAGTTATATGATTTGGTGAACGAATGTTGTTCGGAGTATCGGATTAGATCACGGAAATGATGAGGAGTCTAGAAATGGTCGAGAGGTAAAGATTGATATATAGGACGATGGTATTCGGACACCGGAAGAGTTTCAGAGTGCACCGGGTAGTCATCGGGTCACCGGAAGGAGTTCCGGACACCCCCGGTAAGTGTATGGGCCTAATGGGCCAAAGGGGGGGACAGATCAGCCCCTTGTGCGCCCCTTCCTTGGACAGCAGGCCCTAGGGGAAGGAAAGGGGAGGCCCCTCCTTCCTTTACCTCCTCAAGTGGGAAAGGAAGGGGGTGTCACCCTCCCCTGCCTTTCCCCCGCACTTATACAAGGCAGGGGGAGGGCGCGGCTTGGGAGTGACCCCAAGTAGGATTCCTCCTACTTGGGCGCCCCCTTTGGCTGATCCTCACTCCCAACCACCTATATATATGTGGGAGGGGGTTGCCTAGCACACAACAGACAATTGCCTAGCCGTGTGCGGCGCCCCCCTCCACATTTTACAACCCCGGTCATATTTTCATAGTGCTTAAGCGAAGCCGTGCGGAGATCACTTCATCATCACCATCACCACGCTGTCGTGCTGCCGGAACTCATCTACTACCTCACCGTCTTGCTGGATCAAGAAGGCAGAGGACGTCACCGAGCTGAACGTGTGCAGAACGCGGAGGTGTTGTACGTTCGATACTTGATCAGTTGGAGCGCGAAGAAGTTTGACTACATCAACCGCATTGTTAAACGCTTCCGCTTACGGTCTACGAGGGTACATAGACACACTCTCCCCCTTCATTGCTATGCATCTCCATGGATAGATCTTGCGTGTGCGTAGATTTTTTTTGTTTTCCATGCAACGTTTCCCAACAAATATAGCTGATTGAACTAATATCCCTTCAAGATAAATATTTCAGGAAGTTCAATGGTTGGCACGACATGGACTACAGATGTGGACCCCTCAAAATGCTAAGGTCAAATATCAGCAAAAGCTCAAGACTCTTTATCTTTATTTTAGTGATCCAAGATCACATTGAGTCCATAGAAAGCCATTACTATTAAAAGGGGATGAGGTGTTGCTTAATGGCTTGCTTGCTCAAATGCTTAGTGATATTGCTCCAAAACCCTCAACCACTTTCTACATCCAAATATGTCCAAAACCTAAACTCCAACTCGGCCCCACCGATTCTTTCTATCCGGAGCCACCAAGTTCATATGACATAGCCACTGCCTAAAACCCTAACAGTTCGGTCTCACCGATACGGATCTCGATCTCACCGAGATAGCCTTGCCAACTCTCTGTTTATTGTTGCAATTATCTCGGTCTCACCGAGAATTGCAGTCGGTCTCATCGAGATGGCTTGACCAACTCTCTGTTGCATTATTGCTTCACTTCGATCTCACCGAGTTGATGCAATCGATGCCTCCGAGATGAGGTTTGCCCTAAGCCCTAGCACATCAGTCCCACTAAGTTGTTCTAGTCGGTCCCACCGAGGTTTCTAACATTCACATTTTTGAAATAATCGGTGCCACCGAGTTTAACTATTCGGTCCCACCGATATGCGTCAAATGTGTGTAACGGTTGGATTTTTTGTGGAGGCTATATATACCCCTCCACCCCCTCTTCATTCATGGAGAGAGCCATCAGAACGTGCCTACACTTCCACCAGACATTTTCTAAGAGAGAACCACATACTCATGTGTTGAGATCAAGACATTCCAATCCTACCACAAGAATCTTGATTTATAGCCTTCACCAAGTTGCTTTCCAGTCAAATCATCTTTCCACCTTAGCCAAATCTGAGAGAGAGAGAGAGAGAGAGAGAGAGAGAGAGAGAGAGAGAGAGAGAGTTGAGTGTTGGGGATACTATCATTTGAAGGACAAGAGAAAGAAGTTCATCATCAACACACCGTCTATTACCTTTTGGAGAGTGTTGTCTCCTAGATTGCTTAGGTGTCGCTTGGGAGCCTCCGTCAAGTTGTGGAGTTGAACCAAGAAGTTTGTAAGGGCAACTAGATCACCTACTTTGGGAAGATCTACCCGAGCGAGGCAAGTCCTTATGGGCGATGGCCATGGTGGGATAGACAAGGTTGCTTCTTCGTGGACCCTTCGTGGGTGGAGCCCTCCGTGGACTCGCGCAGCTGTTACCCTTCGTAGGTTGAAGTCCCCATCAACGTGGATGGACGATAGCACCACCTATTGGAACCACACCAAAAATCCCCGTGTCTACATCGCGTTTGCCTTCTCCAAACCCTTCCCTTCACCTTCATATGCAATGTTTTACTTTCCGCTGCTATACTCTAAGAATTGCATGTGTAGGTTGATTGCTTGACTTGTGCAACTTGCTAAAATCTTCCCACAACTAAAATTGGGAAAATGATAGATTTTTATTTGGTCAAGTAGTCTAATCACCCCCTCTAGACCTACTTTCAATCCTACACCATACAAGACGATCCCAAGAAGAGATTCTCGCTCCAGCAGGGGATTTTGCGTTTCCGCGACTGGATCTGGCTCGGAGGGTCCATAGCCCTGCAATAGAAAATCGTCTCAGCCTTCCACGACAGTGCTCTGGGTGGTCACTCCGGATTCCCCGTGAAGTACAAGCACATTCGCCGTCGATTCGCATGGCCTAAAATGAAAGCCCACATCAAACACTACATCGCCTGCTGTTAGGTCTGCCAACAAGCCAAGCCAGATCGTGCAGCGTCTCCAGGTCTGCTTGTGCCACCTCCCATTCCCAAGCATCCCTGGGATCTCATCACTATGGACTTTACCGATGGCCTGCCACAGTCCCGGAAGTTCAACTGTCTGTTGGTTTTGGTAGATAAGAGGACTCGTTTTGCTCACTTCATTCCTCTAGCCCACCCGTACATAGCAGCTAAAGTTGCGCAAATCTACATGTCTTAAATCTACAAACTGCATGGGTTTCCTGGAGCAATCGTCTCGGACAAGGATCCAGTGTTCACCAGTCACTTCTGGCTTGAACTGTTCCGGTATGCGGGCACGGAGCTGAGGATGAGCACAACCAATCACCCTAAGACGGACGGCCATTCGGAGCAGGTAAATCATTGCTTAGAAACCTTCCTCCGATGTTTTACTCACACTTGTCCTCGTCGCTGGAGCCTCTGGATCGCCCTGGCGCAATTCGGGTACAATTCATCTCCACGCTCGGCGATCGGCATGTCACCTTTCAAGGCGCTGTATGGCCATGAGCCTCGTGATTGGGGCATCACCACACCTCCCAGCACTTCAGAACCCTCTCTACAGGCGTGGCTTGAAGAACACCGGGTGGTGCAAGATCTGGTACATCAACACCTCAACAGGGCGCGGCAGTGTATGAAGTCTCAAGAAGACAAGAAGACATCTATCCGAGAGTTCCAAGTGGGCGATCACATCTTCCTCAAGCTGCAACCGTACATTCAAACATCCGTCGCACCCCGAGCAAATCATAAGCTCTCTTTCAAGTTCTTTGGGCCTTTTCCTATCATCAAGAAGATCAACTAGGTGGCTTACGAACTCCGGTTACCAGCTGCAGACATGGTGCACCGGGTGTTTCACGTATCGCAACTCCGGCGAGCTCTGCATTCAGGTACACCGGTCAAACCAAACCTGCCACTATGTACTGACGACCTTGTTGTGCCTGTGGAAGTGCTTCAGTCCCGCTGCCCCGTCATCGAGCAAGTTCAAGTACGCTGGTCGGGCACTGCAGCTACCAACATCACCTGGGAAGACAAGGAGGCGCTTCACGCTCGTTTTCCCCACGCGGCGGCTTGGGGGCAAGCCGCACGTCAAGAAATGGGGGATGTCAGTGCCCCTGACAAGGCGGGTCCATCCACGGGGCCTCAAGAGGCCATCGGTGCATTGGCCAAGCGTGCACGCGTTGCCAATTCATGAGTCAGTGGGCCGGACTGGCTGACGGCGGCCCAACTCCTTCCTCGTGCTACTTAACCTGCATCGCTCTAGAGGGAAGACATCCAGAGGATCAGGCACCCGGCGGCCCGGCTACCTACCACTGTTCTCCATTTTCGCATGAACCCTAGCCACAATCCTTACAATTGAGTTGTAATCACCACGTAAATCATACCTCTGTGAGAATTGTTGCCAAGTAATCGAGAGTCTAGTTCGTCCCTATCAAGGAGGGACCAGATTGCGAAATAACCTTTCGAAGAAGTCCGTGAGCGGATTAAGTTCATTTAGTACTACAAATAATACTGTGCAAAGCTAGCCGCCCCACTCCCTTGCTTGCATAGTTGCAGGTGCAGGCGTCTGTACATTTCACATGAAGTTTACTGTTGGATGTAAACGTCCGTGCGCGGGGCAAGTTTTTCTTCTCCTTTTCCAATTTTCAAGATTAGGTTCGCAGGACGCGATGCTGACTCGTTGCGGCGTCTCTCCCCGGAGTCGTATTCTCCTAGTTACCCAATTAGTTGAGGCATCAAGCAGGCACAACAATAATTCAACGTTGCCCCAACACAGTGGGCACACCGTTCCCTGTCAACCCGGAAGTGATTGGTCATAGCATATTCGTGCCGTGTAGAATTAGGAACTCTGGGGTTCAATAATTACACGCATCATTTTCTGACGAACTAGTTCCACGACTTGGGTCGCTCTTCCACTTTTCTCATAAATATATACAAAATGGACATTTTATTTTGTTCCCAGTTCACAGGCAAACAAGCATGGACGGAAAATGGAAAATTTAATGATACGTCCTGTCGTTGTACGAACACGTGTAGTGTTCTAGGTTAATTAGATTTATTACTTCCTTCGACGCATACGTATTAATTATCGTTAATCTATTACAAGCGACAATTAACATAGATGGGAGAAAGTAGTAGAATTTAGGAGACAATGTCTGTATGAATATATATTTTTGCAGGGTAATGACTATGAATATTGAGGTTGGGGGATCAATGCCCTCAACAAGGAATAAACTCTCTCTATCTCGCTCAATAGAAAAAGGGGAAAAAAACTGAGCAAGGCCACCTGTAATCTGCACAAATGAAAGAAAAAACGGCTTGATTAATGTATGACCACCAACGACTCTGTCCGGGTACTGCACCACTACCATGACACCTAAGAGCATCTATAGTCCCCTGGAAAAAAAAGCATCTATAGTCAGGTGCCTCAAATCGGTATCAACCGCCACGGCAGACGGTCCGGTCACTGACCAACCAAAAAACCGACCCACTTGGGCGTTTTAAGCCGGCCTCAAACGCCCAGGCTGACCTCCACCCATCATATCCAGCCCATATTTGAGGCGGATATGGAGGGGCTCGGTCGCGTCCGCCACATCGGATTAATGACCAGGTCTCTGAAACCCAACGATCTGATGGGCGTCTCCTCCGATGTGGGTGTGAACGTCATGTGGCGCCGCTCCGGCTCGCCGCTTGAGGGCGAAAGTTCAGTTATTTAAGCCGGACAACGTCCCCGGCCCTAGCCACACCTGATTCCTCCCTCTTCGCGCAGGCAGCCTGAGCCCATCCACGTTTCTCCTTCTCCATCTCCCTCTTCCCTCGACGTCCACCTCCGCCATCACCCGGCAGAGGAAGATCACGTATTATATGCTAACACCGGAGCGACGCTTCTAGATGCTCGAGGAGATCCGAGCTAGGCGCGCCGCCCGGATCGCAGCTCGCCAGAGCCGGAGGAGGAGGAGGGGGTGGATTTGGAGGAGGAGGACGCGGTGGAGTCAAAGCCGTTTGCAGGCTTCACCATGGAGGACGCCATGGCGGAGTTCGAGGTTGCCCATGCAGCGGAGATGGCAGATGAAAAATCGTGGATGTCGCCTATCATTCCAAAAAAACAGAAATGGGTATAAGCCGAGAAGTTTTATATTTTTATATTATGAACCTTCGATTTTAAAATTTAAATTCTTCTACATTGAATGGGTAGCTACAACAATAAATTTGGATATGCCTTTCTACTCCCCTACACCTAGGTAAATGTTTTATTTAAAACTTTTTTCTTCCTTCATTCATTTTGCGGTAGCTTACGCGTCAGAAAAATAGAACCCCCCCTCTAGGCGCTTTAAAATAATTAGGTTTAGACTTGAACAAATGCGAAATAAAACTAGCGTTTAATTTTTTCAAGCACAAAACCTAAAACAACTGAGCTCACCTATGTGCACCAATAACTTATGCTAATCAAGATAAACAACTAACTGATAGCAATATATATAATATGAAACACTATGACTATCACAAAGTAAAGTGCATAAGTAAAGGGCTCGGGTAAGAGATAACCGAGGCACACAGAGACGACAATGTATCCCGATGTTCACACCCTTGCGGATGCTAATCTCCGTTTGGAGCGGTGTGGAGACACAATGCTCCCCAAAATGCCGCTAGGGCCACCATGTTAATCTCCTCATGTCCTCGCACAATGCAAGATGTCGTGATTCCACTAAGGGAACCCTTAAGGACGGTCACCGAACCCGTACAAATGGCAACCCTTGGGGGCGGTCACTGGACCCGTGCACTTTGGCAACACTTGGGGACGGTCACCGAAACCCGTACAAATTGCTCGGGGCAATCTCCCCAACTTAATTGAAGACCCCGACGCTTGTCCTGGAGCTTTCCACCATAAGGATTGAGCTCCGCGACACCACCAACCGTCTAGGGCGCTCAAGCACCCAAGAGGCACAAGCTCAAGGTTGCCCAAACACTCCAAGAGTAATAACCTTCTCAACTTTCACTTCCACATATCATCGTGGAGAACTCAAACTGATGCAACTAATGCAATGCCAAGAACACATGAAGTGTTCAAGTCCCTCACTCCCAAATCCACCACAACAACAAAACTATGGAAGAATATGAGAGGAACAACAAGGAGAACAGCAAGAACTCCAACATCTAGATCTAAGGGGTTCCCCTCACATAGAGAAGAAAGTGATTGGTGGAAATTTGGATCTAGATCTCTTCTCTCTTTTCCTAAAAAACTAGCAAGAAGAATTGAAACATAGCAAGCTCGGAGAAGGTCAAAATGGGGGCAAATACAAGCTCGAAGGATAAGAACCATTGGTGAAGAAGACCCCCTTTTATAGGTGGGAAAAAAAGCCAACTGTTATGCTCTCTGTCCGTGCACAAGCAGTACTACCGCTCCTAGGAGCGGTACTACTGCTTCAGGCGGCAGTACTAGAAGGTACTGCGGTTCTAAGTTGGTTGACAGAGCGGTAGTACTGCATGAAGCGGTACTACCGGGCAGTACTGCCGCCCTAGTACCGTGAAAGCTGCGAGGGACTACAGAAGCAGAAAGATAAGCGGAAGTGTAAGTGGAGATAGAATGCGGCAATAGCGCACAAGCGGTACTACCGCTCTACCTTAGCGGTACTACCACTTAAATTTCTAGGGCTACAACAAGGGTTGCGGTAGTGAGGCAGAAGTGTGAGCCATGCATAGTGCCGCTAGAGCAGATTACCGCCGCCATCATCGCTTCTACTACAAGCGCTAAAGAGTCCAAGAGTTCAAAACAAGCGGTAGTGCTCACAGATCGAACCGCTGAAGTACTGCAGAAGCAGTACTACCGCTGCCCAGAGTGGTACTACCGCTAGAGAGCAA
The DNA here is from genome assembly GCA_021605205.1 of Aegilops longissima. Classification (NCBI taxonomy): domain Eukaryota; kingdom Viridiplantae; phylum Streptophyta; class Magnoliopsida; order Poales; family Poaceae; genus Aegilops; species Aegilops longissima. The sequence continues at coordinate 158,267,665 of CM038676.1, forward strand.
CGGAAAGGCCTCAGCAAAATAGATGGAAGTAGGAAAACCAAAACTGCCATAACTTCTGCAAATGAGCTCCGAATACAACAAACTCAAGCTTGTTGGATAGATGATGACAAGTACTATCCAACAACAAAGATATGCCTATGAAATAAAGATGTGACCCCTCAATGAATGAATAACCGACATAAACTCCAACATGGAAAACATCATAGAAGATGCATATGAACCTCATTTTCGATGAACTCGAGCTTGTCATGGAGATGACCATAAGCTCTAAAACTCACAAAGAGAAACACCAAATAAGAACAAAGAAAGATGATTCAAAGATGCAATGGTTTGAGCTCTCTACGAATGATACGATCAAGCTACTCACCCGAGAGCCCCCCTTGATAGTACGACAATTGATCCTACAACCCGATCTCCCAACTACCACCATGAGACCGGTAAAATAGAAAACCTATCAAGAGCAAACATTTGCCTTGCACATAGTCCACTTGAGCTAGATGATGACGATCTTGACTTCCTCAAGTTGGACCACCTCCTGATTGCGTTGACTCGACGAAGACTAGTTGATTGCTCCCCCATACTTCTTTATGGTTGAGCCACTCTTCGGCACATCTTCACAAGTCCATTGTCACCATAATAGACGGCAAGCTTCAAGGACGCGATCTCTTCCTGATGCTCCGCTTGAACTTGCACACCGCAACCATACCATGGGATCACTCAATCCCTTTTGGTACATCTTCTACGCTTTGCGTGTTGATCAACTTGATTCACACTTTGGCTTAGTTTTGATAAACCTTGTATCATGTCTTCTACATGACCGATCTTTGGATAATTCCTTGAATAGCACCTTGGTCATCTCATAAACTCCTTGAAACCAACACATGGACTTCAAAAAATGCGTATGGACAAATCCTTCAAATATAACTCAAGGCAACCATTAGTCCATAGAGAATGTCATCAATTACTAAAACCACCCATGGGGGTACCATGCTCTTTCAGTGGAGCAGAACGCCATCCTGGATGAGGCCTATGTGGAAGTCAATTGGCGCTTACGACAAGAACGTGCAGAGATCGACATACTTTTGATCGAATTGGAGGAGGAGGAGGTGGTGGAGGCCGACACGGAGGAGCCGCATGAGCTGGAGTTGCGGTTGCCGCTATGTACCTGGAGCCCGACACGGAGAACGTGGACATCTCCAATGACAATGAGTAGGGTAGTGTAGGTTTTAGTTGATCTACGTAGTACACAGATTTTCCTTTTGTATGCTTTGTATGGATTTAAGGTTTGAAGTAAGAGGTATTCTGATGCAAAGAATGAAATATCGAGAGCTACCTGGTCACTTTTCTCGGACGCGCCTGGGGGCTTCTGTGCATGTTTGAAGGTCTGGATTTGGTGTCTGCAGCTGTAGATGCTCTAATGGCATCTCCAACATGGACCCCTAAAGCAGACATGGTATGTGTTCGCGTACGCATCCTCGGACAGTGATATGGGAGCCGATCGTTCAACCATTCATGCATACATTTCAAACCGATTTGAACAAATTGGATGATTTTTATGCAAACGGGGTGATTTTCACCTAGACCAGACCAGAATCATTACATTTTTGACATATTTCAACTAAACTATCATCGACTAGTGTTTCTTTAACCTAGTCCAAATGATCATTGACCACAGTAGCGTCTGTTTCCCACGACATGTCTTTCCCATGTTTGGCAAGCTCACTGACCAGCCGTGAGCCCCAGAAAGTGAAGCTACGGGAGGGGAAGAAATGTGGTAGCCTTGTTGGGTTATGAGTTGTGGCGGCTTCCTGTGTGCTACTATTCCTCGCCGGAGTTCGCCTCGTTGACAACACCATACGTGGATGTGCCAGCCTTGTGCTCGTGGCGACGAGGAATGAACCACGGTGGAGGCACGGCTGGCGCAGAGCAGGCGACGTGTGCGGCAGCTTGCACCTCCTCCTCGGCGACCTCCGCATGGAGCTCCACGAATAGGGCGTCTCTCTCCGCCCGCAAGACACATAGCTGCCATCGCTCACGGCGGATGTTGTGGGTGCTCCACATGGACTCTTACAACACCCTCTGCTCATCGAGGAAGCCCGGATCCTTCGCGACCATGCCCATGACAACATTGTCGTTCGCCTGCTTGTCGGTGATTTGCCCCTCCACGACACGGTGCTCGTTGACGAACACCGACACATGCGGCATCGACTACTCTTCCACAGGCGGGGGCTGCGCAGTCAGGGGCGTCGGCTTGTCATCGGACGCCTCCTCCATCATTTGGACCTCGTCGTTGACCTTCGGTGAGCTAGTCGGCAAGCCAGTCGCGGTCCGTTATGCATGACTGGCCGGTCAGCCGGCCGTAATGCCGACCAACTTCTACTTCTGCTCTGTGGAGAGACTATCCCACATAGCTCTAGATTTCGAGGGCATGGCGGACGTGGTGCGATGGTGCTGGTCGTCACGGGAGAGGAGGCACCATTTATATAGCGGGCTGCGGTCGGGATGCTGCTTGGTGCGTCAATGCGGGTGCCATAGTAGGTTTTCTGGTCTCCATGCCAGTTTAATGCCGACAGGCGGACAGACGGGATCCAGTATGAATGCGGTGCACAACCGTCCAGTTCCGGACATACTTCTCAGGCACTGGAACAAGCGCGGAGACTGGGCGGCGCTCCCAACATGCGCGACGCTTCAATGCCTGCTCCAGTGAGACGTCGTGTCCGCTTCCGGGCAGGTATGAATGCGGCGCTGGCGCTCTAGAGCGGAACATGCTGACATGAATGCACGGCAACCGCTTCGCGCGGGCGTGGGAGAGATTTTTAGGTGATCCGGGGTGTCCAACGCGTGCGTGCCAATGGTCCGAACACATGCGAAGCCCCCTTGTTTGCGGAAAACGGGAATCTGGACCGGTCTTTGGATCAATGGGGTATGGCAAAATGCATCCGAACCATCCGGTCTGGGTGGATGCGGACCGTTTGAACGTCAGCGTTGAAGATGCCCTTGACATGCATAGTTCGTGTGCATCAATGTGGTGTAGTTTTTTTTTTCCTTTAAGAAAAGAAACCAGGAAGAAACTGCTGCAAAAATCTCAGTGGTAGCTGATTGAGTCTAAACAGAAGGAAACATTGAAGAGCGGGTTAGTTATGTCATGAACAGAGACCTCCACCGCAAATGCCATCCCATCGGCGCCGTTCCCAGTTGCTTTCTCTCTTGTCCATTTCGTAGAAAGTTCTGCCACAATTCGCCAAGGAGTTTGTGATGTCGCAAGCAAATTTGGCAGCGCGCTTTGACTCCCTCAAGTTTGGTAGCTGACATGCAAACATCACTACTAGCTGGCAGTTTTCCCTCGTGCATTTGTCGATTTATGCTCATACTTATCTTATTTATTTGATGAAATGAGGTGTACATTCCGATGTATGCATAGATACAGAGAGGTATGTGTCACTGTGTGGATGTGTGACGAAATGAGGTGTACTTCGGTATGCGTCTGCATTATCCTTCCCACTCCTTTTTATTTGACGAGTGCCTGCATTATTTGGAAGAGCCCTTATTGAAATGGTGTAGTTTAGAATATATATATTTCTAAGCTAGCTAGGCATGCTGTTTCAAAAATAAAATTGAGTTATATGCAATCCAAGAAGCCAAGAAGGGAGTTTACCTTTCCAAGTCTCAGAAATTGTACCACTGCACCAAACACTCTATATTAGTCAAAAGCTGCATGCAAAACAAGCAAGCCTAACAAAGTTAGGTACAAAGCACACATCTACCGAACCAAACGAAACAACAGGGAGAGAAAGAATTAGCTAGCTTAGCCACCATAGCGACAGCTAGGCACCATCTCAGTTAACCGTACAAGATTTTACTTGCGCGCGCATCAAATATTCATGTTTGTTGTACTGGAATGTAGGACAACTGAATTAGCTGATGATCGCATGTCTCTTAGATAAGGTTCAAGCAGTCATCAACAGGGAACTCAAGGTTGAAGAACAACACATGATCCCATGCGAGTCCAAAGTTCCAACCATGGGCGCCTTCAAAGGTAAGTTTTGTTTTGTTTTGTTAGTCATCCAAGATAGGATTTGGACCTTCCCAAGTGAGAACCAAAAAGGAAAACGAGTCCTCGGTGAACCTTTTCTTTTTTTGCGAAATTCGGTAACCTTTTCTATAAGTGCCACTTCACTTTCAGACTTTTGGGGCCTTGTCAACGATTGGTTTCAACGTCACAAGATCAACGCTTCCACGTGGGCGGCCGGGAGATCCGTTAAGGAGTGGCGAATTGGCAAATGGACTTACACATGCCACACTGTAAGGCAGTGACATCACTCACCATGCTTGTTTGTTGCGCCATTTAGAACGAAAGAAATGATAGCGTGTTCCGACACAAATCCACTACTCCCTTCGTCATCTTTGCCATGATAAAAAATGATGCATAGCTTTGATCACTTCGGTAAAATCATGCTAGGAGAGTAAAGAGTTTTGCAAATGCACGCCATTTCCGTGGCTCACAAGGGAGAGACCGAGAGGATACCTACTACTCTTTCTACGCCTAGCCCCTCCGCCTAGCCCTTTGCCGCCGGCCGATCGGCCGCAGCGGACCACTGTATTTCCACGCCGTGTTCCACTCCGGGCACGATGTCCACCAATCCGGTGCCGACGGCGCTTGTTGATGTGAACTTCGACAAGGGACAAGACTTCGCGGAAGAAGTATGGAGAAAATGGGGAGTCCCCATCAACTACAAAGACGGAAAGGATCTACAGGAATTCATATTGGTGGTGGAATTCATCCGATCAAGGATCAGGCTACCGTGAATTCGGTAGCCACAATCCTTCTGGCATGCTTTGGAGGTTGCACTTCCCTGTTCAAAGTGCAATTGCTCCAAAATTGGTCATTCCGCTTCTCGGTCTCTTCCAAAGAAGTGGGATTTTCGATCTTGAAAGGAGGCAACATCTCTCTGCCAGAGATTAACGTCAATTTCCTTCTCTGGGGAGCGCGGGGGGGACCAAACTCTTGCTGGGAACTCGACCAGTACCTCCAAGAAAAGGAGGATGAATGGACACATGTCTTTCGGAATCACCCTACGAAATATTACCTTCAGGCTCTTAGATCTCCCACCACATTTGTCCATCATGTTCAATCTACCAACAATATTCAAAGAGATCATACCCAGGATTCTATGAGAGCTCAATCTGCTTCCCGTGATCGTCGCCTAGAGCCAACTGCAGTTACTGGTTCTGGAGCCGGATCTACGCCAATTCAAAATTTGGCGAATGGGCTCTTTTGTGTTCGTTGCCTCCTTTCCGGCCATCTCAGGACCAACTGCACAAATCGCATTATGTGTAGGTCCTGTAAGAGATGGGGCCACATTGCCCGGGACTACTACTCTGCCGGGCTTCCCAATCCTAGTACTGATACTCGGCCCATGACCATCCGAGCCCAGAACCAGACAATTCTGAGGCAAGTCACCACTGTTCCCGTGACTACGACTAATCAGCCGGTCATTGCCTCTGCCACCCAAGGAAACAGAGGAGACGCCTCGATTTCCTCCATCGGAGTGGGTATCCGCCATTACACCCCCTCCACTGTTTCCATAGCACAACGCCTGCTTGCCGCTGCCTCGCAACCTAGTGCGCAATCCCCATCCCTCCACCTCCCCATCCAGCCACCATCTTATTCCTCGGCGGTGGTTATGGCGTCATTCCCCTTCGATCCAACGCCGTTCATCCCGGCAGGCCACCATCGCATTGATGTCGTGGGCAGGCTGGCTCGTGTCCGCATCCTGGCGGGAGCAGTCCCGACAGAGCATGAGGAATGGACTATTGCCACCATAGTTCTGATGCCAAATCTGCCAGTTCAGTTCATCACCATCAGAGAGGTACTATCTGATTTTCTCACTGAGGTCAAGCAACTGGTGTTTTCTGAGGTTTGGCCATGCCCTTTTGGTCAAGCATATGTGAAGCTCAACAATGTATTTGATAGAGATGAGTTAGTCATAAATAGTCCACACCAGTTTACGGATGTTCATGCGATTTTTGAGAAACACAATCAAGGCATGAACTGGAGGAGATTAGAACTTAGCAGAGAGGTGTGGATATTTCTTTGTGTCTTCCCACTTGATAGACGCAGTATCCACGAGATCAATAATGATGTTTGCATATTTGGCAATTTTTTGATGCGGGACAGAAACAAAAGCACCCGTGCCAACCTCATGGTCAAGATCAAAGTGGAAGAGGTGAAAGATATACCAACCAGCATAGCTATTGGAGAGGGAGATGAGACGACTCTCTTACTATACTAGTGGTGATTTTAATGGACAACATCCTGGGCAGAGAAGCTCAAGACGAGGACTCAGTCCACATGTTTGGTAATCCTCACCCCATCCCTGCCCAAGCCAACTTCCATCAGAACTAGCATAATCATTTTTTGGGCCCTCTCCAACACCATGAGCAAGAGGACCATGGAGCTCCAAATCAGAATAATAACTCGAATCTTCAGCTGGCTCTTAATGATAGTGTTGTCATTGAAGAAGAGGTGGATGAGCTCCCAGGATGGGGGCACTGGACTATGCCTGATGAAAACCAGTTAGTGGAACAAGAATTGCATGCAGGAGAGTTTTTGAATTTGGATGACTTAATGGAGCCCATGGAGGAAGAACAGGGCCAACCAGGTGAAGTGGGACAAGTTGAGGCTAATAGCAACATTACAGACTCACAAGAACCTCCCAATAAGAGTGATGAAATTGCTGCCTCTGCTAATGGGCCCTTGGCGCCAAATCAACCAAACATTCCAGATTTGAATGCTGCTGTTGGGCCAGTTGACCCACTGGCTCACTTTGGGCTCAACATGGCCCATGTAGCTCCTACTGAAGAGAGGCATGGTACTGTTATACCATCTGGGTGTGCAATGGAAGATCTCAACCTCACAGCCACCCTGGATAGTCCTACTGCTGAGCATACATGCTTTCCTAAGGATCCAATGCAGATGGAGATCTATGCTGCTTACAAAATCACTAGTTCTGTCTTACCAGAGGTAGCAGCAACAGTAAACAAGGACACTATGGCCCTGTGTGCAAGCACTAAGTATGATCAGAACATGCATGATTCTTCTAAGGAAAACAAGAACATTGTCACTTGTGTCCCTCCTACAACTGTCTTGTCTGACCCTCCACAGTCTCATATGGTATAGGAGGAGATACTTCATGCAGATCCAGTTGCTATGATTAATAACCCTTTGGCTAACACAGAAGGTGATTCCCCCTCAAACACTACTGCCCCCCCCCCCAGGATTTCCTGAACATATGTACTTACATAACAGTGATGTTGTCATAGGTGAAGAGCAAGACAATTATGCCAACCCAAGCCAAAGGAATCATGGCACTGCTATGGAGGAACACCTAGGTAAAGAGGGTGCACTGATCTAGGACCAGCATTTTGCACCAAAGGAAAGCAGCAAGGAAATTATCCAGGTACCAGTAGACTGGATCAATTTTTTATTTGTCACTCTACTTTCCCCTGATAAATTTGATTGGGCCAAAAAATTCATCACCTCTAAATTCTGGGAGATCATCACACAAAACAAGGAAAATGATATTTTTCCTGCCATTTGCTATACCAGAATCATGCCCTGTCAGTCATAGCTCATGATGCCACTTGGATATTCCACAAGACCAGGAAAACACTCCTACCTCCAAGGGAGAATCTCAAAAGGTCTCTGCTTCTTCCACATCAGCACTGCATCAAAACAAGAAGAGAAAGGAAAAGGGACCTTTGGTGGAAACAGAGGTAAGGAGAAGTTACAGACTTCAAAAAATAAATAAAGGTTTTAAGAAAACAGTTTTCTTCGACAAAGGATGTCTTGCTTGCCACTCTTTTCCCCCACCTTTACCTGCAAGGATTGTTAAGAATCTTAATACCTCTTTCTGCAAGGTTAATGCACAAGACATTGCTCAGGACAAGCTCATCATCAAGACCAAGAAGACCAAGGAGGGGAGCACTACAACCAAGAACCTCAATAAGAACCAAAACTAGTTGTGCATGTTATCGTGTATGAATAGTCTTAGTTACATACGTGTTACGGAGAGCTATATTCTTTTGTTTTTTACAGGGAATAGAACTATGATGTTGCATTTGGGTTTATGTGTAAATCTTAGACTCAGGATGCTATGGTTCATTGGGCTATATCCTGTTTTCAATCTCAATATGCTTATGCTGATATCAGATCCTATGATTTGGTTATGTGGTTCCTTTTGAAACATCAGTCCCAGACTGCTTTTACCTGTACCCATCAGTTTTTATTGATCATGGCTAGAAACTGGAACATATTGAACTGGAATGTTAGGGGTATCAATAACCCTTAGAAATGGGATGCCTTATCTAATAAAATTGAAGAATCAGCATGCTAATCATTTGCCTGCAAGAAATCAAAAGAGAATTGTTTGATACCACCTACCTCAGAAAGTTTTGCCCTAGAAGCATTGATAAGTTTGAGTTTTTGCCTTCTAATGGTGCATCTAGTGGGCTCCTTATTACATGGAATGACCAACTCTTCTCTAGACAGATTTTTCATCAAAATGACGTCTCCCTCTCTATTAAATTCACTTGCAAGCTATCTGAGATTGAATGGACACTCACAAACATATATGGGCCTTGCCAACAAGCGGCCAGGGTTGAATTTCTTAACTGGTTTCAGAACTTCCAGGTTGATGATGAAAACTGGTTAGTATTGAGTGAATTTAACTATATTAGATATCCACACAACAGGAACAGGGAGGGAGGCGGCATTAATGATATGTTATTGTTTAATGAAGCTATCATCAATCAAGCATTGGTAGAGATCTCCCTTAAAGGCAGAAATTTCACTTGGAGCAACATGCAAGAGGCTCCTTTACTGGAAAAATTAGACTAGTGCTTCACTTCTGAAGCATGGACTCTATCTTTCCCTTCCACCATGGCCATCAATCTTGCCAAAACCACCTCTGACCACATTCCAGTCCTAATCAAGATTGGGATCTCTATTCCAAAAGCACAACTGTTTAGGTTTGAAAACATTTGGCTCCAACACTATCAATTCAAAGAAGTGGTCAACCAAATATGGGAACAAGATGTGCATGGAAGAGATAGTGCTAAATGCATAGCAGAAAAATTTAAGAGATTCAAGAAGGGCCTAAAAAATTGGGCCAAAACCTTCTCAAGTCTACAGGAAACCATCAAGGAGCACAACTTCAAGATTCTATATTATGATGTTATAGAGGAATTTAGAGATTTGACTCTGGTAGAATCTAATGGCAAGAAAATTCTCATTGAGGACTTGAGACATATTAATGAGCAGCAGAGAATCTGCTGGAAGCAGAGGGCTACCATCGGGAACATTAAAATGGGGGAGGCTAATAATAAATACTTCCGAGCTAAAGCAACCATTGCTGCTTGTGAGCTGCATTTGGATTTCGTCGAAGAGGAGAGGATGATGCAGTACAGTATAGATAAGTATTTCTCTCAGTTAAGAACCAAGGTTATCAATCCAGTAGGAGAACCAAGCAACACCTCGTTAGCAGTACTTCCACACAAAATAACACATCCTTGCATCCAACACGAACAAGGGGTTATCAATCCCTCAATGGTTATTTGCAAAGATTAAATTGTGTAGTTATAGATAGATAGCACAAAAATGCTAAATAAAATAAACTAAATAAAATTGCATCAAGGTATTTTTATGATTTTAATTTATGATAAAAGTAGACCCGGGGGCCATAATTTTCACTAGAGGCTTCTCCCTTGAAAATAGCATACGGTGAGTAAACAAGTTATTGTTGGGCAATTGATAGAAAATCAAATATAATCATGACGATATCCAAGGCAATGATCATGTATATAGGCATTACATCCGAAACAAGTAGACCGACTCCTACCTGCATCTACTACAATTACTCCACACATCGACCGCTATCCAGCATGTATCTAGAGTATTAAGTTCATAAAGAATGAAGTACCACCTTAAGCAAGATGACATGATGTAGACAAAGTAAACTCGTGCATGAATAAACTGAAAGTGCTAGTTATCGACTAGAGGGGGGGTGAATACGCGATTTTTATGGAAGTCTTGAAAACACGAAAGCTTTGAAGATAAACAGTAGAAATGAACCTATTAATATGCAGCGGAAGGTAGACTACACTAGACAAGCCATAGTCAAGTAAGCAATGAAGTGAAAGCACGAAGACTATTAGCAGCTAGGTAGTATGGATCAGGATGGAAGATAGTATGAAGCCAAACAACAACAGTCTTCACACAATGAAGTCAATCGGATCATGCAAGCAGGCAATGACTTCACGAAGACAAACTGTAAGTAAGAGAGGTATGAGATAGAACCAGTTGCTTGGAGAGGACAAGGTATGTCTGGTTAGGGTGGCTGAGATTGAACTCAGAAGATCGCGTCTTCACCTTATTCCCCTTGAGCTAAGAACACTTAGTCCTCGCCCAATCACTCTGGTAAGTCTTCAAGGTAGACTTCCAAACCTTCACATACATCGTTCACTGGCAATCCACAATGACTCTTGGATGCTCAGAACGCGATGCCTAACCGGCTGGAGGATTCACAGTCCTCAAGTGCAACAAGTCTTCAGATCACGTAGACAGAAAGACTTCAGTGATGCCTAACACTCGTTGGCTCTGGGTGTTTTGGGCTTTGTCCTCGCAAGGATCTCTCTCTCAAATGCTTCGGAGGTGGGTTGCTCTCAAACGACAAAAGCCGTGCACTAACTCTGAGCAGCCACCAATTTATGGTGCAGGGGGTGGGCTATTTATAGCCAGGAGGCAACCCGACCTGATTTGTCTGAAATGACCCTGGGTCACTAAGGAAGTGACATGTGTCCAATGGTCAGATTTCAAACACACGCGGCAGCTTGACTTGGGCTACAAGTAAAGCTGACTCGTCCAGCTCTGGATAAGATTTGCTCTCATTGTCTTTGCTCGAAGACATAGGATTTGGTTGAGCATCACATCAGTCACTCTGACTTTGTTCACTTGGACCCCACTTAACAGTACAGTGGTTCCTATGACTCAACAAAGAAGAAAAGGAAACTACGAAACAACTATGTCTTCGCACTTCGTAGTCTTCACGTGAATGTCTTCTCGAGTCATAATCTTCGTTGTGAATATCTTCACAAACCACCATTGTCTTCAATGTCTTCACACATTTTTAGGGGTCATCTCTGGTAGGTAAACCGAATCAATATGGGACTACAACCCGTGTTATCCTGCAATTCTCACAAACACATTAGTCCCTCAACCAAGTTTCTCGTCAATACTCCAAAACCAACTAGGGGTGGCACTAGATGCACTTACAATCTCCCCCTTTCTGGTGATTGATGACAAACTGGTTGAAGTTTTCAACGGGGATAAAAGTATGTGAAAGTTAAGGATTAAAGCATTGTCTTCATAAGTAGCAAAAGGCTCCCCCTCAAGATGTGCATATAAGCAGTTTGCTTTTGAATGCAAATGCACATGGCAGATTTTACCTTGTGGAGATCCTCTTCAACTTATGAAGACAATTCATCATGCATATAAAGATATAACAAAGATAATAACATACATAATAAAAAATGTACGACTGCGGAATGACTTCATGCGGAATTTATCATCGCATCACCGACTAACAGAGAAAGTGGCAGACGACCATCAAGTTTAAGTGTTAAAATCCAACCAATGTGATCTATTTATCTTGCAATGTGTCTTCTTCTTCTTCTTCTTCTTCTTCTTCTTCTTCTTCTTCTTCTTCTTCTTCTTCTTCTTCTTCTTCTTCTTCTTCTTCTTCTTCTTCTTCTTCTTCTTCTTCTTCTTCTTCTTCTTCTTCTTCTTCTTCTTCTTCTTCTTCTTCTTCTTCTTCTTCTTCTTCTTCTTCTTCTTCTTCTTCTTCTTCTTCTTTCTTCCGCTTCTTCTTCCGCTTCTTCTTCCTCTTCTTCTTCTTCTTCTTCTTCTTCTTCCTTCTTCTTCTTCTTCTTCTTCTTCTTCTTCTTCTTCTTCTTCTTCTTCTTCTTCTTCTTCTTCTTCTTCTTCTTCTTCTTCTTCTTCTTCTTCTTCTTCTCTTCTTCTTCTTCTTCTTCTTCTTCTTCTTCTTCTTCTTCTTCTTCTTCTTCTTCTTCTTCTTCTTCTTCTTCTTCTTCTTCTTCTTCTTCTTCTTCTTCTTCTTCTTCTTCTTCTTCTTCTTCTTCTTCTTCTTCTTCTTCTTCTTCTTCTCTTCTCCTTCTTCTTCTCCTTCTCCTTCTTCTTCTTCTTCTCCTTCTCCTTCTCTCCTGCTCCTCCTTCTCCTGCTTCTCCTTCTCCTTCTCCTTCTCCTGCTCCTTCTCCCTTCTCCTTCTTCTTCTTTCTTCTTCTTCTTCTTCTTCTTCTTCTTCTTCTTCTTCTTCTTCTTCTTCTTCTTCTTCTTCTTCTTCTTCTTCTTCTTCTTCTTCTTCTTCTTCTTCTTCTTCTTCTTCTTCTTCTTCTTCTTCTTCTTCTTCTTCTTCTTCTTCTTCTTCTTCTTCTTCTTCTTCTTCTTCTTCTTCTCCTTCTCCTTCTCCTTCTCCTTCTCCTTCTCCTCCTTCTCCTCCTTCTCCTGCTTCTCCTGCTCCTCCTCCTTCTCCCTCTCCTTCTTCTTCTTCTTCTTCTTCTTCTTCTTCTTCTTCTTCTTCTTCTTCTTCTTCTTCTTCTTCTTCTTCTTCTTCTTCTTCTTCTTCTTAAGATGGCATAATTAGCTAGGTTGGCTCCATTTTACCTAAGTTGTCTCTAATATGCTAAGCTATCTCTAATATGCTTAGTTTCCTATAGGTTAGCTCCAAAATTACTTATGTTAGCACAAAATGACCAAGTTTACATAATAAGCTTATAGTCTTCTTCTTCTTCTTCTTCTTCTTCTTCTCCAAAATGACATAAGTTAGCTCTAAGTTAGCTCTAAGTTAGCTCTAATATGCTTAGTTTCCTATAGGTTAACTCCAAAATTACTTATGTTAGCACAAAATGACCAAGTTTACATAATAAGTATGCTTACTTCTTATAGTCTTATTCTTCTTCATTTTCTTCTTCTTCTTCTAACATCTTGTTTGCAGATTTGATTTAATTCACGGAAGCTTGCATGGATGGAGTGCTTCTTTTCCATTTGTGCTTTTATTTTGTATCAATGAACTTGCATGGTTGGAACTTGTTATATGGATGGATGGATAACGGTGTTGGATGAATGTGAAACTTTTGTAATATGTAAGGATGGAACTATATATGTGTTGGTTATGTATGTATATATGATGAAACTTGTGTGTTGGATATGCTTGTTGTGTATATATGTATATCTGTGTATATCTGTGAATTGTTGTCAAATTGAATGAATTAAATTAAAAACAGGTTTGTACAAGTTCTTTGCCGTCAGCTAGCCGACTGCCGTCAGCTAGCTGACGGCAAACATACCACGTGGCAGCTACCTGTGATTCCTGGGACTGGCATGTTTGAGCACTTTGCCGTCAGCCAGCGGACGGCAAAGATCTTAGCCTCTTTGCCGTCCGCTGGCTGACGACAAAGCACGCCGTTAACCCCAAACGACTCTCACCCCACCTCACTGTCGTCCATGATCTTTGCCGTCTGCTGGCCACCAACGGCGGACGGCACAATCCTTTGCCGTCTGTTTCCAGGAAGCGGACGGCAAAGAAGGCCTTTGCCGGCACGTGTTCAGACGGACAGTTTGCCGTCTACTGGCGGACGGCAAAGAAGTTTGCCGTCCATGATCCATGCCTTTGCCGCGGACGGCAAAGAAGCTGATTCCAGTAGTGGAATCACGTCTGTGACAAGTAGACCGACTCATGCCTGCATCTAGTACTATTACTCCACACATCGACTGCTATCCAGCATGCATCTAGTGTATTAAGTTAAGAAGAACGGAGTAACGCCTTAAGCAAGATGACATGATGTAGAGGGATAGATCCAAGCAATATGGTAAAAACCCCATCTTTTTATCCTTAATGGCAACAATACAAATACATGCCTCGCTACCCCTACTGTCACTTGGTGAGGACACCACAAGATTGAACCCATCACAAAGCACCTCTCCCATTGCAAGAAAGATCTATCTAGTTGGCCAAACCAAATCAATAGATCGGAGGGAAATACAAAGCTATCTTAATCATGCATAACAGAGTTTATAGAAGATAATATTCATAGATAATCTGATCATAAACCCACAATTCATCGGATCTAAACAAGCGCACTTCAACAGAAGATTACATCGAATAGAGCTCCAAGAACATTGAGGAGAACATTGTATTCTAGATCGAAGAGAGAGAAAAAGCTATCTAGCTACTAGCTATGGACCCTTAGGTCTATGGTAAACTACTCTAGCAACTGAGTTGTCAATTCAGCCACACCTGGATAACTTAATATCTACAGCAAATTATTTAGTAGCAAAGTAATATGATAGTAGTGGTAACGATAACAAAAGAGTAACGGAAGTAAAAGTAATATTTTTGGTGTTTTGTAATGATTGTGACAGTAACATCGGGAAAGTAAATAAGCGTAAACCTTTATATGGAAAGCTCGTAGGCATTGGATTGGTGATGGATAATTATGCCGGATGCGGTTCATCATGTAACAGTCATAACCTAGGGTGACACAGAACTAGCTCCAATTCATCAATGTAATGTAGGCATGTATTCCGAATATAGTCATACGTGCTTATGGAAAAGAACTTGCATGACATCTTTTGTACTACCCTCCAGTGGCAGCGGGGTCCTAATGGAAACTAAGGGATATTAAGGACTCCTTTTAATAGAGAACCAGAACAAAGCATTAGCACAAAGTGAATACATGAACTCCTCAAACTATGGTCATCACCGAGAAGTATCCCGATTATTGTCACTTCGGGGTTGTCGGATCATAACACATAATAGGTGACTATAGACTTGCAAGATAGGATCAAGAACACACATATATTCATGAAAACATAATAGGTTCAGATCTGAAATCATGGCACTCGGGCCCTAGTGACAAGCATTAAGCATAGCAAAGTCATATCAACATCAATCTTAGAACATAATGGATACTAGGGATCGAACCCTAACAAAACTAACTCGATTACATGATAGATCTCATCCAACCCATCACCGTCCAGCAAGCCTACGATGGAATTACTCACGCACGGCGGTGAGCATCATGAAATTGGTGATGGAGGATGGTTGATGATGACAACGACAACGAATCCCCCTCTCTGGAGCCCCGAACGGACTCCAGATCAGCCCTCCCGAGAGGTTTTAGGGCTTGGCGGCGGCTCCGTATCGTAAGACGTGATGATTTCTTCTCTCTGATTTTTTTCTCTCCGAAAGCAAATATATAGAGTTGGAGTTGGCGTCGGATGGTCTCCAGGGGGCCCACGAGGTAGGGGGCGCACCCTGGAGGGGGGGGCCACCCTCGTGGACAGGGTGTGGGCCCCCTGGTCTTCATCTTTGGTGATGATTTTTTATTATTTTTTCTAAGATGTTCTGTGGAGTTTCAGGTCATTCCGAGAACTTTTGTTTTTTGCACATAAAACAACATCATGGCAATTCTGCTAAAAACAGCGTTAGTCCAGGTTAGTTCCATTCAAATCATACAAGTTAGAGTCCAAAACAAGGGAAAAAGTGTTTGGAAAAGTAGATACGACGGAGACGTATCAACTTCCCCAAGCTTAAACCCTTGCTTGTCCTCAAGCAATTCAGTTGACAAACTGAAAGAGAAAAAGAAAAACTTTTACAAACTCTGTTTGCTCTTGTTGTTGTAAATATGTCAAGCCAGCATTCAAGTTTTCAGCAAAGATTATAACTAACCACATATGCAATAATTCTCAGGTCTCATGTTTACTCATATCAATGGCATAATCAACTAGCGAGCCATAATAATAAATCTCGGATGACAACACTTTCTCAAAACAATCATAATATGATATAACAAGTTGGTATCTCGCTAGCCCTTTCTGAGACCACAAAACATAAATGCAGAGCACCTTTAAAGATCAAGGACTGACTAGACATTGTAATTCATGGTAAAAGAGATCCAATCATAGTCATACCCAATATAAATTAACAGTAATGAATGCAAATGATAGCAGCGCTCTCCAGCTAGTGCTTTTGATAAGAGGGTGATGACTCAACATAAAAGTAAATAGATAGGCCCTTCGCAGAGGGAATCAGGGATTTGTAGAGGTGCCAGAGCTCGGTTTTGAAATAGAGATAAATAATATTTTGAGCGGCATACTTTCATTGTCAACATAACAACTAAGAGATGGCGAGAACTTCCATGTCACACACATTATAGGCGGTTCCCAAACAGAATGGTAAAGTTTATACTCCCCCTCCACTAACAAGCATCAATCCACGGCTTGCTCGAAACAACGAGTGCCTCCAACATACATCAGGTCCCAGGGGGAGTTTTGTTTGTAATTAATTTTGATTTAGTTTGCATAAAGCATGGGACTGGGCATCCCGGTGACCAGCCATGTTCTCGTGAGTGAGGAGCAGAGTCCACTCCTCTTGAGAATAACCCGCCTAACATGGAAGATAAGGGCAGCCCTAGTTGATACATGAGCTATTAGAGCATACAAAATAGAATGTTTATTTGAAGTTTTAGAGTTTGGCACATACAAATTTACTTGGAATGGCAGGTAGATACCGCATATAGGAAGGTATAGTGGACTCATATGGAATAACTTTGGGGTTTAAGGGATTGGATGCACAAGCAGTATTCCCGCTTAGTACAAGTGAAGGCTAGCAAGAGACTGGGAAGCGACCAACTAGAGAGCGACAACAGTCATGAACATGCATTAAAATTAATAAACATTGGATGCAAGCATGAGTAGGATATAATCCACCATTAACATAAATATAGTGAAGGCTATGTTGATTTGTTTCAACTACATGTGCAAACATGTGCCAAGTCAAGTCACTTAATTCATTCAAAGGAGGATACCACCCCATCATACCACATCACAACCATTTTAATAGCATGTTGGCATGCAAGGTAAACCATTATAACTCATAGCTAATCAAGCATGGCATAAGAAACTATGATCTCTAATTGTCATTGCAAACATGTTTATTCATAATAAGCTGAATCAAGAACGATGAACTCATCATATTTACAAAAACAAGAGAGGTCGAGTTCATACCAGCTTTTCCCATCTCAGTCAGTCCATCATATATCATCATAATTGCCTTTCACTTGCACGACCGAACAATGTGAATAATAATAAGAGTGCACGTGCATTGGACTAAGCTGGAATCTGCGAGCATTCAATAAACAGCAGAAGACAAGGCAATATGGGCTCTTGGTTAAATCAATAATAATGCATATAAGAGCCACTTAAACAATTTAATCATGGTCTTCTCCTATCGACCCCCAAAGAAGAGAAAAGAAATAAAACTATTTACACGGGAAAGCTCCCAACAAGCAAAAGAAGAACAAGAAATATTTTTGGGTTTTCTTTTTAATTATTACTACCAAAGCAGGAAAAGTAAACTAACTAGAAGCTACACTATTTTTTTTTCTTTAAGTTTATTAAACACACAAGAAGAAAGCAAGAAAAAGAAAATAAACTAGCATGGATATTACAGTGAAAGAGTATGAGCACCGACATCTAGCAATGAGTGTGTGTGAACATAAATGTAATGTCGGTGGGAAATACGTACTCCCCCAAGATTAGGCTTTTGGCCTAAGTTGGTTCATTGCCAGGGATAGCCTGGCTGATACCCGTAGGTGTAGCTGGGGTCATACTGCGATGAAGAATTGACTGCCACTGGCTGGCAACCGCCTCTGGATCCCAAGAATAAACTGACTGGCGTGGAGGCTCGTATTGTGGTTCCGGCTCCAAGGCTAGTGCAGGATTCCGACAGCTTTGAACGGCCGCCCACGGAACAAGGTGAGGACCTGCAGACAAGTTAAACAAAGAAGGAGCAGGCAAAGTAATAGTCTCAGGGTGATGTTTATCAAAGTACAATTTATATTTAAGCTCCCCTTCACGACTCTTAACAATAAAATCATGTGCTAGCATACTCTTATAATCTAGATAAGCACTAGGCAGCAATTTTTCTTCTTTCTCAAAATGCCTAATAGGTATGTTAAAGTATTCAGCTAGGCGTGAAGCATAAATGCCTCCAAAGATGGGGCCCTTAGTACAGTTCAGACTTAACCGTCTAGCAACAATTCCACCCATACTAACAGAGTTATTGCGGTATAAACCATGGAACAAAATGATAATATCAGGAACACTAAGGTTTCCACAGTTTCCATGACCAATCAAGCAACGACTAGCAAATAAGGCAAAGTAGCGTAAAACAGGAAAATGTATGCTAGTAATTCTTGCATCAGAAACCTTCCTGGTTTCTCCCACAGTGATAGTGTTAATAAATTGTAGCGACCCGACCTCAGACGGTCAAGCCTCGTATTCTTGTACCATCCTCGGATCAATATCTTCGGCACACACAAGACATCAATGTATATATCAAAGTGCAATCACATGTATAAATAACGTAAAATGATATATACCTCATAATACTCAGCGGAAACAAATCAAATGGGTGTGGAGTCCCATCAACGCCATTGGCAGGTTGAGTGTAGACCGTAACCCTGTATCGTAACTCTTACTCGTCGAGGAAATATCTGCAACATGATACGTTGCAGCCGTGTAGGTCAGTACATTGAATGTACCGGCAAGATCACAATAAGAGAAAACAGATGATAAACTATACTATATGCAGTATGGCTTTGTGGCTCAGATATCGAGTTTTGTTTGCGTAAAAGCTGGTTTTAATTTTCCCTACATCAAAGGCATAAATGAGTCTGTACTATGGAGTTTTCTATCATGACATGGTTCCGCCCACCGATGTCTCATAGCCCAAAATCATCATAAGTTGCCCACAATTAAGTTATCAATCCGGTGTTGAGAGTTCCGAGATAGATCCAAGTCCAGATGCTCAAATTGTCCATAACCGGGGACACGGCTAATCGATTAGGTTTAAACCCTCTGCAGAGGTTTGTACACTTTACCCGCAAGATTCGATCCCTCTCTTTACGTTCTCGCACTTCAGAGTGTTTGAGAACAAGATGACCGAAACATGGTCTTCCAAAGAGTTCCTCTGACCACTGTCCGGTACCCATCCAATCCTACCGTAGTTCTACATCTGCTAGCACCGTTCCAGCCAGAGTCACAACTAAGGTCAACCAAGCCGAGCCCATAATGACTTTCGGTTGCAGGTAAGCTTCGGGCATGAAGTATTCTTCCGTCTCTTTGAGTCTGGGTGAAGCTTTCCGCAAGATGTCATGGCGCTTCTCCATGCATCCCGCCAACCTTGGTTTCTCCAGGTGCCCGTCAACCGTCCTTCATCCAAGAGTGTGTATTGAATTCTTGTCTCGAGTCTTGAAGTCTTGAGGTCTTGAAGATGTAGTCCTTGCAGATTCCATCATGGAGTTGTCGTCATTGACGAGAGTCCTCCTTCTTCACACCACTCTCGAACACTCATACCAAACCCCGTCTACTACAGCGTAGCATTAGAATAAAATAACGTCCGGGCTTGGTAACAGGTGATGGGTTCCTACCTCATGCATACTACTCAACTACAAGAACTTCAATAACACTCTGAGGGGTGGTTGCAAAGGTGCCACTAAATGCAATAAAACATAGGTAAGAAAGCATGGTCAAAGTGAACTTGCCTTGTTGACGATCTTGAAAAACTAGGGTTTCAGAGTAGCAATCTTCGCACTCCGGAAATTCCACCGAGACAAACAATAACTATAATAAGCACATAGCATAACATCACTTAACACAATAACATAACAAAGTAACACACCAAAACCAACAAAGCAAAACCCAAAGGAAAACTTAAAGAAAACAACTCAAATTTCCTACTTCAAACAACAACTAGAACTAGTTTTATATAATAATTTTTTCTAACATAACCTAATCAAGGTTTTAGGTTAACCTAACAGAAAAGAACTCACTAAGCAACTAGGAGCAAAAAGAACTAATTAAAAGCTATTATAAAACTCATTTTAGGCCTAATCCAATTTCTACTAAGAAAAATAAATTAAAACTTTTATTAATTATAAAAAAAGTTCATCTATTAGAGTGACAGAAACTAACCAAGAATAATCTATCACAAGTTAAAAATAAATTTATTTACTAATTAATTTAATAGGAAAACAGAGCTAGCTAATTAATTAGGATTAACAAGATTCTGCCTAAACTAATTTTTTAATAATCCTAAAATACCCAAGTTAATTTTATGGTTTGGCAATGTCAAAATAAAGTTGGGACAAAAATAATCATGCAAAAATAATTTTTCTAACTCAAGTTATAGCAGATTTACTATTCTGACTAAAATTAAATTAAAGCATTTTTAATTAATTTTAACATAGCTAAATATATATTCTACAGAAACTACATAAAATTTGCAATCCAACAAAAAAAGAATCATCTAAAAATAATAAACAGAATAAAAGATATCAATTTTCAAAAGCAGAAACTATTCTCGCTAAAACAGAAAATCAAAATAAAAGAAAAAGGCCTAATGGGCCTATACTGTGCCCTGAGCGTAATTTAGTCTAAATGGGCCTCGGGTTAAAACTAAAAACGGGCCGGCTAATATAAATAAACCTAACCTAATAAACCGAATGGACCGGCCGGTTTTCTAATAAGAACATACCCCTTCGGGGGTTCTGATCGTGGCCGTCCGTTTGAGATCGGACGGGGGAGAGCTTCTCCGGTGGCTTACCGGAGTCCGGCGATGGCGGTGGCGGCGGCGGAAGTGCGTCGGGGGTTCCAGGCGTCGGGAGCTGGGAGTCGCCGTCTTGGAAAGTGACGAGGTCGGGAGTGGTTCGGTGGGGTCGGGGTGGTCGGGAGGGCTGGGCCGACGGCGGCGATAATGGCGGCAGAGGGAGCTCGGGTCTCCGTGAGGTCGAGCGAGAGGCGAGGGGTCCGCGAGGTCTCGGGAGGAATGGGGTGCGGGCTCGGCTTTTATTGCTGTGGGGTCGTCCTTGCTTGGGATCGGGCGATCGGGATCCGGATCCCGGGATCCGCGATCTCGGGGCGGCGGGCGTGGTGGGCGGGGAAGAAGATGGGGGGGCCCATGGGTCGAGAGAGAGAGGTAGGGGCGAGGCGATCGGGTGGCCGAGGCCTGGGTTTTCGGCGAGGGGAGAGGTGGCAAGGCTGGCGATTGGCAGTGGGGGGCTGGTGGGCAGCAAGGGCTCATGGCACTGGCTGGGCCTGGGTGGCCTAGTTGGCGCCTGGGGTTTTTCTTTTAAAATTTTATTTTTTAAAATAAAACAAAACAGAAATAAAACAATATCTATAAATATTTTATATAGGGTATATATATACCAAAATGATGGGGAATATTCCTTTCATTTGAACATTTTTCCAAAGGCAAAATCCAAACTTTATAAAATCCATTTTTTCAATTTCAAATAAAATTCAGATTTGAATCCAAGACTTTTGGCATTGTTTCCTCTGATATTTTTGGAGTGTCATGTTTGCTCCTCTCATACTTTTGATCAAGTATTTATCAGGCATAGTTTTTGAAATGTTTCCCACATGCCAAAGTTTGAATTCAAATTCAAAACTCAAAATTTGAAAGAGGGTTTCAAAGCACTTTCAAATGACTTTCAACTTGATACTACTCAACTTCCAACTCATATTTCATATAATGGAAGGAGTCATTTTATCTTCCTCATGAAAATCATTGAGTTGCATAAAGCCTTGAATTTGAAATATTCCTGATGTAATTCAAATCCTTTCAAAAACCCTTTTCATTCCAAATGGAAGAAGTCATGTCATCTTCACTCTAGGTTTTGGTGTTGGAATGAATTTGAATTCATTGAGATCAAAAGGCAAAGGAGAAAGTTTTGGGAAAGTCATTTCATTCCCTCTCATACAACTTTCAAAAGTTTCAAATTTCACTCAGTTTCACTCAATCAATCAAACCAACAATCAGGCAATAAGCATAGTTATTTATTTAATATAACATTCCAAAATTTAGAATTTTGGGATGTTACAAACCTACCACACTTAAAATGAATCTCGTCCTCGAGATTCGAAGAGGCTAGCAAGAAAAGGTTAGGGGTTGGGGTCTTCTAGCAAATGTCTTGGTCAGAAAGGTCAGGGGTGCTACCACACTTAAAAACAAGGTCATGGTTCCAATAAACTCAGATATTTCTTCTGGAGGGCTGACAATGTATGTCTCTCCACATATCTTACAATAGCTCCTTCATTAAAGCTCTTCTGTTAGAAGCATAGAGTTTTCCTCAAAAGCTTGGGTCGGTTCGTCAAAGTTGAAATTTGTCCGGGACTGGATCTTCTTAGCTGATGGGTCTGTGTCCATTCTAAACAACTATGGAAACACTCATGGTGGTCTACAATTTATGGTTTTCTCCTGCAGAAAACGGGTCTGGGTTGAACTTCACCGTATATCCTACGATTGGCAGCGGTTGCTGTAGAAGGGTTCCATCGTCCTACCATTTTATGGTTTTATGGCTTATCGCGTCGACACTCTTCTAAGTTTTTCAAGGCTCTTTGATTTTCCATCAACATATGATAGTTCATGATAGAAGTCTCCGGTATGGGGGCCAATCCATCCCGTACTTGAACCATTACCACATACGTAAATATCGAATCACGTATTCTAACACTTGGGCATTCTCACCAGCATTACAGAAATTTCTCTTGTTCCCGAACTGGTTTCGAGTAAATCCATGGTTTCTGCAAGCCAAACAAAACATCTATCGTTACTTCACCACTCTTAGGTTTTTATGTAATCTCCTACGTAAACGTATGCTGATTGGATGCTGATTCCTCCAATATATTCCTTTATCAAGGTTATATCGGTTTCCTTTCAAAATCTCGGGCACGTGGGTTATGGCCCACTTCAACACTAGTGCAGCTTTAACTCATCCTTGGAGTAACTCTCTTGTTACACCTCCTTTGAATCCAGAGTACTGTTTCTTCATACCATCATATCAAAACAAAACTCCAACTTATTTTGTTCAGCTTCCTTCTATGGACCGTCATGAATAACACATTTCTTTCTTCATTGATCTTGTGGCTTTACAGAGTACTATGACCGAAAGAATGCACAAGTTTATCCATAAAATCTCATTATTTTCATATCACTCTTTCATTACATCCTTAACCATTTTCGTGAATCCAAGTTCCAAAAAGTTTATTACAAATGCTGCCACCCACATGGTTCGGTATGGTCAGACATTACTTTCAACTTTATTCATTTTTTCCTCCTTGGGGATACTTTAGTCCCACTGGAATTGGGCGACATGTGCCTTGAATTCTTCAATCTTCTGTTTCATTGTGGTGGCCTTGAGCTTCACCTCCATCATCTCAGTATGCACTTCGCTTAGGTATTCCTGAGTATAACGGAGTCTTGCTTCAAGTATTTCTCGATCGGCGATGGCTTCCATGGCTGCTTCACTAACAGCATCGAAGAAAGTTGCTTGTGGCACACGTGAAATGAAAAAGTAATGCCCCATCCTCTTTGGGCAAACTCCTTTCAAACGGTGGAGGTGTACCTCCACATACTAAAGTTCCACTCCCTTTGCATGAAGGGTAGCCTTTGTAGACTGCATCTCCTTCAAGGTGAATATGCTTCATCATGTCCTTCAGATCTTGGGTAATCATGATCACTTGTCGTGGTCATGATGGTTTCCGGACCTTTAAGGAAAGACTCGTAAGGGTCGTCATCTGCAGTTGTATAACAAAAGTGGTGCTCGGAATGAGGTACATATCTCCAGGCACACATTCATATCATCCAAACAAAACTTCAAACTCAATTCCAATTTCCTGTTTATGCATCACAACTCACTTTCTTCCATGTTCATCCGAATATTAATTTCCAAGATAAAATATGACAACTCCTTAAAGCTTGTCGGCATGTGACATTACAACTTTATTGAGTCATGAACTATTACAATCTCGGGGTAATCTATTACATAACTCAACTCATTGAGCTCATGAAAATGAAATTGCTTTCTACTACTCTTTTATCCATAATCAAAATTCCAACTACTCAGCTCCACTTTTCGTCTTGTCGGAACATTTAGTAGCATAATGTCCTGCTTCCTGCAGCGAAAACAAATGACTTTCGATAAGTCTTTGGGCTTCTTGGAGATGGTGCCTGCTCCTTGAGTTCCTTGCTTCCTTCGGGACAATGATTGGCATAATGCCCGACGTCCTTACATTCAAAACAGGTAATATGACTCTTGTCCCTATTTGCAGAAATTGGGTTGTTACGAGGGTGTCTTTGTTTTCTCTTCACGGTTTCTTCGTTCGATCAAACCTTCTATTCCCCGTGGGTCAAACTCTATTGCTTCCGTCGGAAGTATCCCGGTACTCTTTTCTTTCCTTGGTGCAATCATTGTGAAAATGTCCTTCTTCTCCACATGAATAGCGTGCATTGGGGTAAAATCTGTTGAGACCTTCTCCATCCGTGTCTTCAACTCTTTCATCATTCTGGTTCTTCTAGATCTTCCTTGAGGGCTTCTTTCATTCCATCTTCCCGCTTGAATAGTTTGTTGCACCGTGGAGTAAATGTGACACCTTTGCACCGGTAGTGGGTGGTTCCTTCACACAGGAAGCAAGTCACCAGCTAGTTGGGCATTCCTCATTGGGTGTTTCTCCTCACAATGAGGGCATCCATCCTTGTGTTCCTCCCGGTGTGTCCTATTTCTCCGCAAATCTTGCAGCACAAGGTTTCTTCTTGGGTTATCATAGTGCTTCCGGATGTGATCTCATCGAGGTCTTCTTGAATTCCTCCCAAGTTCTTGCTCCTTTAACTCCTGTATGGCTTGATGCATTTTCCACCAAGTTGCAGCACTTTTCGTAAAAAATCAAGAGCATATTGGACCTCATACTTCCTTGGAATCAAATTGCTTCAAGTGATTCTCCATGTTACGAATCCATAGCTCGCCTCCTACTGAGTCTTCGTCCGAGAATATCAGTCCAACTTCATTCATCATCTATGGGGTTCAAGGGTTTTAGGGTGAGATGAGAGAGAGGTGGGGAGGATATACACACAATACAACCAATAGTTTTGAAGAAACAAGTTTTATTTTGGGGCTGTCGGAAAACATCAAACAAATGACAGCTCACAAATCATCGTGATCTAACGAGGTGTATAGCAGGAGTTTGGTCTCTAAAGGTCAAATAATTCTTCAGAACTTCAAATTCTTCAAGTCTTGAGTCTTCAATTGTTGCAGCTGCAATTCTTCCAACACATGGTGAAATCCTCTTTACTCTGAAATGGCCATCGGTTGTCCGATATCTTTAATTCTTGGAGTGACTTCATTGATCTTCCGTGTGGTCAAAAGGAAAGGTGTATATTCTAAATATTTGAGGTGAGAGTGTCTATTTGATAAAATCTGAAAAGATGAGAAGTAAGAGTCTTTTGAAAATAAAGTTTTAGAGATTTCCTGTCCAAGGGCTTTCCGATTTCTAGGGTCACGTCTTACAGTCAACATGTGCTCGATACCATCTCTCAGAGCGACCCGACCTCGAGACGGTCAAGCCTCGTATTCTTGTGCCATCCTCGGATCAAGATATCGGCACACACAAGACATCAATGTATATATCAAAGTGCAATCACATGTATAAATAACGAAATGATATATACCTCATAATACTCAGCTGAAACAAATCAAACGGGTGTGGAGTCCCATCAACGCCATCGGCAGGTTGAGTGTAGACCGTAACCTCAGATCGTAACTCTTACTCGTCGAGGAAATATCTGCAACATGATACGTTGCAGCCGTGTAGGTCAATTACATTGAATGTACCGCAAGATCACAATAAGAGAAAACAGATGATAAACTATACTATATGGTATGGCTTTGTGGCTCAGATCGAGTTTTGTTTGCGTAAAAGCTGGTTTTAATTTTTCCCTACATCAAAGGCATAAATGAGTCTGTACTATGGAGTTTTCTATCATGACATGGTTCCGCCACCGATGTCTCATAGCCCAAAATCATCATAAGTTGCCCACAATTAAGTTATCAATCCGGTGTTGAGAGTTCCGAGATAGATCCAAGTCCGGATGCTCAAATTGTCCATAACCGGGACACGGCTAATCGATTAGGTTTAAACCTCTGCAGAGGTTTGTACACTTTACCCGCAAGATTCGATCCTCTCTTTACGTTCTCGCACTTCAGAGTGTTTGAGAACAAGATGACCAAACATGGTCTTCCAAAGAGTTCCTCGACCACCGTCCGTACCCATCCAATCCTACCGTAGTTCTACATCTGCTAGCACCGCCCCAGCCAGAGTCACAACTAAGGTCAACCAAGCCGAGCCCATAATGACTTGCGGTTGCACGGGTAAGCTTCCGGCATGAAGTATTCTTCCGTCTCTTTGAGTCTGGGTGAAGCTTTCCGCAAGATGTCATGGCGCTTCTCCATGCATCCCGCCAACCTTGGTTTCTCCAGGTGCCCACAACCGCCCTTCACCCAAGAGTGTGTATTGAATTCTTGTCTCGAGTCTTGAAGTCTTGAGGTCTTGAAGATGTAGTCCTTGCAGATTCCATCATGGAGTTGTCGTCATTGACGTAGAGTCCTCCTTCTTCACACCACTCTCGAACACTCATACCAAAACCCGTCTACTACAGCGTAGCATTAGAATAAAATAACGTCCCGGGCTTGGTAACAGGGTGATGGGTTCCTACCTCATGCATACTACTCAACTACAAGAACTTCAATAACACTCTGAGGGTGGTTGCAAAGGTGCCACTAAATGCAATAAAACATAGGTAAGAAAGCATGGTCAAAGTGAACTTGCCTTGTTGACGATCTTCGAAAAACTAGGGTTTCGTAGTAGCAATCTTCGCACTCCGGAAATTCCACCGATACAAACAATAACTATAATAAGCACATAGCATAACATCACTTAACACAATAACATAACAAAGTAACACACCAAAACCAACAAAGCAAAAACCCAAAGGGAAAACTTAAAGAAAACAACTCAAATTTCCTACTTCAAACAACAACTAGAACTAGTTTTATATAATAAATTTTTTTCTGGCATAACCTAATCAAGGTTTTAGGTTAACCTAACAGAAAAGAACTCACTAAGCAACTAGGAGCAAAAAGAACTAATTAAAAAGCTATTATAAAACTCATTTTAGGCCTAATCCAATTTCTACTAAGAAAAATAAATTAAAACTTTTATTAATTATAAAAAAAAGTTCATCTATTAGAGTGACAGAAACTAACCAAGAATAATCTATCACAAGTTAAAAATAAATTTATTTACTAATTAATTTAATAGGAAAACAGTAGCTAGCTAATTAATTAGGATTAACAAGATTCTGCCTAAACTAATTTTTTAATAATCCTAAAATACCCAAGTTAATTTTTATGGTTTGGCAATGTCAAAATAAAGTTGGGACAAAAGAATCATGCAAAAATAATTTTTCTAACTCAAGTTATAGCAGATTTACTATTCTGACTAAAATTAAATTAAAGCATTTTTAATTAATTTTAACATAGCTAAATATATATTCTACAGAAACTACATAAAATTTGCAATCCAACAAAAAAGAATCATCTAAAATAATAAACAGAATAAAAGATATCAATTTTTCAAAACAGAAACTATTCTGCTAAAACAGAAAATCAAAATAAAAGAAAAAGGCCTAATGGGCCTATACTGTGCCCTGAGCGTAATTTAGTCTAAATGGGCCTCGGGTTAAAACTAAAAACGGGCCGGCTAATATAAATAAACCTAACCTAATAAACCGAATGGACCGCCGGTTTTCTAATAAAACATTTTTGGGGGTTCGATCGTGGCCGTCCGCTTGAGATCGGACGGGGGAGAGCTTCTCCGGTGGCTTACCGGAGTCCGGCGACGGCGGCGGCGGCGGCGGAAGTGCGTCGGGGTTCAAGGCGTCGGGAGCTCGGGAGTCGCCGTCTTGAAAGTGACGAGGTCGGGAGTGGTTCGGTGGGGTCGGGGGTGGTCGGGGAGGGCTGGGGCGTCGACGGCGGCGACAATGGCGGCAGAGGGAGCTCGGGTCTCCGGTGAGGTCGAGCGAGAGGGCGAGGGGGTCCGGCGAGGTCTCGGGGAGGGGAATGGGGTGCGGGGGCTCCGGCTTTTATAGCCAGGGGGTCGTCCTTGCTTGGGGTCGGGCGATCGGGATCCGGATCTTCGGGATCCGCGATCTCGGCGGCGGCGTGGCGTGGGGCGGGGAAGAAGATGGGCGGGCCCTGGGGAGAGAGAGAGAGGTAGGGGCGAGGCGATCGGGTGGCCGAGGCCTGGGTTTTCAGGCGAGGGGAGAGCTGGTGGTGGGCTGGGCTTGGGCAGTGGGCTTACTGGCTGGGCCAGCGCGGGGCATGGGCATGGCTGGCTGGGCTGGGGTAGCCTAGTTTGGCGCCCAGGGGTTTTCTTTTAAAATTTTATTTTTTAAAATAAAACAAAAACAGAAATAAAACAATATCTATAAATATTTTATATAGGGTATATATATACCAAAATGATCAGGAAATATTCCTTTCATTTGAACATTTTCCAAAGGCAAAATCCAAACTTTATAAAAATCCATTTTTTCAATTTCAAATAAAATTCAGATTTGAATCCAAGACTTTTGGCATTGTTTCCTCTGATATTTTTGGAGTGTCATGTTTGCTCCTCTCATACTTTTGATCAAGTATTTATCGGGCATAGTTTTTGAAATGTTTCCCACATGCCAAAGTTTGAATTCAAATTCAAAACTCAAAATTTGAAAGAGGGTTTCAAAGCACTTTCAAATGACTTTCAACTTGATACTACTCAACTTCCAACTCATATTTCATATAATGGAAGGAGTCATTTTATCTTCCTCATGAAAATCATTGAGTTGCATAAAGCCTTGAATTTGAAATATTCCGGATGTAATTCAAATCCTTTCAAAACCCTTTTCATTCCAGATGGAAGAAGTCATGTCATCTTCACTCTAGGTTTTGGTGTTGGAATGAATTTGAATTCATTGAGATCAAAAGGCAAAGGAGAAAGTTTTGGGAAAGTCATTTCATTCCCTCTCATACAACTTTCAAAAGTTTCAAATTTCACTCAGTTTCACTCAATCAATCAAACCAACAATCAGGCAATAAGCATAGTTATTTATTTAATATAACATTCCAAAATTTAGAATTTTGGGATGTTACATAAATGCTTCCACTTCATTTCGGTGTGGTTCATCTAAGGTACCCTCAAAGGGTATTTTGCAAACCTCACAAAATTCAGCTAATGGCATCTTCTTAACAACGTCATATAAATGAAACTCTACTGATGGAGGTGATTCCTTAGGAAAATAGTAGAAGTTTTGCACAAAAGTATTTGTGAGTAAGAGATACTGATGACGTTGGTCGCGGAGGAAGTCGGTGAGGCCAGCATTCTCAATCAATAAATAGAAATCCTCATAAATCCCAGCTCTCCTCAAGAAGTCATCGGAAGGCCATTCACACGGCCGGACCTCCGCGGTACGGGGCAAATTATATTTGGGCTTTTGTGCTTCTTCATTTTGTTTTTCCTTAGAGCTTCGGCTCAACGAGCCCCTCAAAAGTCTCTTCATTATTTTCTGAAATAATCTGAAATTTTTAGTAACTTCAAGAAAAAGTGAACCAACTTCAATAAAATTGATAGCAATTACTCCTACAAGTGCCTAGAGCCTATATCATGCATTAGAACTACTTGGAACCATATAAAATTGACATGCAAGCTCAAGAACATGGTCACCTATGCAGCACAAATTTGCAATGAATAAAGCACTAGAACAAAAACTAATTGGACCAATGGAGGAGTCACATACCAAAGAACAATCTCCCCAAGCAGTTTTGTGAGAGGTGCTTTGAGCAAGGAGATCGAAAATCACACCAACGGGGGCTGGAACTCGTGTTTGAGCCATATATTCGTGTTTGTGGGAGGAAGAAGAAGACGATGTGTGCAGGAATAAGTGGAGGAGGGCCACTGTGGCCCACGAGGCAGGGCGGCGCGCCCTGGGGGGTAGGACGCGCCCTCCACCCTCGTGGCCAGGTGGCAGCTCCCCCCGTGGTAATTTTTGCACCATAAATCCTCAAATATTCCTGAAAAAATCATATTAAATTGGCATGGCATTCTGAGGACTTTTATTTTCGGGGTATTTTATATTACACGGATAAATCAGGAAACAGACAGAAAAAAATACTATTTTTACTTTATTTCAACTAAATAACAGAAAGTATAAAGAGGGTACAGAAGGTCGTGCTTCTAGTTTCATCCGTCTCATGATCATCAAAAGGAATCCACTAACAAGGTTGATCAGGTCTTGTTAACAAACTCATTCCGACTAACATGGGACCGGAGAAATTTCAAATAACACTATGTTACCTCAACGGGGATATGCACATCCCCTATAATAAGAATATCATATTTCTTCTTGACAGTAGGAAGAGGAAATTTAAAACCTCCAAATATAATCGATGGAACTTTTCCAATAGAATTGATACTATGAACTTGAGGTTGTTTCCTCGGAAAGTGTACCGTATGCTCATTACCATTAACATGAAAAGTGACATTGCCTTTGGTGCAATCAATAACAGCCCCTGCAGTATTCAAGAAGGGTCTTCCAAGAATAATAGACATACTATCGTCCTCGGGAATATCCAGAATAACAAAGACCGTTAAAATAGTAACTTTTGCAACAACAACAGGCACATCCTCACAAATACCGACAGGTATAGCAGTTGATTTATCAGCCATTTGCAAAGATATTTCAGTAGGGGTCAACTTATTCAAATCAAGTCTACGATATAAAGAGAGTGGCATAACACTCTCACCGGCTCCAAGATCACATAAAGCAGTTTTAACATAATTTCTTTTAATGGAGCATGGTATAGTGGGTACTCCTGGATCTCCAAGTTTCTTTGGTATTCCACCCTTAAAAGTATAATTAGCAAGCATGGTGGAAATTTCAGCTTCCGGTATCTTTCTCTTATTGGTAATGATATCCTTCATATACTTAGCATAAGTATTTGTTTTGAGCACATCAGTTAATCGCATACGCAAAAAGATATGTCTAATCATTTCAGCAAAGCGCTCAAAATCATCATCATCCTTTTTCTTGGATGGTTTGGGAGGGAGGCATGGGTTTCTGAACCCATGGTTCTCTTTCTTTACCATGTTTCCTAGCAACAAAGTCTCTCTTATCATAACATTGATTCTTTGATTGTGGGTTATCAAGATCAACAGCAGGTTCAACTTCTACATCATTATCATTACTAGGTTGAGCATCATCATGAACATCATCATTATTATTTTCGCTAGGTTCATGTTCGTTACCAAATTCTGTTTCAGCATCAGAAATAGATATATCATTTGGATTCTCACATGGTTCAGCAATAGGTTCACTAGAATTTCGCAAAGTCCTATCATTTTTCTTTTTCTTCCTTTTAGAAGAACTATGCATATCAGTATTATTTCTCTAAGAATCTTGCTCAATTCTCTTAGGGTGGCCTTCAGGATACAAAGGTTCCTGGGTCATTCTACCAGTTCTAGTAGCCACTCTAACAACATAATCATTTTCCTTACTATTAATTTCATTGAGAAAATCATTTTGAGCCTTAAGTACTTGTTCTTCTTGAGTGGTGACCATAAAAGCATGTTTGCTAATGAGTTTGAGTTCACCTCTAACATTAGCCATATAATCACCCAAGTGTTTAATCATATAGGTATTTTGTTTTAATTGTCTACCAAAATAAGCATTAAAATTTTCTTGTTTGACAATAAAATTATCAAACTCATCCAAGCATTGTCTAGCAGACTTATAGTGAGTAATATCTCCTTCATCAAATCTATAGAGAGAATTTACCTTTACTACCTGTGTCGGGTTATCGGGATCAGGAGGTTCTTCAATAGGTAACCTATCAAGATCATATGTTTCTTCAACAGGCGGTAAATTAAGACCATGTATTTCTTCAATAGGAGGTAAATTCTTAACATCTTCAGCTTTAATACCTTTTTCTTTCATAGATTTCTTTGCCTCTTGCATATCTTCAGGACTGAGAAATAGAACACCTCTCTTCTTCGGAGTTGGTTTAGGCATAGGCTCAGTAATTGGATCAGGAGCTGGCTCAGGAGGTGCCCAATTATTTTCATTTGCCAACATACTAATCAATAGAATTTCAGCTTCATCATGTGTTCTTTCCCTGAAAAGAGAACCAACACAACTATCCAGGTAATCTCTGGAAGCATCGGTTAGTCCATTATAAAAGATATCGAGTATTTCATTTTTCTTAAGAGGATGATCAAGCAAAGCATTAAGTAACTTGGGAAGCCTCCCCCAAGCTTGTGGGAGACTCTCTTCTTCAATTTGCACAAAGTTGTATATTTCCTTTAAAGCAGCTTGTTTCTTATGAGCAGGGAAATATTTAGCAGAGAAGTAATAAATCATATCCTGGGGACTACGCACACAACCAGGATCAAGAGAATTAAACCATATCTTAGCATCACCCTTTAATAAGAACGAAAATATTTTAAGGATGTACAAGTAGCAGATCTCTCATCATTAGTGAATAGGGTGGCTATATCATTTAATTTAGTAAGATGTGCCACAACAGTTTCAGATTCATAACCATGAAAAGGATCAGATTCAACCAAAGTAATTATATGAGGATCAACAGGGAATTCATAATCCTTATCGGGAACACAAATGGGTGAAGTAGCAAAAGCAGGGTCAGGTTTCATTATATCTCTAAGAGATTCTTTACTCCATTTAACTAACAGCCTCTTAAGTTCGTTTCTATCTTTGCAGGCAAAAATAGCTGCAGAAGATTCGATATCAAAAACATAACCCTCAGGAATAGCAGGCATATCCTCATCATCACTTTCATCAATATTATCAGTTTCTTTCTCTTTAGCTATAGAAATTTCTTCATCAAGAAATTCACCAAGGCGCACAGTAGTATCAAGCATAGAAGTATCATAAGTATCATGCATAGCAGAAGTGGCATCATCAATAACATGCGACATATCAGAACGAATAGCAGAAGCAGGTTTAGGTGTCGCAAGCTTACTCATAACAGAAGGTGAATCAAGTGCAGGGCTAGATGGCAGTTCCTTACCTCCCCTCATAGTTGAGGGATAAATTTTTGTCTTAGCGTCTTTCAAATTCTTCATAGTGTCTAGCAGATATAAATCCCAAGTAACTCAAAGAATAGAGCTATGCTCCCCGGCAATGGCGCCAGAAATTTGTCTTGATAACCCACAAGTGTAGGGGATCGCAACAACTTTCGAGGGTAAAGTATTCAACCCAAATTTATTGATTCGACACAAGGGGAGCCAAAGAATATTCTCAAGTATTAGCAACTGAGTTATCAATTCAGCCACACCTGGATAACTTAATATTTGCAGCAAAGTATTTAGTAGCAAAGTAATATGATAGTAGTGGTAACGGTAACAAAAGAGTAACGAAAGTAAAAGTAATATTTTTGGTGTTTTGTAATGATTGTAACAGTAACAACGGGAAAGTAAATAAGCGTAAACCAGTATATGGAAAGCTCGTAGGCATTGGGTTGGTGATGGATAATTATGTTGGATGCGGTTCATCATGTAACAGTCATAACCTAGGGTGACACAGAACTAGCTCCAATTCATCAATGTAATGTAGGCATGTATTCCGAATATAGTCATACGTGCTTATGGAAAAGAACTTGCATGACATCTTCTGTCCTACCCTCCCGTGGCAGCGGGGTCCTAATGGAAACTAAGGGATATTAAGGCCTCCTTTTAATAGAGAACCGGAACAAAGCATTAGCACAAAGTGAATACATGAACTCCTCAAACTATGGTCATCACCGAGAAGTATCCCGATTATTGTCACTTCGGGGTTGTCGGATCATAACACATAATAGGTGACTATAGAGTTGCAAGATAGGATCAAGAACACACATATATTCATGAAAACATAATAGGTTCAGATCTGAAATCATGGCACTCGGGCCCTAGTGACAAGCATTAAGCATAGCAAAGTCATAGCAACATCAATCTCAGAACATAATGGATACTAGGGATCGAACCCTAACAAAACTAACTCGATTACATGATAGATCTCATCCAACCCATCACCGTCCAGCAAGCCTACAATGGAATTACTCACGCACGGCGGTGAGCATCATGAAATTGGTGATGGAGGATGGTTGATGATGACGACGACGGCAAATCCCCCTCTCCGGAGCCCCGAACGGACTCCAGATCAGCCCTCCCGAGAGGTTTTAGGGCTTGGCGGTGGCTCCGTATCGTAAGACGTGATGATTTCTTCTCTTTGATTTTTTTCTCTCCGAAAGCAAATATATAGAGTTGGACTTGGCGTCGAAGGGTCTCCAGGGGGCCCACGAGGTAGGGGGGCGCACCCTGGAGGGGGGGGCGCCCCCACCCTCGTGGACAGGGTGTGGGCCCCCTGGTCTTCATCTTTGGCGAGGATTTTTTATTATTTTTTCTAAGATGTTCCGTGGAGTTTCAGGTCATTCCGAGAAGTTTTGTTTTGTGCACATAAAACAACATCATGGCAATTCTCTTTGAAAACAGCGTCGATCAGGTTAGTTCCATTCAAATCATACAAGTTAGAGTCCAAAACAAGGGCAAAAGTGTTTGGAAAAGTAGATACGACGGAGACGTATCATACTCGCACATCATCGGAAGGGCGACAAGGTTGGTGTAGAGGCCCTCCGTGATCGAATCCCCCTCCGGAAGTGTGCCAGAAAAGGCCCCAAGATGGGATCTCACTAGAACAGAAGCTTGCGGCGGCGGAAAAGTATTTTTGGTGTGCCCCCAGGTGTACGGGGAATATTTGGGTATTTATAGAGCTGGAATTAGGGTTAGGGGGCTATGGGGGGCCCACAAGCTTGCAGGGCGCCCCCTGGGGCTCGCCATGTGAGCCATTGGCCCACTCATGACTCTCCTGGCCTCCTCTGGAAGCTTCGTGGTTGTCTTCTAGTGCAATAAAAATCCTCAAAAAGTTTTGTTCCATTTGGACTCCGTTTGGTATTGGTTTTGTGTAAAAGACAAAAGCAAGGAAAAAACAGCAACTGGCACCGGGCACTAGGTTAATAGGTCCCAAAAATGATATATAATAGCATATTAATGCATATAAAACATCCAAGATGGATAATATAATAGCATGGAACAATAAAAATTATAGATACGTTGGAGACATATCAAGCATCCCAAGCTTAATTCCTGCTCGTCCTGGAGTAGCTAAATGATAAAAACAGAATTTTTGATGTGGAATGCTACCTAACATGTTTATCAACTAATCTTTATTATTGAGGTATGAATATTCAGATCCATAAGATTCGAAACAAAAGTTTAATAATGACATAAAAACAATAATACCTCAAGCATACTAACAAAGCAATCATGGCTTTTTAAAATATCATGGCTAAAGAAAGTTATCCCTACAAAATCATATAGTCTTGTCATGTTGTATCTTCATCACTCAAAGTATTTATCATACACAACCCCGATGACAAGCCAAGAAATTGTTTCATACTTTTGATGTTCTAAAGCTTTTTCAACCTTCACGCAATACATGAGCGTGAGCCATGGATATAGCACTATGGGTGGAATAGAAGGTGGTAGTAGACAAAAAGGAGAAATAAATTCTCACACCAACTAGGCAAATTAATAGGCTATGGAGATGCCCATAAATTCATATTGATGCAAGTGAGTAGGGATTGCCATGCAACGGATGCACTAGAGCTATAAGTGTATGAATGCTCAAAAGAAAATTAAGTCGGTGTGCATCCAACTTGCTTGCTTACGAAGACCTAGGGCAATTTAAGGAAGCCCGTCATTGGAATATACATGCCAAGTTCTATAGTGAAAAATCCCCACTATTAATATATGAAAGTGACAACATAGGAGACTCTCTATCATGAAGAACATGGTGCTACTTTGAAGCACAAGTGTGGAAAAAGGATAGTAACATTGTCCCTTTTCTCTTTTTCTCTCATTTTTTTATTTTTTTCCTTTTTTTTCTTTTGGGTTCTTTGGCCTCTTTTTTTGGGCTCTCTGGCCTCTTTTCATTCTAGCCCAGAGTCTCATCCTGACTTGTGGGTGAATCATAGCCTCCATCATCCTTTCCTCACATGGGACAATGCTCTAATAATGATGATCATCACACTTTTATTTACTTACAACTCAAGAATTGCAACTCGATACTAGAACAAAAATATGACTCTATATGAATGCCTCCGGTCGTGTACTGGGATGTGCAATGATCTAGCCTGACATGTACAAAAAAATATGAACGGTGGCAAAGCCACAAATACTATCCCAACTATATGATCATGCAACACTACTGCAGGATGCTGCTAATGCGACACTACGATTAGAGACCCTTTCACGAAACTGTGTGTGATGCATTAATCACAAACGGGGATGTAAAAAACCCATCAAAAAAGGTTAAAACGTTTGCAATGGAGGATGCATCAAACACGGTTTAGATTTTAGTTGCGTGTGCGATCCAGGGCATACGGTTCGGTCCAATGAACTGTTCGCGATGAGGCGGAACAAAAGAAACAGGCAGCCTGATGAAGGCGTGTGCGATGTACAGCATACGGTTCACTCGGATGAACTGTTTGTGATTAGGCAACAAAAAAGAAACGGTCAGCCAGATCAAGATGTGTTCGATGTACATCATACAGTTCACTCGGATGAACTATTTGTGATTAGGCAACACAAAATAAACGGCCAGCCAGATCAAGGTGTGTGCGATGTACGACATGCGATTCACTCGGATGAACTATTTGTGTTGAGACAAGAGAACAGAAATGGCTCAATATAACAAATACCATAAATATTGCAAGGTTCAAGTTCAAAAATTACAACACCCAAATTCAAACATTGCAAGCTGCGTCATTTCTGAAAAGGGATCAGCCGCTGACAAGTCATGTATGGGTTTGACACAATAGCTTCCAATTACTTTGCCATATGCTCTTCCAATACGAAGTTTGGCATTTTTGGAGGCACTTCCATTCCACAGTACCAGCCACCTCTGATAAACATACCATTGAACTTTCCTAATTAAATGCGTGTTCAACCTCAGTACCCTCAGCACCTTTGCTCTGGCAAGAAAGAACATGGCGAGTGTAATCTCCGGTGGGGTCTCTCGGTAGGAGTTCAAAGTAATATTTGAGAGATGCAGATCCAGGCATTCGATGTGATTGTCGTTATCAACATCCTCCACCGGGCCTAATATGCACTGCAAAAGAAGAGAACGTGTTAGTGCCTACATGCAGTTTTGAACAGTGCTACACGCCCATTTGGTTTGCAGGATTTGTAAAATGCACCAACGTGCCATCTTTGATCTGTCATGATTAACATGGGCATTAATTTGATTAAAATCTAGAAACATGTATCCTTCTTGACAAGAGGTTGGATTGGATGAAAAATTCCCTAAGAAAACTAGTACAGATGAAACCAAAGGACAAATGCTTATGGACGATTATAACCATATGAATGAAGCAACCAATATGCGATGGGGGTGTATGTCATAAAATCCTCCAAAATTCCTTCAGAAATCGTAGTACATAGTCATTGTAAACTTGGGAAAAGGTGCAAAAAATTGAACTCCCTTATGGTTAACATTTAACAGGAAAGGAACATCACCTCGATATACATCTTCTTCAGGCACGGAAAGCATCTCAGGCAACTGAAAACTTGGTCCAGGTTGGGGACGACAGACTCTAGTGCCAAGACCTTCGCTGTGCACACAGTCTGGGTGAAGCTTCGCTGGATGACAGATGAACATACATCTTCGAAACTAGTTATAACGTTGATATCAAGAAGGAGAGGTATATAAGGCGACTGTTGTACCTGAAAGTTGTAGTATTTGACAGACGAGTAGCCCACCACTTTCAATTTCGGCGCAGAAATGACATTGATTCTTGTTGGACCTTGTTGATCAACTACAAGAAATCTCTCAAGTGAAGGTGTGTCCTGGATGACCATATTGTGGTCCACCTTTTGTGAAGGTGTGTCCTGGATGACCATACTGTGGTCCACCTTTTGTGATCTCTCGTTGCAGCACCAGCAACACACATAAATAGTGCAGAGAGTCCTGGAGGTGATGTGCAAGGTACTCGACCAATTCAGCGCCTGAAGACGAAGGAACTCGAATGTAGTACAGCCGCGTCGCAGGCGCTCCATGTCATCCTTTGGGATGCGGACGGCGACGAGCTCGAGGTGCTTCAGTCGTGGTAGAAAAAGAGCGGGCGCGTCATTAAGGGGGGTGGGGGGATGGCAGTTCATGAACTTGGCGAGGCGCAGCTGATACGTCTCCAACGTATCTATAATTTTTTATTGTTCCATGATATATTATATTCTGTTTTGGACATTATTGGGCTTTATTATACACTTTTATATTATTTTTGGGACTAACCTATTAACCGGAGGCCTAGCCCAGAATTGCCGTTTTTTGCCTAATTCCATCGCCGCAACCTTCTGTACCCGTGAGATCCCATCTTGGGGCCTTTTCCGGAGCTCCGCCGGAGGGAGCATCGATCACGGAGGGCTTCTACTTCAACACCATAGCCTCTCAGATGATGTGTGAGTAGTTTACCTCAGACCTTCGGGTCCATTGTTATTAGCTAGATGGCTTCTTCTCTCTCTTTGGATCTCAATACAAAGTTCTCCATGATTCTTGTGGAGATCTATTCGATGTAATCTTCTTTTGCGGTGTGTTTGTTGAGACCGATGAATTGTGGGTTTATGATCAAGTTTATCTATGAACAAAATTTGAATCTTCTCTGGATTCTTTTATGTATGATTGGTTATCTTTGCAAGTTTCTTCGAATTATCAGTTTGGTTTGGCCTACTAGATTGATGTTTCTTGCAATGGGAGAAGTGCTTAGCTTTGTGTTCAATCTTGCGGTGTCCTTTCCCAGTGACAGTAGGGGTAGCAAGGCACATATTGTATTGTTGCCATTGAGGATAACAAGATGGGGTTTATATCATATTGCATGAGTTTATCCCTCTACATCATGTCATCTTACTTAAAGCATTACTCTGTTCTCTTGAACTTAATACTCTAGATGCTTGCTGGATAGCGGTCGATGAGTGGAGTAATAGTAGTAGATGCAGGCAGGAGTCGGTCTACTTGTCGCGGACGTGATGCCTATATACATGATCATACCTAGATATTCTCATAACTATGCTCAATTCTGTCAATTGCTCAACAGTAATTTGTTTGCCCACCGTAATACTTATGCTCTCGAGAGAAGCCACTAGTGAAAACTATGGCCCCCGGGTCTATATTTCCATCATATTAATCTTCCAATACTTAGCTTTTTCTGGGGACGTTTATTTTGCTTTCTTTACTTTGCATCTTTATCATAAAAATACCAAAAATATGATCTTATCATATCTATCTGATCTCACTTTCGTAAGTGACCGTGAAGGGATTGACAACCCCTTTATTGCGTTGGTTGCGAGGATTTTATTTGTTTGTGTAGGTGCGTGGGACTCGTGCGTGGCCTCCTACTGGATTGATACCTTGGTTCTCAAAAACTGAGGGAAATACTTACGCTGCTTTACTGCATCACCCTTTCCTCTTCAAGGGAAAACCAACGCAGTGCTCAAGAGGTAGCAAGAAGGATTTCCGGCGCCGTTGCCGGGGAGTCTACGCAAAAGTCAACATACCAAGTACCCATCTCAAACCCTTATCTCCCACTGAGGGAGTCCTGGATTAGGGGGTGTCCAGATGGCCGGACTATAGCCTTTGGCCGGACTCCTGGACTATGAAGATACAAGATTGAAGACTCCGTCACGTGTCCAGATGGGACTTTCCTTGGCATGGAAGGCAAGCTTGGCGATACGGATATGTAGATCTCCTACCATTGTAACCGACTCAGGTAACCCTAACCCTCTTCAATTGCCTATATAAGCGAGAGGGTTTTAGTCCGTGAGGACTAACAACAATCATACCATAGGCTAGCTTCTAGGGTTTAGCCTCTCGATCTCGTGGTAGATCTACTCTTGTACTACCCATATCATCAATATTAATCAAGCAGGAGTAGGGTTTTACCTCCATCGAGAGGGCCCGAACCTAGGTAAAAACATCGTGTCCCTTGTCTCCTGTTACCATCCGCCTAGACGCTGATTCGGGACCCCTACCGAGATCCGCCGGTTTTGACATCGACATTGGTGCTTTCATTGAGAGTTCCTCGTGTTGTCATCCTTAGGCCCGATGGCTCCTCCGATCGTCAACGACGATGCCGCCCAGTGAGACTTTTCTCCCGGACAGATCTTCGCAGCTTTGCATGCGGGCCAATTAAGCAGCCATCTGGAGCAGATTGAAGGCTCGCCCCTGGCCATCGTGTCAGATTTGAAGTTTGAACTACACGGCCGACGTCCGCGGAGACTTGATCTTGACGGGTTCGAGCCACAGCCAAGCGCAAGACCGCCACGAGGGGCATGATCTAGCTCTGCCACGAACAGTGTCTCGGAGGCCGCACCAGTGTCCGCTCCGACCCTTAGCTCGGAGCCGACTGCGCCGATCGACGACGGGTGGCTGGACACCGCCTTGGGGGCTGCGATCTCGATGCCTGTCCTTTGCAAAGCTCGTGACTCCGAGGTGTCGGACTCCTCTCCGTACTCCGAACCTTCCGCGCTCCTGCCAATCGAATCCGATTGGGGCCGATCATGGAGTTCACCGCCGCGGACATCTTTCAGCACTCGCCCTTTGGCGACATCCTGAATTCACTAAAGTCTTTCTCTTTATCAGGAGAGCCCTGGCCGGACTATGGTCAGCAAGGTTGGGACGCGGACGACGAAGAAATTCAATGCCCACCCACCACCCACTTCGTAGCCACTATCGATGATTTAACCGACATGCTCGACTTCGACTCCGAAGACATCGACGGTATGGACGACGATGTAGGGGAGGAACATGAACCAACACCTATAGGGCACTGGAGAACCACCTCATCTCACGATGTATACATGGTGGACACACCTAAAGGAAGCGACGAGGAGGAACAATGGGACGCTACGAAGGACCATTCCCTCGAAAAGCAGTCAAAACGGCGACGTAAGCGCCGCTCAAAGTCCCGCCTCGCCGAAGAAAACAGCCATACAGACCCAGCCATGGAGCAGGGCGAACCGGTGGACGACGAACATGCTATCGAGCAACCATCCGAACAGGACAACCTGGATAAACAACTCTTCCCCGGCGAAGATAAAAGTCCGGACGATCTCACGCCGGACAAGTTCTTCGGAGCGAAGAACCTCCGCAAAAGGCTCGCCGCCACTCCACGTAGCTGAAAAAGCGTAAGCGGAAGCTCAAAACAGCCAAGATGCACTCGAGAATCAGATGGAGCAAATTACTCAACACATGAGACAAATACGGCGACAACAAAAAAAGAGCTACCCAAAGCGAAAACTACTGCCCGAATTTGATGAGGAGGCCGAGAGCCCCGCAATCAAAAACAAGGAGGCCACCCGGTCGGATGGATGACCCCATGGCAAACAGAGAGCGCAAACGGCGCCAAGACACAAGCCGACACGCAATCCGCACAGGGATTCGCATCAAAAGGATGGCCCAGTTAGATCTATATACGGGCCAAGAAAGCAAGATCTAGTAAGCAATGCAACACATCAAGTATCCGAACATCACGGTACACCTAAATATAGGGGTGCCGCACACCCCCTATGTTTCACCGATGAGGTGATGGATTATGAATTTCCAGCGGGATTCAAGCCCGTAAACATAGAGGCATACGATGGAACAACAGACCCTGGAGTCTGGATTGAGGATTACATCCTCCACATACACATGGCTAGAGGAGATGATCTCCACGCCATAAAATACTTACCCCTCAAGCTCAAAGGGCCATCCCAGCATTGGCTTAAAAGCCTTCCCGAAAACACCATTGGAAGTTGGGAGGAGCTCGAGGATGCTTTTCGGGCAAATTTTCAAGGGACCTATGTCCGACCTCCGGATGCCGACGATTTAGGTCACATAACTCAACAACCCGAGAGTCAGCCCGAAATTTTGGAACAGATTCCTTACTAAAAGAACCAAATAGTTGACTGTCCGGACGCCAAGCCTTAGCAGCTTTCAAACACAACATCCAAGACGAATGGCTCGCCAGACACCTCGCCAAGAAAAGCCAAGAACAA